>RWGY01000032.1:0-52723 GCA_007726485.1 Eragrostis curvula | reverse complement strand
GCCTCAGTGCGGTTGGGCGGAAGCTGTTGTCGAAGGAGATAGTCGATGAAGGGTTGCCTCCAGTCATCGCGGGACCCGGGGTCAGCCCCCGAGTCGGGCGAGGTGTCGCGGGGGTCGGCGGGAGCCCCCGAGTTCTTGTCGCGCTCGATGACCAAGGCCTCGTTGGCCTCAATCGGAGCCGGTTCTTGTGCTTGCTCTTTCGTCGGGTCGGCCGGCGCAGGATCATTGATGGACGGCTTGTCTTGATCGCAGGCAAAAATGCCTGCCGGGATTACCTCCTGGTTTGATCCCAGCCTGGCCAACGAATCGGCCGTTTCGTTGTCCCGCCGAGGGACGTATTCAACCTGAAAACCATCGAATTTTTCTTCCAGACGGCGGATTTCGGCACAGTAGGCCGCCATCTTGGGGTTAGTGCAGGTGGACTCATTCATGACCTGGTTAACAACGAGCTGAGAGTCGCCAAAGGCTTCGAGCCTACGGACTCCTAACTCGACAGCTGCTTTCATGCCGTTAAGCAAAGCTTCGTACTCGGCTACATTGTGTGATGCTGGGAAGTTGAGCCGGATGACATATTGCATTCGCACACCTCTCGGAGAGATGAGCAGCCACCCACCCCCGGCACCCCTTTTTGTGAGAGAGCCGTCAAAAAACAGCCGCCAACATTCCTTTTCGACAGGAACTATAGGCAACTGAGTTTCGGTCCACTCGGCGATGAAATCTACCAGGGTATGTGATTTTACGGCAGATGGGTGCGTAAATTCTATTCCCTGGTCCATTAATTCTAACGCCCATTTAGAAATTTTGACCGACACCTCCGGATTGCCTAGAACCTCAGAAAGGGGGAAAGAGGAGACGACGGTTACCGGATGGGCGTCGAAGTAGTGACGGAGTTTGCGCCGAGTGATGACTAGCGCGTATATCACCTTCTGGATCTGCTGCCACCTTGTCTTGCAGTCGGAGAGGACCTCGCTGATGAAGTACACGGGCCGTTGTACCTTGAGCACCTTGCCCGACTCCGTCCGCTCTACCACCAGGGCGGTGCTGACCACCTGCGTTGTCGCCGCTATATAGAGCAACAAGGGCTCCTTCTCGGTCGGAGAGGCGAGGATCGGGGCGCTAGAGAGTCTGGCCTTGAGGTGATCAAGAGCCTCTTGTGCCTCGTCTGTCCAGACGAAGTTGTCGGACTTCTTGAGGAGGCGATAGAGTGGCAACCCCTTTTCCCCGAGTCGGGAAATGAATCGACTGAGTGCGGCTAAGCAGCCGGTCAGCTTCTGAACGCCTTTCAGGTTTTTGATCGGCCCCATCTTCGCGATGGCTTCGATTTTTTCCGGGTTGGCTTCGATGCCGCGTTGTGAAACGCAATATCCCAGGAGCATCCCTTTTGGGACCCCGAAAACGCATTTCTCGGGATTGAGCTTAATGCCATGCTCTCTTAGCCGTTGGAACACGGCGTTGAGATCGGCGACTAAGTCGTCGGTTCGCATGGATTTGACTACGATGTCATCCACGTACGCTTGCACGATCCGTCCGATGAGATCACCGAAACACTTGATCATACAACGTTGGTAAGTGGCGCCGGCATTCTTTAACCCAAACGGCATTGTAACGTAACAATATGAGCCGAAGGGAGTAATGAACGCCGTTGCCTCTTGATCACCGATCTTTAGTGGGATCTGGTGATAGCCCGAGTAGGCGTCTAGGAAACACAGGGTTTCTCACCCTGCGGTCCAGTCAACAATTTGGTCGATGCGTGGCAAAGGAAACGGGTCCTTTGGGCATGCCTTATTGAGACTTGTGTAGTCAACACACATCCTCCATTTCCCATTTTTCTTTTTAACAAGTACAGGATTGGAGAGCCACTCGGGGTGATACTTTTCTTTGATGAAGCCGGCGGCAAGGAGCTTTGCCAGCTCGTCGCCTATGGCTCGGCGCCTTTCCTCGTCGAATCGGCGCAACCTCTGCTTGACCGGTTTCGATCCCGGTTTGATGTTGAGGGAGTGCTCGGCGATTTCCCTTGGAATCCCTGGCATGTCCGAGGGTTTCCACGCGAAGATGTCCTTGTTGGCGCGAAGGAAATCGACGAGCGCGCTTTCCTATTTGGCAGAAAGGGTCGCCCCGATGATGACCGCCTTCCCTTCGGGGTCGGACGGGTCGAGGGGAACCTTCTTGGTGTCCTTGGATGGCTCGAACGAGCCGGACGCCTTCTTCGGAGTCGGCGTCTCCTCGGACCCCACGCTGGCGACCTCCGGGAGGTCGGGCTTGTTGATGAGCGCCGCTGCCAGCTCACAGCACTCCACTTCACACTCGTAAGCACGTTGAACAGACGTGCTCACGGTGATGACACCTCTCGGCCCCGGCATCTTGAGCTTGAGGTAGGTGTAGTTGGGGACGGCCATGAACTTCGCGTAACATGGCCGACCAAGGATCGCGTGGTACGCGCCGGGGAAGTCCACCACGTCGAAGGTGAGGACCTCTGTGCGGTAGTTGATCGGCGTGCCGAAGGTGACGGGCAAGTCGATTTGTCCGAGCGGCATGGCCGTCTTTCCCGGCACGACCCCATGGAAGGGTGCGCCCGAAGGTCGGATGCGAGAGCGACTGACTCCCATGGCATCGAGGGTCTCTGCGTACAAAATATTTAAGCCACTACCACCATCCATCAATACCTTGGATAGGCGCTTGTTGGAGACGATGGGGTCGACGACGAGTGGGTACCGCCCCGGACGCGGCACGTACTCGGGGTGGTCGCCGCGGTCGAAGGTGATGGCCGCCTCGGACCACTTGAGGAAGGCCGGAGTCGCCGGCTCGGCGGCGTACACCTCTCGGCGCTCCAGCTTCTGGCGCCGCTTGGAGGAGCTGACTCCTTCGCCTCCGAAGATCATGAGGCAGCCGGTGGTTTTCGGAAACCCACCGTCCGCCTCCTTGTCGTCTTTCCCGTCCTCCCCGGGGTCAGAATCCTTGGGGTCGGACTTCTTTGCCTTCGCGCCCAGGAACTTCAGCATGAGCCCGCAATCCTTGAGGGCGTGCTTGACGGGGTAGGCGTGGTTGGGGCACGGCGCTTCCAGCATCTTCTCGAAATGCTGGTTCTTGCCGTCGTTGTCGACGGCCGGCTTCTTCTGTTTACGCTCGACGGCCGCGACGAGTGCGTCGTTGCGGCGTTGCTGATCGCCACCCTTCTTCTTCTTCTGCTTTTGCTTCTTGTCGTGCGGGGCAGATGGACCCGCACCGGAACTCTCGTTCCGCTTTGCCTTGCCTTTAGTCCGGTGAAGGAGGGCATCGACCGCATCCTCACCGGAGGCGTAGCTGGTGGCCACGTCGAGCAGCTCCTTGATGGAGCGCGGGCTCTTGCGGCCGAGCTCGTGAACGAGCCCTTCGTTGCCGGTGCCCGCTATGAACGCGGAGATCACCTCGGCGTCAGCGAGATTGGGCAACGCGTTGCATTGCCTGGAGAACCGCTTGATATAGTCCCTCAGGGACTCGTCGGCGCCCTGTCGGCAGTTCCGGAGGTCCCACGGGTTCCCCGGGCGTGCGTACGTGCCCTGGAAGTTGCCGATGAACACCTCCTGGAGGTCAACCCAATCCTGGATTGAGCCCTCCGGGAGATGCTCGAGCCACGTCCTGGCCGAGTCGGCCAAGAAGAGGGGGAGGTTGCGGATAATGAACCGTTCGTCGGTGGCACCGCCGGCTTGGCACGCCAGGCGGTAGTCTTCCAGCCACAACGCGGGATTCGTCTCCCCGTTGTACTTCGTGATATTGCTGGGCGGCCGAAACCGCTGGGGGACGGGAGCCCGCAAGATGGCGCGACCAAAAGCCCGTGGGCCAGCCGGGACTGGAGTCCGAGGCTTGTCTTCCTCCGGGTCAAATCTCCCGCCACGCCGCGGGGCGTAGACAAAGTCCTCGGTTTCGCACCGTGGACCTCGCCCTTGCTCGCGGCGCCTTGCCCGTAGAATGTCACGGGCGTCGCGATTCTGCCGATCCGCTGATGGACCGGCGGCGCGTCCCCAGTCCCACTTTGCTCGGGGGTTTGGTGGACGGAACTTTCGGGTTGTGGCCGCGGCTTGCTTGGCGTGCGGTAGGAAACGCTGGATTCCCACCGCCGTGCAGCGGAGCTTTGCTCGCGCTCGGCCTGCTGCACCGCCGCCAAGTCCAGGAGGTCCTTGAGCTCCCCCTGGATTCTTCGCTGGTCCTCGTCGGACGGTTGCGGGAGCGCGCGCAAAAGTGTCGCAGCCGCGGCGACATTCTGGCTGGGCCTGGTGTATCTGGGCACGAGGTTGCCCGCCTCGGCCAGAATCCGCTGCCGGGCTTCGCGCCCATGGGCACGCACGCGTTCGCGCAGGGCCTGGCGCTGCGCCACCTCGTGTTCGAGCCGCTCGCGCTCCTCCTTGAGCCGCCGCGCGGCTTCTGCGAGCTCGTGTTGGCGTTGGAGCAGACGCTCCAGGTCATCGCCCTCCCGGAGGTCGGCGCTCGCCGGAGGGGTTTCATGCTGCGCCTGTGTCACAAGCAGGGGCGCGGCTTCTGCGGCCGCTCCGGCGTCCGCCGTCATCGCGACCGCTGCAGGGTCTGGCTGCGCCGCCACGTCGTGAACGTTGCGGCGGCTGCCTCCACCAGCTTCCACCACCATGCACTCGCGCGAAGGATGGTGACTGCCGGCATCGGAGTCGTAGTCGAGGAGGTCATCCTCGTCGCTGTCGTAGTCGTACTCCGCCATACCCACGAGCTCCGCGCTCGCGGACATGGCGAGGGTGAGGGCCCTTTGTGGGGGTGCCGGCGGTTCGACGCGCGAAAGCCCCCCATCCCGGACCACGATGAACTCCAGGCTCCCGAAGTACACGAGAGCGCCCGGAGACCAATCGATGTCGTGGCTCGCCATCAACTGAAGATGTCAAACGCGCTGAGGTCCCCTACCTGGCGCGCCAACTGTCGGTGTTAAGAAACCGGCCGACAAGTAAATTTGTAACTACGGCGCCTAACAATCTTCTATGATGGCGAGGGTTTTGCGAGAGAGGCAAGGTTTATACTGGTTCAGGCAATCGATGCCCTACGTCCAGTTCGTGGGTGGTTCGTGTTTCGACTTGCAGAGGGGAGCTACAAGTATTGACGAGGGAGGAGAAAGACTCCAAGCCTCTTCGAGTGTATGTCTATGTCTGTGTGTGTTGTATCTCTATTCGGGAGAGACCTTCCTCATGCATCCAGCTCTCCTTTTATAGTCAAGGAGTGAGCCGGTTTACAAATGGGAACGGGGCTTTCGAGTTGTGGGCGGCGCGGCTACACACCGCACTAGTCTGATCCCTAGCCGCTACTGTGGCTCTAGTCAGGCGGCGTCCTGTCAGCCTGGTCGCCGGGCAGGTGGTCGAGATGTCAACCCAGACTGTCGCGGCCGTCTTGTCGCCAGTCCGGTCTTCGTCCCTGTTCAGGGTGATGATGATGCCGTAGCCATCCCGCTGCTGTACTCGAGGTGTCAGGCGGCGCCGCGAGATGGGACGGGTGTCACTGTGCAGGTCAGATTGCGTGTCTGCAAGTATATGAGTTGCTGGGTAGAGTTAAGGCTCCCCAGCTACTCGTCGTAAATGCCTGTCCTCCTTGCGAGAGGAAAATCTTCTCGACGAAGTCTCCCAACTCGGGGTCGGGCGAAGCGTGGCTTGTGGGCCCGCCCGACTGGGAGTCGGGCGAGGCGGAGTTCGGGGCCCGCCCGACCGGGGTCAGGCGGGGCGGAAGTTGTGGACCCCGTCCGACTCGGGGTCGGACGAGGCGGAGTTTGTGGACCCCACCCGACTCGGGGTCGGGCGGGGCGGAAGTCGTGGGCCCGCCCGACTGGGGGTCGGGCGAGGCGGAACTTGTATGTGCCCTCGGGGTCGGCCGTGGGCCCCTCGAGCGCTCTGTTGTCGTGCACCTGTTCCTGTGGGCCCTACACAATTAAGCTGAGACGGTTAGCGGGATTAAGTATCCTAGATCAGGATACCCCGATTTGGGTATCCGTCATGATGTCTTTGCATGGTCGCCTCAGGATATCACAGGGATCGAAAGAGAAACAATACAGCATGAGCTAAAAGTAAATCCAAGGATAAGACCCTTCGTAGACAAAATTAGAAAGGTATCCGATGAGAAGAAAGCCGCTGCAAAGGTCGAAGTAACCAAGTTGCTAAAAGCAGGAGTCATAAGACCAACTATCCATTCAAGTTGGCTCTCGAACATTGTACTAGTAAAAAAGAAGACAGGAGAGTGGAGAATGTGCATCGATTTCACAAGACTAAACAAGGCCTGCCCGAAGGATAATTTTCCTCTGGACCGTATAGATACAATAACAGACTCAGTAGCCGGATGTCAGCTGCTAAGCTTCTTGGACGCTTACTCAGGATATCATCAGATACATATGGCAAAAGGGGACGAGGAAAAAACAGCATTCATCACACATGATGGAACTTTTTGCTTCATCAGGATGCCATTCGGCCTTCGCAACGCAGGAGCGACATTTGCAAGGCTAGTTAAAGAGATTTTCGAAGGCCAATTAGGAAGAAATGCTGAAGCCTACGTAGATGACATAGTCATAAAGACAGTAGAAAGGGCAGATCATTTAAGAGATCTAGACGAAACTTTCAAAAACCTAAGGAAGCATAACCTCAAGCTCAACCCAGCAAAGTGTGTCTTCGCAGTCGAAGCAGGAAAGTTACTAGGCTTCATGGTATCACAACGAGGCATAGAAGCAAATAGGAAAAAGATCGAAGCCATTCAAGGACTAGCACTGCCCAGGTGTCTGAAAGATGTTCAAAGGCTTGCAGGAAGGTTAAACTCTTTAAGCAGGTTCATTCCAAAACTAACAGAGCGAAGTGGCCCTATTTTCAAGGCACTCCGGGCGAAGGAGAAATTCCAATGGGGAGACGAACAAAAAGAGGCCTTCGATAGTATCAAGAAAGCTCTCATTGATCTCACAACCTTAGCCAGCCCAAAGCAAGGCGAAGATCTATTCTTGTATATTGCAACTTCGCCAGCAGCAGTAAGTCCAGCATTGGTGCATGAGACGAGCGAAGACAAAATCCAAAGGCCGGTGTACTTCGTGTCCGAAGCATTATCAGGAGCAAAGTTACTATATTCAGAAATAGAAAAAATGGCGTACACAGTAGTCATGTCTTCAAGGAAACTGAAGCACTACTTCAGCGACAGGAAAATAATAATACCAACTTCCTTTCCCCTTGAGACACCCTGCGAAGCAGAGAAGCAATAGGGCGGATCGGGAAATGGTCAGCAGAACCGGCACCATTCAACATCGAGTTCAGAGCAAGAACAGCCATCAAGGCGGCGGCTCTGGCGGACTTCATAGCGGAGTGGACACCCGCAACTCCCGAAGCATCCATAACAATGACAGAGTCACTATGGACAATATTCACCGATGGAGCATGGGGTGCAAAAGGTGCTGGGGCTTCAGCGATAATAACTTCGCCGTCAGGAATCAAGTTAAGATATGCTGTCAAGCTGGAGTTTCATTCAACCAACAATATAGCAGAGTACGAAGGAGTGTTACTAGGGCTTCGCAAAGCGAAGGCCCTTGGAGCAAGAAGGGTCCTTATCAGTACAGACTCTAAAGTTGTAGCCAATCAAGTAGAAAATAATTATGAAGCACGAGATCCAGAACTCATCAAGTACCACAAGGCAGTGACTAAAATGCAAAAATACTTCAAGGGCTTCACTATCAAGAGCTTAAAGAGAAACCTAAACAAAGAGGTAGACGCTCTCGCGAAGGCTGCTGCAACAGGCGAAGGCCTCCCCCCAGACGTCTTCTTTGAGGTCTTGAACGGTTCAACGTCAGAAGAGTCCAAAAGAAAAGTACACCATCTCTTCCAGCTATGGGAAGATTGGAGGGCTCCAATAATAGCTCACTTAAACAATCAGTACGAAGCCCAAGACGAGGCTGAAGCGAAGAGAATAGCACAAAAAGCAAGAAACTATAAATTAATCGAAGGCCAACTCTACAAAGGAGGAGTATGTCAGGCATGGCTACGATGCATCCTTCCAGAAGATGGCAAGCGAATGCTTCAGGATGTACACTCAGGCATGTGCGGATCTCACATCGCATCAAGACCCTTAGTAGCGAAGGTTTACAGAATGGGATTTTATTGGCCAACAGCAGCAAAAGATGCCGAGAAAATAATAAGAAAATGTAATAAATGCCAATTCTTCGCCAGACATCAGCGAAGCCTAGCAGCAGAGGTACAGTTAATGCAGCCCATATGGCCATTCTACCAATGGGGCATAGACATAGTTGGGAAATTACCAGCGGCACCAGGGAACCTTCAATACACCTTCGTGGCAATGGACTATTTCTCGAAGTGGATTGAATTCAGGGCAGTAGCCTCGATCACTTCGGAAAATATGAAAAAATTCGTATGGCAAGCTATAATCTGCAGATACGGAGTTCCAAGGAAATTGGTGGTTGACAATGGAAAACAATTCGACAGTCAACAATTCATTGATTTATGCGAATCACTGGGTATAAACCTTCGCTTCGCATCATTATACCACCCTCAAACAAATGGAGCAGTGGAAAATGCGAACAAAAGAATATTCTGGGCAGTCGAGAAAAGGCTCTTGAACATCAAAAAAGGAAAGTGGCCGGAAGAGCTCCATTCAGTTCTATGGTCATTAAGAACCACGCCATCAAGATCAACTGGTTTTAGTCCTTTCAAGCTACTCTTCGGTGAAGAAGCAATGACACTAGAAGAAATAGATAACAAGTCTCTGCGAAGCCTAGCAGAAAACTCAGACGAAGCATCCTTGACTTCAAAAGATAACTTGGAGGAGCTTCACAAAGAAGCAGTACTTAATCTGCAAAGATCTGAAGAAGAAACCAAAAGGTGGAAAAACAAAGGCATAAAATCAAAGGGAATAAAAGATGGCGACTTGGTGCTTCGGCGAAAGCGTAACATAGAAACTGTAGGAAAACTACAGAGCAAGTGGGAAGGGCCTTTCATAGCGAAGGCAACCATCAACGAAAGAGCTTTCAGGCTGTTGTCTTCCGAAGGAGAAGATGTGAGCCACACTTGGAATGTGGAGAAATTGAAAAAGTACCATGTGTAAACGAAAAAACAGCCGACCTGTACTCTTTTCCTTGCATGGGGAACCCCTTCGCAGGGGGCAAGGTTTTTAACGAGGCAGGACCAAGGAATAAAAATTTGTTCTCTTCTTGAAAAAGTCCAAAGATTCACAGCAATATTAAATCGAAGGATCAAAAGTAAAACTTTTGACCTTCGGCATCGTCCGAAAGGGCAGAAAAAAATCCAAAAATTCCCAAAGAACGGGAATTAAAAGGATCAATCGAAGGGTCAAAAAGAAGAGCTTACGACCTTCGACATCGTCCAAAAAGGACAAGAAAAAAAATCTTAAAATTCCCAAAGAATGGGAATTAGAAGATCAAGCGAAGGGCCAGGTAGCCCTAAACTTTGTCCACAAAGGACAGAAAGCGAGCAACGTATAAACGGAAAGACATTCTCCCATACAGGTAGGAGCCTTCGAAAGATGAAGGTTTTGACCAAACAAATTGTCAAAAAACAAGTGCGAAAATGAAATATCAAAAGAAAAGGATACTTCAGACATCGCATTAAGACAGAAAATTCAAGACAGTATATTAATCGAATGAGCCTTTGCATAAGTTAAAGAAGTACCTTCGATTAAATTACAAATATATTTACAACACAAAAAGTTCCCAAGCAAGAGCAAAGTTACTCCTCCGGAACATCATCAGTGGCGTCATCCGAAGCCATTGAGTTTTGGCTCTCTCTAAACTTTTCAACAAAAGAAGAAACGCGCCCAGATCCAACTTCTTGCCAGTGCGGAGCCATCTTGAAAAAAGAGCTTCGCGCCTCGCCAGGAATAGGATCTGGAAGTTCCTCAGCAGGAGAAAAGCCTTCATCCAAAATTGGGTCCACGCTCCCGCCAGACAAGCTCAGCTGAGCGAAGGCTTCCTCGATACCGGCAGCTCCAGCTAAGACTCCAATGTTCTCTGCTGTGGACTTCGCAAAAGAAGAATTTGCAGAAATCCATTCAGCAAACTCCCTGTTCGAAGCGTTTGGCAGAGGAAAGTCCTGCACTTCGCCTCCGAGATACAAAAGGCAATCCCTCAAGTCTTTACAAGCCTTGAAAAGAGACGAGGAAACTTTCCTCTCTTCGTAGTCCTTCTCCCGGAGTTCACTCCTCGTATCGCGAAACCTCTGCCTATAATGGCGAAGGCGGTTGCGAAAGTGGAAAAACTGGTCTTTGATGGCACCAAAGACAGGAAATGCCTGAAAGAAGAAAAAATGATATCAAACAAAAACTTTCATCCAAAACGATCAGTTAAAATATAATCAAGAACGAAGGGTTGACCTTGACTTGGTTGGCACAAAGTGCCTGAAACAAACGACCAGAGTCAACTCCAGAAAGCCGCTTTCTTTCCTTCGCAAACACAATATCGGGAAGAACCTTTTCAACGTCTCCCATAACTGCAGCACTAGGAAAGACCTCCGAAGGGGTAAGCGAAGGAAACCCATGACCTTCGTAATCAGTATCAAGAGCAAATTCAATAGGCTCATCGTCTTCTGAAATACGAAAACGAGGAAGTTCACCGAAGGGATCTTCCTCAGACGAGCAATCTTCACTAGAATGGTCACCCGGAGAGCCTTCGTCATCAGCAGAACCTCGGGGAGGAGCAACACTAATAGGCTCTACATTCAAAGCCGCCTTGCGAAGGTGTTTGCGAGTAGGACCTGGAGCATTCTTGTGATGACGCTTCCTCGAAGGTTCTGGTTCTTCGGAAACTGTAGCCTTCGAACTCCTTTTTCGCTTTGGGACAGGAGCTCCATAGTCTTGATAGGGCTGATCCCGAGCTGCGAAGGAACGGTTGAAACGAGCCAGAATGCTAGCCTCTCGGTGACCAGCTTCTTCTTTATCAATATAAGGCCCAACTATATCCTTCGCTAACTCCTCAACCTCAGGAACAGAGATAGCATCGCTGGTTAACACATATTTGCGGAGGCCATTTCCGTATAAACCCTCCGCAAACTGAAGATCCCAACCGGGTCGAAGGGGATCAACCCCCGCAGAAATATACTCTTCCAAGGTCCCAACAGCTCAAAAGAGGCCAGATCTTGCGAAGGGAATCAATACAACATTCGAAATCATCATCATGATTAACATCAACTTGGATCAACCATTTAGGAGGCTCCATGGAGCTGACAATCTCAGAGCCTTCGCTAAATTTAACGTAGAACCAACAGCTTTTCCAGTGAGATGTCACTTTGTTTGCTTGTCCAAATGCTGGGACATTCTTCGATTTAGCGTGAACGAAGTTGACCACTCCAAAGCTGTCCGATCTCACCTTTGAGGTAGGTTGAAAGTGGACTCGATGGGTGAAAGCGAAGGCGAACACACTAGGTTCAAAGCCTTGGGACTTACATGCCCATATGTAAATGGCAAGCTTCGCAATGGCATTTGGAGTAAGCTGGTGAATCTCCAGCTGAAAAGCCTTCAGAACCTCAGCAACAAAAGGATGTGCAGGTATCCGAAGCCCATACTTGAAGAACTCAAGAAAGACAACGGCTTCGCCAGCCGAAGGTCTTGGGACAAGGCTAGATCCAGGAGAACGAGCTGAGGCCCTAGGCCCAAATTTAGAGGTGAAATTGTCATCAAGATAAGCATCTGTGCATTCGGAGTGACCGAATGTGTCATTCCATTCTCTCTCGAGCAAAGCGACCTTGGGAGGCATCTTCGCAGAGACAAGTGAATCCAAGCGAAGAGGGCAGAGGCTTAGCGAAGGAACCAAAGAGAAAGGGTCTATCGCAGTAAAAATGATGAGGACATGACTCGTACAGATACAACCAACACTCCTCCATTAGACATGCAAAATTCAATCACAAGAGCTAGAAAGCGACAATCAAATTTATCGGTGAGCTCGTTTCTAATGTCTTCTATATATGGTTTTGAGAATAAGATGCTACCTAATGAGTTAATTATTGTTAGGAACCATGGAGATGATGAAGATGTAGCTGGGGAGCTGCTCGGAGGCGTGGAGGGCCGGCAAGAAGTGCAAATAAAGTTTGAGGCCCAATCCAAGTCGGTTTCGAGTCCGTTTCGGACTCCAACACCAGTCGGTACTAAAACAGGTGCCCAGGTCGCATACGAGATCGGATTTGGATGTTCTTTATATGGATGGAAAGCTAAGAAGATAACCTTTCCAATGGATCTGGTCTCATGCCTAAATTCGGCTGGAGTAATTGGGAATCATCGAAACAAGTTGACGTCCAGAATCTGTCCCGGTGCTGCGCCGTCGTTATTTGGCCTTTGGGCTTGTATCTCGTGTGAGCCCATTAGAGGGCGCGTCCAGGGGTCCTTGCACGACCCTATACTCTTCATAAACCGCCGCCGCCACACCATTAGGGTTTGGGTTTTGATTGATTGTAAGTTTAGCCATTGCTACTTCCTTGTAGACGCGTGTGTCGGCGAGACCACCCGGACTACTTGATTCGGAACCCCACCTTGGTTACTGAGTTACTTGTTATCTTGTTCTTGCTTGTTATTCGATTGCTTGCAGGAATTACCCTAGTGGTTTGGTTGATTGTGCTCCACAAGAACGCGAACAACCGCTGGAGTTGGTGTATCGGTCGCTAAGGCGCATCCTTGCTGGTTGTAGTCGGGCCGTGAACGTCTCTCCATCCAAATCGAAGTTATCCCCCACCTCTCACCGAAAGATCCGCTGCAAACCCACCCACGTCCACATCATTTGGTAATCAGAGCAAGGTTTATCGGTGAGAGACTTACCGTTCTTCGTTGTTTTTATTTCCCTATAGTCCAGAAAAAGCCTAAAAAAAAAGTTGATTAGTTTGCCATAATCCTAGAAACCTTTTGAGCCTTTTGCTACTGCTGCTTAGTTAGGGCTTGTTGAGTTTTTGGTTGCATTGGTTCGTGTCAAGTTGCTGGTCTTAGTTTTAGTCCTTTAGAGTTTCGAGTTCTTGTCACGAGCAGTTCGGACTGCAAAACAGTACCAACTTGCGACGGCCACCACGACCACATAATAACTCCGATTGGGGTGTTCTAGTGCTTCACGGAAAGCTTATCAAGTCTAGTTTCTAGTGGTTCTGGTCGCACATCAATATCTGTTCGGAGTTGCTCGCAGTCGCTGTTTTACTGCAGAGTCCTATTGCTGCTATATCTCTGTTCTCTTTGAGAAACGTTTGTGTGATTAATTCTGTTCTTTTGTGCATGTAATCAGTTTCTGAGCTTGGCCTGAAAAAAAAAAGGAAAAGAAAACAAAAAGAAAGTGAAAAACAAAGGGAATAGAAAAGAAAAAAAAAGAAAAGCAAATAAGAAAGAAAAGAAAGGGGCTGAATTTTTTTTTTGTGTTTCTTCTTGTGTTCAGTGTGTGCTTTCTGGCTTCCTTTGAGTCTAGGCTTGCGTCTCTAGCACGGTCTAGGCTAGGACCAGCATTGTACCACCGTTGAACAACTACTCAACTTGCTTTATACTAATGTGGTGCTAGTATTTCCTTGTGCATTACTTTCAGCCCACCTAGAGCTCCACATACCCGACTATAGCTTGACAGGTTGTTGCTGCAGCACCGATACATTTTCTTCCCAGGGTTGCTGACTTGTTGGCTGCCATCACCTCCTGTAGAGCAAGGTAAGAACTTGTAAGACCTTGTTTGAACAAGTTGAGATTGAGAGAATTACACCAGCCACATAATACTATCTGATATATAGGAGCATACATATTATTGTGTGTGTGTTTCTTGCTAATAATCATGGCAGGTGACACGGAGATTTTTGAGCCATCCATGTTGCATCCTAACATTCAGGACATCATTCAACAATTGCCTTCTTATAATGGTGAGTCCTTTAATGCTAGAGCATATATTGATTGGGAGATGAAAGTAGAGAATAAATTTGATGACAATGATTTGTCTGAGGAAGAAAAGATTTATATTGCTTCTAGTGTTTTGACTGAAAATGCGTTGAATGAATGGAAACGAATTTGTAGGCGCAACAAAGTTCCACAATCTTGGCAAGATTTCAAACTTCATTTTAGAGATGCTTTTATTTCTGAATATCATGTTGACAAATTGCTTGCCAGATTAGACTATTTGAAACAGGGTAGTAGAACTGTAAAACAATATTACCATGAGTTCAAAATTTGTATCATATTTGGTGGATTTGATGGTTCTCAAGAAGATGTTATGAATAGGTTCATGAGAGGGCTTAATTCTGAAATTAGAACAATGCTCAGTTCTAAAACTTGTAGCCATGTCTCTCTCTTGTTTTATCTTGCACTCAAAGTTGAACAACATATTTTATTGTCTTCAAATGCTTGTAAAACTGAAGTGTTGCCCGCTGTTCCATTTTCTACTATGACTAACATTGGGCAGAATAATAATGATTTGGTTGAACACCCATCAAAGGAAGAGGAAGAAAAAGGTATATTTGTTTGTGCTGAAACCGAACATGTGAATGATGAGGCACACGAGCTAACTTTGCCTCCATGTGAACCTGTTGTTTTTGTGCAAAATTTATCCACTCCTCATGCTACTTTAGAGCAATCATTGGTGGATTCTACTGCTGATTTTCCTTTGTTACAAGATGAATATATTGTTGCTTGTGACAAAAAAGAGTTGTGTGATAATGCCTCACTTATATCTACAACACAACTAGTTCATGAATGTGATTCACTTATATCTATTGCTAATGCTACACGTGCTGCTGTTAGAGGTTTTCATTTCATTTATAGCAAGGAAGAAGAGTTGAAGATCATGTCTTCTTTAAATTATTTAGCTCATATCAAATTTGATTTTCTTTGTGACCTGAATCGTTTAGAGGAGAATTTATTTCAGAAATCTGGTTTGCCATGTCTTGATTATTGTTCTTTTCATGCAATTGGCAAATATGATGAAAATGGTACATACATGGTACATCGATTATATATCTGTTCAGATTTAAAAACACCTTTAATAGGCTCCACGAATGATCCAATGATGACTTGCATTCACGCTCACAAGAACATATCTAGTTTCCCTTCTATTGGTGATAAGCTGCAGGTCAATTTTCAAAAAGGGGAGCGATGTTTGCTGCCATGTGCTTTAGTGCAAGTTTCCAAATTATATTGGAAAGAACTCCTAGATTTGTACCTCAACATCAACCATGATGCCAAACCGAGGACGGTTTGCAGTCAAGAAGGGGAGAATGATGAGGACATGACTCGTACAGATACAACCAACACTCCTCCATTAGACATGCAAAATTCAATCACAAGAGCTAGAAAGCGACAATCAAATTTATCGGTGAGCTCGTTTCTAATGTCTTCTATATTTGGTTTTGAGAATAAGATGCTACCTAATGAGTTAATTATTGTTAGGAACCATGGAGATGATGAAGATGTAGCTGGGGAGCTGCTCGGAGGCGTGGAGGGCCGGCAAGAAGTGCAAATAAAGTTTGAGGCCCAATCCAAGTCGGTTTCGAGTCCGTTTCGGACTCCAGGACCAGTCGGTACTAAAACAGGTGCCCAGGTCGCATACGAGATCGGATTTGGACGTTCTTTATATGGATGGAAAGCTAAGAAGATAACCTTTCCAATGGATCCGGTATCATGCCTAAATTCGGCTGGAGTAATCAGGAATCATCGAAACAATTTGACGTCCAGAATCTGTCCCGGTGCTGCGCCGGCGTTATTTGGCCTTTGGGCTTGTATCTCGTGTGAGCCCATTAGAGGGCGCGTCTAGGGGTCCTTGCACGACCCTATACTCTTCATAAACCGCCGCCGCCACACCATTAGGGTTTCGGTTTTGATTGATTGTAAGTTTAGCCATTGCTACTTCCTTGTAGACGCGTGTGTCGGCGAGACCACCCGGACTACTTGATTCGGAACCCCACCTTGGTTACTGAGTTACTTGTTATCTTGTTCTTGCTTGTTATTCGATTGCTTGCAGGAATTACCCTAGTGGTTTGGTTGATTGTGCTCCACAAGAACGCGAACAACCGCTGGAGTTGGTGTATCGGTCGCTAAGGCGCATCCTTGCTGGTTGTAGTCGGGCCGTGAACGTCTCTCCATCCAAATTGAAGTTATCCCCCACCTCTCACCGAAAGATCCGCTGCAAACCCACCCACGTCCACATAAAAAAAGAGAGGACTCAAAAGATCTCGGTAACACACCGAAGATGGCACTCCTTTTATAGACGAAAAGCACCCCGGGAAACGAGTCGACTCGTAGATCAAACAGTAAAAATAAGATAGACACCTCGAAAATAGGCGTGACGATCTGACTTGTTACGGAAATAAATATAACTGTTTCAGGTCCTCGTTACACAAGGCACTTCACCAGTTGAGGGCTAATGTTGGGGATCCAGCAACAAGTACTCGGCATGCGAAGGGGCTACAGCTATAAGCGAAGGGTCGAAAGACAACACGAAGGAACAACAGCCACCAGCGAAGGGCATGGAGCGACGCGAAGGAGCCCTGGGTAGTAGATCGGCGAAGCCACCTATGGAGACCCAGACCGGAAAATGTAACAGAATTGCCCAATGGCACAATTGTAATAATAGTCTTTCCCCCCTATAAATATGGAGGGAAGACCCCCTGTAATGACATCTGTTTTTCAAGCCTCGAGCCAAAGACACATCATTTACTCTGTCCACTTTTATTTGTCGTCCCTCAACCCCTACGCCCAGCACCACGGACGATTGAGGGCTTCGGAACAACGCATAACGTAAGACCCGAGGAACAGCCTGGGCAGTTGAACTTTATCCAGCATCGCGGACATTTCAGGAGGGCTTTGCCAAGGAGCTCGAGGACTTCGAAGTGTTGAAAAGGCTTCGCTAGAAGCAATCTGAGCGCTGAAGATGCCAGAAGGACTTCGCAAGGACGCAATCACCACACACTTATCATTGGAGGGCTTCGCCTAGTCGATCAAGACCTTCGATTCCCCAACACAATGTAATTTTCTTTTAGACCTATGGGTCATTTATGTAATATACTTGTCGATTTAATAAATATATTGTTCATTTATCACATATATTGTCCTGTATGCGTGAAAACTTGATCCTGGGCATGCATACAGATGAATTCGGTTTCGCTCATTGAAACCAGGTGTGACAACAAGCCGGTTACTGCTGAAGAAGTCAAGGGTAAAGAGATGAAAGCTGAAGATCAACAGGGCCAAGTGCAAGATACCGTTTCATTCCCATCCGACGGATGACATTGATTCAACGGCGCCAAGTGCAAGATACCGTTTCACTCCCATCCGACGGCTCCCATCCGCAATTAACAGCAGAAAGGAAGGGCGGGACGCGCCGTACTGTTAATTTCACTGGGTTGTCGTTTACTATTTCTGCTCTGAAAAGCACAATTATAATTCTGCTTTGCATTCTCCCTTTTAAGCTGAGGACGGGTTGCTTTATCATTAGGCTTAGCAGTAGAAGTAACTTCCGTATCCCCTTGTATCTGGATCTGGTTCTGTAGCAGTTAATCCCATTGAGAGTTGGCCATCGTTGGGTGCGATATTTGTCTTTGTTTTCTGCTGTTCTTGCTGTAGATCCTAATCGAGTCCTAGCAATTGGTATCAAGAGCTTTCCATCCTTGGCACAGAGATTTTTCCCACCCAAATCCCACTTACCAAGAGCATCTGCTATGGTTTGCAAGAACTCCATGTTCTTCCGGTAGAATCCCAAGTAGATCCTCACCACCCTACCTATCTGTTCGACGAAATCTGTGACAGGAGCTCTCCATCCAAGTTGAAGGTTTCGGGTTGGTTCATCTCATCCGTGCCTGTGTAAATCCCCTTGTTTTGTGACAGATTGTGACTGTGGTGGCGACGGTAGCAGTGAATATTCATGCTAGGTGTTGATATTTCTTACGTCACAGATAAATCCGCAAGCGCACGGAATACCGTTGTAGCACTTCACCCGGGAGTATTCCAAGGTATCGTATTTGTTTTCCCCAAGGAACGGAGTTATTCTACCGCAGGGCAAGTTCTACCCAAGGACAACCAAGACAACTAGCAGCCTAGGATCGAGAGGGTGATTATATCTAGCTTATCCTAGGGGATAGACGAACTCAAGCTCTACTTGTCTACTTCGGGCGCCGGCTTAGGCCTGGTCTGCCAAGCCACTCCGACCTGTAGCTCTACTATGTACCCGAACGTGGAGGGTTCCTTTGGACGGACAGGGCTGTCACTTCCTGCCGCCTACCTCTACAAACCGTGGAGCACACAGCAAACAAAGGTAACATCTAGCCTAGACACCACGTCTATGCCGTTGATTACTACTCTAACCTCGGCCCAAAGCTGAATTTAGAAGGCTAGAGCACCCCTTGCGGAGCGATGATCCCGTAAACAAGTATAACAGGAATTACGCCTAGTAAAGTAATATTGCTCGCTAGATAAATAATCACCACGTATAAATCACAAAGAGTGTTTACACGCCAAGGTAAAGAAATAGAACTAAACCTCCACCAAAGTGGAAGGAGTATTCCTTTCTCTCCCTTGCCCTCTCTCCTATTCTACTAGTGTACAAAAGGCTCTCAGCCTAAGGATTGGAGTGGAGCTCTATTGGAGAGTCTTGCGTCTTGTGGTGTGTGTTGAGAGGGAGGGGTGCCCCTTTATTTATAGCCTTGGAAGGTCGGCAACTTTGAGGCGGTTCCCGAGGTCGGTGACATTTAATGCAGGGGGAACCGACCTCCAGAAGTCGGTGATAAACCGCCATAAAAAGATGGGCCAGTGGGGCCTCCCTGGCAGGTCGGCCGACCTGGCCAGAGGGGGTCGGCCGACCTGGCCTGGGCCCCACTGGGCCTGGTCCTCCTCTGGCTGCTTCCTTGGCCTGTGGACTTGCCTAAACCACGTGCATTGCTTGATCTTGAAGCCTGATTCTGTGGTTTTGGGCTTTTGGACTAAGTTCTTCAGTCCGGGGAAAATCCGTCGATTGCAAAGTCCACGTTTAGTGCATGTTTTCCCCTATTTTTGTATGGATTGCACCTGTACTTCATAATTCACCAAGACTAGTGGAATTTGTTAGAAATAAACCCTATGTCTACACTTGGTGATGGTGTTAGGTTCACAAAGGTGCATAAAGTTGACGGTAAAAATGAGTCGTAAGGACCGTCAACAAGATCCCCCACACTTAGCTCTTTGCTCGTCCTCGAGTAAAGCTATGAGTGGAAATTTGGGAGGACTCATCCCTTTTGATGAATGAAACCTGCACACAAGCTATTACAAGCCACACCTTTTTACCTGCGAACATGATGGTGGCTAACATGTATTCTTGGATGATTGAAAAGTGGACGGTTCATGACTCAAATCACCTCACTTTCATCCACTAAGTACCTTGGGGTTTTTGAAAGAGTTTTGAAAAATATAAACAACATAGCTCTTGCTCCTCTATTGATTCTCTCGGATCGCTCAAAAAGTGTGTTTTCCTTACCAAAGCATTGCCTCTTTTGTCCTACTTCTAAGGCTTGTATGTGGAGCTCAAGGTAGGGTTAGAGAGGCATACTTGTATCACAAATATTGCTGAACCAAAAGAAAGGATCCACGGAGAATTCAAGTCATACAACCTTGATCAAGAAGTGCATGTGTGGATGGATGTGTGGATGTTTATATGTGACGACTCCTTTATTGGATTTTACCTCTCTTTGTTTTGTATTTCCGAGACATGGCTAACATTTTTCTTTCTTTTCTTTTTCATGCTCTGTACATGAGCATTTTCTTTTTTCTTGCTCATCTTTTTGTGAGTCTTCTTTTTCTTTTGCAGAGCCATGTCCCTCTTTTGTTTATTTTGAGAGAGAGAGGTAAAATGGGATAAAAGTGAGGAGTGTCTTTATTTGGATGGATGGATGTGCTATCTCCCAGTGTAGGAGTTTTAGCATTTTTGGTGGATCGTGTACGTGATCTTGATCAAGAGAGCATGACCAGTATCTCATTAGGGTCACAAAATTTTGGAAAAGCTCATTGCAACACAAGCAGCATATGTGTGTGAGTTTGAAAATTGTGATCAACATATGGCATTGGTAGGAAATCATATACCAAAAGAGGAGCGGCGAGCCATGCTATTTTAACTTTTTGAAATAAAATTCCCAAGGACTTTGTAGATTGAGCAAAAGATCATTTCATCGAACCATATCACACTCGCCAATTATCTAGAAAAACATGGGTTCCTATGGATAGGTTGTTCACAAGCAAGTGGTAATGAAGCGAGTAATAACAAGTGTGCAAGTTCATCTTGAGAGCATTAGGGAGAGTCATGGGATTTTTGATGAAATGTTTCAAAATAAATCTTTCCCAAGTTTTAATTGGTCAAGTTTTATTTAATTTTCGCGTCTCAGAATGAACTTGACAGATAATGTAGGCGAAAAGGGAGTGTGGGAAACAAACTTAAGTATCACGGGAAAGCAGAGGACCAGCGGGACCCACCGGGGGTCGGCCGACCTGGTCAGGTGGGGTCGGCCGACCTGGTGTGGCCCCTTCTGGTGCCCAAATTTTGCACAATTGTTGGTGTTGTCCTTCCCGTGATGTTTCTGAGTGATTTGCTCGAGTTTGTTTCTGTTTTCGCGATGTATCCCCCCCACACTTGCCTTTTTGCCTGTTTCCTTCAAAATAGACAAAGATATTTTGGAAACACAAAATTGCTCTACCGGTATGCAAGCCCGGGGAGCACTAATTTGATTGAATTTAGAAACAAATATGAAGGCGCATTACAAACTTGATGAGGGAATTAAAATGATGAAAGCAAATGTAATTAAACTAAGTAAATGCGCCATGGGAAAATGATGATCGCGGGAGGTTTTAGTCGTAGAACTTTTCTTCCTTTCCCGCGCTCTTGAAAAGACGCTTCATCTTTGAGTTGGTGCTGCGGCGATGGTCATTATGGGCATCTCGCAATTCAGCAAGAGCGTCTTTCATCTCCGCCACTTTATCGCTTAGGCGTTCATGAGCGTCGCGGAGATCATTGTGTTTAGCGAGGAGACGTTGATAGGGGCTCTTTTTCGGGGTCCTTTCCTCGTCACTCTCATACATCCCCCCTGCCCTCTTGATGGGAGGAGGAGGGATGTGCCTTTTCACCTTCTTGGGTGGAGTGGTGCTTATGGATTCGAGGGCGCCTCGCTTCTCCGCCGAAGTGAGTGGTGGGTGGAGTTGCTTTCCACCACCACGAATTCCCTTGATCTTGAACCGAATGCCCGCCTTCTTGGAGGGGCTAGACAGGTTGAGCCCCTCATATTGGTGATGCACCACGTCTCCATTCCTTGCGACGAGGGTGCCGACATACTTCTCCCCTGGACGGAGAGAGCCTTCGGCCTCATCGTGACTTGGCTTCTTGGGGATGGTTTTCCCCTTGCCGTAGCGGGAAGGTTTTTAGAGGGGCCTTTTGCTGCTGGTGGTGGTGGTGTGATGGTGAGAGGTGCTTCTTTGACGCTCATGGCTTGCTCACGGGTTGGAGTGACGGGATCAAGGATGTTTTCAAGGTCAAAGAAGCGGCAAAGCTCGCTAGTGGTAGCGGGGACGTCAAAGCGCGGGATGCTGCTGTCCATGGTGGTGGCAAAGGTTTCTTTGGGCGAAAAGACAATGGTGGAAGAGAGGTGCAAGTGAAAAAGGGTGGAAATCACCTTTATTTATATAGAAAACTATGGAAAGAATTAATTCTGATTTTTCCGCAGCGGAGCAAGAGCTAAATCAGTGGGATTTGAGTATGTGAACGTTGGAGCAGAGTGTGAGAGAAAAATGGGACCGTTGGGGCTTCCACAGGGGTCGCCCGACCTGAGAAAGGGAGGTCGGCCGACCTGCTATGGGCCCCTCTGGCCACCTTCTTTTTCTGGCTAATTTCTTGCTATATTTATTCAAAGGAAAGTGCTACTACGGGTGATAAAACAAATCAGAGGATATCATGATAAAGATTCTAAATTAATCAAGTGCATGACATCAAACTCTTTATTCGTATCGGGTTCAAAATAAATTTTTAGACGCTGGCCATTTACCTTGAATACTTTACCTTCGTCGTCTTGGAGTGTGATTGCTCCGTGTGGCGAAGTTTCAATAACCGTGTATGGCCCGTCCCATTTGCTTCTCAATTTTCCGTGCCCGAATAGTTTCACCCGTGAGTTAAATAGCAAGACTTTGTCTCCAACTTTGAATTCTTTTACTCTTATTCTTTTATCGTGCCACCGTTTAGTCCTCTCCTTATAAATGGCTGAGTTGTGGTAAGCTTTGTCTCTCCATTCTTCCAACTCAGCTATCTCCATTTTTCTCTTCCATCCGACACTTCGAAGGTCCATGTTCCATTTTCTAATGGCCCAATATGCTCGATGTTCCAACTCGATGGGTAAATGGCATGTTTTTCCATG
The DNA here is from genome assembly GCA_007726485.1 of Eragrostis curvula. Lineage (NCBI taxonomy): Eukaryota > Viridiplantae > Streptophyta > Magnoliopsida > Poales > Poaceae > Eragrostis > Eragrostis curvula. The sequence goes on along the minus strand of RWGY01000032.1, from coordinate 30,392 downwards.
TACGAGTTGGTATGGTGACATGCCTATGGGTGTCTTGTATGCTGTCCGGTATGCCCATAGTGCGTCGGGTAGCTTGCTTCTCCATGACTTCCCCATTTCTAACACGGTCTTTTGCAGGATCCGTTTGATTTGCTTGTTTGAAGTCTCGGCCTGCCCACTTGTTTGAGGATGGTATGGAGTGGCTATGTTGTGTCGTGCTCCAAGTTCTCTAAGGAAGCTTCGGAAGGTCTTATCAATGAAATGAGACCCTCCGTCGCTTATCACTAGTCTCGGTGTTCCAAATCTTGGGAAGATAATCTCGTGGAACATCCGGCGAGCGTGCTTGGAGTCGGCAGCTCGGCATGGCATTGCCTCTACCCATTTGGACACGTAGTCGACTGCCACCAAGATGTATTCACAGTCTTGTGACTTGGGGAATGGCCCCATGAAGTCGATGCCCCATACGTCGAAGAGTTCGACTTGTAAATTGAAGTTGAGGGGCATTGCATCCCTTGCCGTGATGCCTCCAAATCTTTGACATTGTGGGCATCGTCTGACGAATTCTTTTGTGTCTTCGTACATTGTTGGCCAAAAGAAACCACTTTGCCATATCTTGGCCTGAGTACGAAACACTCCATGGTGTCCCCCGTATGGAGCTGAATGACATTTCTCGATAATTTGTGTGCTCTCGGGTGTCAGCACACATCTTCTGAGCAGTCCATCGGCGCAGACACGGTAAAGGAAGGGCTCACTCCAAAGGTGACGACGACTCTCATAGATGAGTCGTCTCTTGTTTTCTCCCGGTGGTACGTACCCCGTCACTATGAAGTTCACAATGTCGGTGTACCACGGATGTGAGTCCTTGACGTGGAGTAGCATGTCGTCGCGCAAGAAGTCATTGATGGGTAATTCCTGCGGGTTAGTGAATTGCATGCGCGACAAATGATCCGCTACAGAATTTTCTACTCCTTTCTTATCACGAATTTCTAAATCAAACTCTTGGAGCAGAAGAATCCATCTTATCAAACGGGGTTTAGCATCTTTCTTAGAGAGCAAAAATTTCAAAGCAGCATGATCGGTGTAAACGATAACTTTTGCTCCAGCTAAGTAAGATCTAAATTTATCAAAAGCAAAAACAACAGCAAGGAGCTCTTTTTCAGTGGTAGTATAATTCAACTGAGCTCCAGACAGAGTTTTGCTAGCATAAGAAATTGCATGATGCTTCTTATCTCTAGTTTGACCAAGAACAGCCCCCACAGCAAAGTCGCTAGCATCACACATAATTTCAAACGGAAGCGTCCAATCAGGGGGTTGGATGATTGGAGCGGAGATGAGTGCATTTTTAAGAGTATTGAAAGCATTCATGCATTCATCAGTGGAATTAAAGGGTGCATCTTTTGCAAGCAAATTTGTAAGGGGTCTAGCAATTTGAGAGAAATCTTTGATAAAACGGCGATAGAACCCCGCATGTCCAAGAAAACTGCGAACACCCTTAATATTAACGGGAGGTGGAAGCTTTTCTATAACTTCTAATTTCGCCTTGTCCACCTCTATCCCTCTTTCGGAAATCAAGTGCCCAAGGACTATGCCTTCTTTAACCATAAAGTGGCATTTCTCCCAATTGAGCACTAAGTCCTTTTCTTGACAACGTTGCAAGACTTTGTCTAAATTTTCTAAACAATGATCGAAGGTTTTCCCATAGACAGAGAAATCATCCATAAAAACCTCCATAATCTCTTCGATCATGTCAGAAAAGATAGACATCATGCATCGTTGAAAAGAAGCAGGCGCATTACATAGCCCAAAAGACATTCGACGATAAGCATAAGTTCCGTAAGGGCATGTGAAAGTCGTCTTACTCTGATCATCGGGATGGATGGGAATTTGATGATATCCCGAATACCCATCAAGGAAACAAAAGAAAGAATGATTTGCCAGCCGTTCCAACATCTCATCGATGAAGGGCAGTGGAAAATGATCTTTCTTTGTAGCCTTGTTAAGTTTTCGGTAATCGATGCACATTCTCCACCCCGTGACGGTTCGTTGAGGGATTAATTCGTCCTTGTCGTTATGAACGACCGTCATTCCTCCCTTCTTGGGCACAACCTGCACTGGGCTCACCCACTCGCTGTGTGGAACTGGATAGATAATACCAGCATGCAAAAGTTTCAAGACCTCTTTCTTAACGACTTCCCTCATTGCATTGTTCAACCTCCGTTGAGGTTCCCTAGAAGGTGTGCTATCGGGATCTATGGGAATGCGATGGGTGCAAAGAGCAGGGCTGATTCCCTTGAGGTCTCCTAGCGAGTAGCCAAGAACGGAGCGACGTTTCTCTAACACGGCTAAGAGTTTAGCGGTTTCTTCCTCCGAAAGCTTGTCACTTATGATGACAGGCGTTTCGGGGTTTCCGTGAAGAAAAGCGTAGCGTAAGCCTGGTGGGAGTGCTTTGAGCTCTATGGGAGGAGGCGGCGAGGTTAAGGTTTCGGGCAGCTCAAAGGTTTCTTCCGAACCGTCTTCTTCTAAAACAAAATTGAGAGCATCTTCTTCCAAGGACGATTCGGGGGTTTCATGAAGAAAAACTGCCATAACCTCCTCTATACAATCGTCTACTTCGGGGGACTCCTCGGCAAAAGTATTTAACGTATGTACGATAGGGATAGAAAAAGGTTCCTTGCCGAGGGTGAAGTCAAGGGTTCCAGAAGGCGATATTTTTGAGAAAAGCTTTTCTATGGGATGGCCTACAAGAACATCAAAATCCAAAACCCCGAAGACGTGAAAATCCAGCGATACTTCGGCATCATCGTGCTTAATGCAGACGTCTCTAACGATCCCCAAACCCTCAAAGAAGTGCCCTGGAGAGGTTCTAAGGAGTTTGCTAGTGGGCGCCCAAACTTCGTTCCCAAACATGGTTAAAGCAAAAGATTCGGACATGATGTTGGCACCCACTAAAGGATTATAGAGAACATCTACCTTTGATCCCCGAATTGAGCTTTGAATGGTTGAGGTAGGATGTTCAAAACGAATAGTATCGGAAGAAAACTCATTTTCTCTCAACCATTCATCGCTTATGATCAATGTCAACTCCCGAATGGTTTTCAAAAGAAAATCTTTTTCTAAAGGTTCGAGGGTTGGTGCAGGGAGTTTTGGCCTCTTTTGACAAGAGTAGTTCGAGGAGTCTCCAAAATTTTCAAAAATTTCTTCCTTGAACTCAAATGGGAACTCAAGAGGTTCATCATCCTCTATCATTGTTCTTGTGATAGATGGGGACTCGATTGTTGGGTCTACCATTGTAGGCACCAATTGTTGTGTTTCTTGCACAACGAGTTCCTCATCTTTTGACTCCGGCTCAACTAGTAAATCAGCGGAAAAATGAGTGTTTTCCACAATGCGATCCAAAAGTTCGTGTGCTTCCGCTATGGTCTTATGAGTAAAAGATCCACCAGCGGCCGTGTCAAGATAAAGTGCGGTATCGCTGCTCAATCCCGAATAAAAATGTTGTAATAAAACGGGTTCGGGGAGCAACAATTCAGGTCCGGAGTCTGTTAATGAACAGAACCGAATCCATGATGCACTCAAGGTTTCCTCTTTTTCTTGCCGAAAGTTAATTATTTCCGCTCGTAGAGAAGTGATACGGGATACGGGGAAGAACGCTAGACAAAATTTGTCTCGCAATTCTTTCCAATCACCGTTCACTCTCTTAGCGGTGTAAGTGTACCATTGCTTCGCCCTCTCATTGAGAGAGAAGGGAAACAATTTCCACTTCAACGTTTCTTGTGTCATGCCATGGATCGATTGGCATGAACACAAATGCTCAAACTCTCGCAAGTGTTCATAAGGATTTTCATGTTTAAAACCCGAAAAGGATAAACCTCTTATCATCGAAATGTAATCGGGGGAAAACTCATAGCCAAATGAAGAAATGGGTTGTGATGATGATGGTGGCTCTAAGAGCTCGCCCCGTGGAGTAGAGAATGATTGGATGGTGGGTTGTGACTCCATGAAATGTTTTTGTGAGTTTTTGAAATTAAGGGAAATAAAAACAGAACGGTAAGTAAGATAGATTACGAGGGCAAACTTAATTTGCAATAGAGATATCAACCGTTCCCCGGCAACGGCGCCAGAAATGCTTGTTGGTATTTCTTACGTCACAGATAAATCCGCAAGCGCACGGAATACCGTTGTAGCACTTCACCCGGGAGTATTCCAAGGTATCGTATTTGTTTTCCCCAAGGAACGGAGTTATTCTACCGCAGGGCAAGTTCTACCCAAGGACAACCAAGACAACTGGCAGCCTAGGATCGAGAGGGTGATTATATCTAGCTTATCCTAGGGGATAGACGAACTCAAGCTCTACTTGTCTACTTCGGGCGCCGGCTTAGGCCTGGTCTGCCAAGCCACTCCGACCTGTAGCTCTACTATGTACCCGAACGTGGAGGGTTCCTTTGGACGGACAGGGCTGTCACTTCCTGCCGCCTACCTCTACAAACCGTGGAGCACACAGCAAACAAAGGTAACATCTAGCCTAGACACCACGTCTATGCCGTTGATTACTACTCTAACCTCGGCCCAAAGCTGAATTTAGAAGGCTAGAGCACCCCTTGCGGAGCGATGATCCCGTAAACAAGTATAACAGGAATTACGCCTAGTAAAGTAATATTGCTCGCTAGATAAATAATCACCACGTATAAATCACAAAGAGTGTTTACACGCCAAGGTAAAGAAATAGAACTAAACCTCCACCAAAGTGGAAGGAGTATTCCTTTCTCTCCCTTGCCCTCTCTCCTATTCTACTAGTGTACAAAAGGCTCTCAGCCTAAGGATTGGAGTGGAGCTCTATTGGAGAGTCTTGCGTCTTGTGGTGTGTGTTGAGAGGGAGGGGTGCCCCTTTATTTATAGCCTTGGAAGGTCGGCAACTTTGAGGCGGTTCCCGAGGTCGGTGACATTTAATGCAGGGGGAACCGACCTCCAGAAGTCGGTGATAAACCGCCATAAAAAGATGGGCCAGTGGGGCCTCCCTGGCAGGTCGGCCGACCTAGCCAGAGGGGGTCGGCCGACCTGGCCTGGGCCCCACTGGGCCTGGTCCTCCTCTGGCTGCTTCCTTGGCCTGTGGACTTGCCTAAACCACGTGCATTGCTTGATCTTGAAGCCTGATTCTGTGGTTTTGGGCTTTTGGACTAAGTTCTTCAGTCCGGGGAAAATCCGTCGATTGCAAAGTCCACGTTTAGTGCATGTTTTCCCCTATTTTTGTATGGATTGCACCTGTACTTCATAATTCACCAAGACTAGTGGAATTTGTTAGAAATAAACCCTATGTCTACACTTGGTGATGGTGTTAGGTTCACAAAGGTGCATAAAGTTGACGGTAAAAATGAGTCGTAAGGACCGTCAACACTAGGGTTCCTTGGCAAGTCCAAATGTAAAATCTCCGGGCATCGATCTCTTCGCCAAGCGGCGGTTGAATTGGAATTATGCCAGATTGGGAGAGATTTATCCTAAACCAAGCAAAATTTCCATGGCGGATCCAACAGAGCAGGTGTAAGCTTCATGGCCATTGGAGTTGGAAACCCCAAGGTATGAATGTTTTGGTGAATGGATGAGAACCATGCATGTGACTAACATATTCTTTGAGTATCTTATCCTTAGGTCACATGGAAGCAATTACGACACAAACCAACCTCTTACCTCAAGTCAAGGATGATTGGTTGCCTCGTCAACTCATGGACGGACTTGATGGAGTCACGGTCGAGGAGATGGATCAACGCTAAGGACATGCTAGACTCAAGCAAGTGTTGGCTTGGTTAGATGTTAGCTTGAGTCCATAGGAAAATCCGGACTATCAAGAGGGTTCGAGTTGGTACTCTTCGGTAAACACTAGTGTAGAGATCGTTTGGATGCATGGTGTGTGTCTCAGGCGCTAGGGTTGCAGAGGAAGAGTGCAGGAACCAAGGAAGAAGGAGTTGGAAGCGAGGATCAAAGGAGAAGATCAAGTTCCAGCTGAAGGAAAAGCCACCGTATGATACGGTGGTGGTCAGCGTATGATACGGTGACTATGGACAGAAAAATCCAGTGAAAGGAGAGTCACTAGTAGAGTCACCGTATTATGGCCACCGTATGATACGGTGGGTCACTGTATGGTTTCGAGGGGAACTGCAAAATCGACGAAGTTAAAGAGAAGAAGGAAAAGGAGTCACCGTATGATACGATGCTAGTCACCGTATGATACGGTGGCTATGGACAGGAAAATCCAGTGAAAGGAGAGTCACTGGTAGAGTCATCGTATGATGATCACCGTATGATACGATGGGTCACCGTGTGGTTTCCAAGGGAAGTGCAATCTGGAAGAGTTGCTGAAGCTGGAAGGAAGTAGTCACCGTATGATACGATGCTAGGTCCCAGTTGACCGTTGGACAGTCACCGTATGATACGATGACTCTAGTCACCGTATGATACGGTGACCAGAGAAATCTGGGCAGTTTTGTTGCAACGGCTAGTTTCGTGGGTGGAGCCTATAAATAGCTGGTTGCTTGCCTCTTTGAGGTGCTCTTGGACAATCCAAAGGAGGGGAGGTGTTGTCGAGAAGTCAAGTGAAGGAAGAAGAAGAAGCACTTTGAGGGGTTTGAGTGATCCAAGTGCTTGAGAAGAGTGACACCATGTGCATCCTATGATCTCTAGGCTAGTAAGTGCTTGAGAGAGCTGACTTGTGTTGTTACTCTTGGTCTATGGCAAGACCTAGACCGGATAGGCATTGGTGGTGAGCATGCCAAGAGTGTGGAAGCCGCCGCAAGTTTGTACACGGTATTTGGGCTTCCAGTGTGAAAGAAGCTACGTGAAGAGAGCGGTCCAAACCGTATCACGTGCGGATCCTTACCTTCGGAAGAGCATCCGGAGTTGCCGGCGGGACGTGCCCGCGTCTTCACTTGGAGGGTGAAGAATGCTCTAGAAGGGATCGCCATCGAGCGGAGGGAGGGGTCGAGACTCCGGCGGGAGTGACCCAACGTGGAGTAGGGGGAGGCGCCATCCTCCCGATACCACGGGAAAAAATCATGAGCATTTCTATCCTTTCCTCTTTACTACTTGCATTTACTTATTGCCTCTATCTTGCTTGCTAGTACTACTTGAAATTGCCTTGTTTACTTGTTGCTCTAGTTTTTCCTTTGGTTCATCCATATGCTCTCTAGTTACTTCTATCATATGATTGCTTGTTGACTTCATGTGTAACTTGCTTGCTAGTTGATCTAAGGACTCTTCCTTAGTGTGCTTATCACCTAGTAGATCTTCTAGTGCCTTGGTTTTGGTTGCCTAGCTTGTAGCTTATCTTGGGTTTGCTCTTGCCTAGTGAACTAGTTCATATCTTGTGCTTGTGTCTTTTGCTATCTCTAGTTCACTAGGTTAAGGACTCTCCTTAGTGTGTGTTGGTATTTCTTACGGTCACAGATAAATCCGCAAGCGCACGGAGAATACCGTTGTAGCACTTCACCGGTGAGTATTCAAGGGTATCGTATTTTCCACAGGGAAGGCGGTGGTTTACGAGATAGCAAAGTTCATAATCACATAACTAATAATGTACCAAGGTCTAAACAGGGGTAAGGATAAAAGTATGGTAGGGGTAGTGTGACAACACAACCAGAAGAATCTAATCTAACACTAGAACTAAGCCTAGGCTAAGCGGGGTTAAGAAGAGAGCCGAGATGGATCCTTATGTACTTCTTATATTCCTGCTCATGCAACACATACAAGTCTAAGCTCTATGTCAACCTGGAACAAGGGGGGTAACCAGCAGGGCTGTCACCACCTACCGGTATTCCTTCTACCAGGCAATCAAGGCTATCTACCGTAGAACAAAGAGGATTAAGCACAGCAGGGCTGTCACCACCTACCGGCAACCCTCTACTAGGACACGTGACACTAGGGCTATTAAGTCCCTATGCCAGTCCTAGGGTCACGTGACAGCAAGGCAATTAAGTCCTCGCTGCCAGACCTTCTCTTGTTCAAGCAGACAACCAAACACCCAAAGCTGTTTATCAACCTAAGCACCATGCTCACATTGCTAAATAGTACTCTCGATTCCCACGGGACTTTGACCCTTCGGATCATCAAGTCGGGAATAAGAGTACACCTAATCCTGACCCGACGGATCAACAGATCAAGTGCTAGAACATGCATGACTCTGACCCTACAGATCATCAAGTCAATGGGTGAGACATGCGTAACTCTAACCCTGCGGATTAACAAGCTACGATCTATATCGCACATAACTCTAACCCTACGGATTAACAAGTTATGGGCCCGAGCATGTCTCACCACTTTATGCATGAATCGAGTGTAAGGACATAAACGAATGAATAAAGGCATGTCAAGCATGAAGCAACCAATCATGACTAGATAACAACCACATAGAAATCACATGGCTATCATACTAGTACAATTATAAGTCATAAGGAATAAAGAAGATAATTCTATTGAGGTGGACCTTGATACTTACTTGATATACGATGAACGACGAACGAGCGATGAACGAACGATGAACGATGAACGAACGAAGAACGAACGACGAACAATATATTATTAGCAAGTATCCTCAAGATACAAGATTGGGCTAAGTCCTCACAAAGGGAGGACAGCCCTCTCCTCTACCAAACTCTCCCCTCTACTCCTCTACAGCCTAGAGACTAGTCTAATGCTAGAGAATGGATTCCTCTTGGTGTCAATGTGTGTTGTCTTGTGTTGTCTCTTGAGAGGAGGGGGGTACCCCTTATTATATAGCCTCCAAGGTCGGTGGAATTGAGTCGGTTCCGCGAGGTGGTATCATTGATTGCATGGGGAACCGACATTGCAACGTCGGTTGCGAACCGCCATAGAAGAGTGGGCCTCAATGGGCTTTAGGGGGGGTCGGCCGACCCAGCTAGGGGGGGTCGGCCGACCTGTGGCTGGCCCCACCTGGGCTGGGCCTTGGCAGGTGGCCTCCCCTCTATTCCTTGACCTTGGTCCCGAGTGCTATGGGTAGACTTGAGTATTTCTCTCGGTTATTGGGCCCTTGGAAGATATCTTTATTCCAGGAAAAACTGTGTTTCCCTCGGGTTTGTATAGGATTCATCTTGATTGCACCTGCACCCATAAATTCACCAACACTCGTGGAAATCGTTAGTAATAAACTCCTACCACTATGTTTGGTGTTTACTTTGATTCCATTTGTGCAGGTATTTGACGGTCAAAATCGTGCCGTAACGACCGTCAACAAGACCCCCACACTTGAGCCTTTGCTCGTCCTCGAGTGAAGGTGGAAGATTAAGATAAAGCATGACTTCCTATGGTATGATGCTAGCATACAAGTTATTCCAAGCCATACCTGTACCCGTGAACTTTTGATGTGTCTACCATGTCATCTTGGGCGGTTGAGGAATGGAACGGTCTTGATTCAAGTCATCATAACTCCCTCTGCTGAGTAACTTGGGTTTTTGATAGATTTTCAAAGTAAAAAGATAGCTCATACTCCTCAAATGATCACTCTCAAATCGCTCAATGTGTATGGTTCCTTACCAAGGCATTGGATTTGCCTCTTTTCATCCTACTTCTACAAAAGGCTTTATGTGGAGCTTGGTAGGGAATGAAAGAGAGGCATACTTGTATCACATATTTTGCCGAACCAAAAGGGTGGATCCATGGAGAATGCAAGTCATACAACCTTGATCAAGATGTGCAAGTGTGTATGAGGGTGGTGTGGTGGAAATTGTACTCCTTTTTTGCGTTCCTTCTCTCTTTCTCTTTTTGAATGTTTGAGGAGGACATGGCTATGATTCTTCCTTTCTCTTTTTTTTTTCAACATTATCCCTTCTCTTTTTTTTTTTCATCATGCTCTACTTTTGTATGAGCAGGGATTATTCTTTCTTTTGCATAGCCATGTCTCCAATGATAATTAGAGAGAGAGAAAGGTAACAATACTTTTGTGGAGTACTTATTTTGGTGGATGGATGGTGGTATTGCTTAACTTCCAGTGTAGAAGTTCAGCATGTGAGGTGGAGTGTACGTGGTCTTGATCAAGAGAGTATGACAAGTTTCTCACTAGGGTCACACAATTTTGATAAAGCTCAATGTAATGACAAGCAGCATATGTGTGTAGGTTTTCCAATGTAGTCAACATATGGCTTTGGTAGGAATATAAGATCATCGAGGAGCATAGAGCTATAGATTTTAAATTTTTGCAAGATAAATTCCCAAGCACTCTATGCAGAAGAAGCATGATTCATCTCATCCAACCATATCACATTCACCAACAACTTAGATAAACAAGGGTTCCTATGAGATTGGTGTTCACAAGCAACAGGTGTATGATGCGAGGAATAAAGAGTATGCAGGCCAACCAACTAGAAGCATGTATGTTGAGGGAACAACAACGTTCATTTTATTCTTGAGTTAAATTTTAGTGATTGGCTCAAAAGATTGTTTTAACTCATGAATTGGGGGGATGGAGTAGAGAGGATGTGCAAACCATCGCCTTAGGTGAAGTGGAGGCCAAGTGGACCATGGGATGTTTGATCGACCCAAAGGTTCGACCCAACTTTGTTTTCTTGTCCCGATGGCTCCACTGTTTTACGTGTCGATTAGTGCGAGGTTGTGCATCATGTTGGTGGGGGAGATCTCGAATGTGTGCGTGATGAAGAACTCGAGAGATCTCCCCCCACACTTGTTCTTGTACCTGCTTTATTTATTCAAAACAAACAAAAACAAAGCGAAGACAAAGAGGACTCTACCGGGGTTAAAGACCGGGGAGCCTAGATTTATTGAATTAAACTCTAGGTGCCTTATGAAAGAAAAGAGAGAAGAAGCACCTAGCTTACTTATTTTTTTTTCAAGTGTTATTTTGATTTTAATTTTATAATTTTTATTTTATTTTGACATTTTCAAGGTAGAAGAAAAAGGATACAAGTTGCGATATAAGTTACCTTTGTGGGGGGAGGGAACCTCCCCCCACACTTGTTCTTTGCTCTCGGCCCTTGCTTGGGGGTTGACCCCCAAGTGGTTGTGGTAGTAGGCCATACAGTCATTTTGGGTTTTTGAGCAGCGTGGCTGTGAAGTGGCGATCTTGTCTTCCATATTTTGCTGCCACTAAGTGTCACAACAGTGGTGGCACTCGCATGGCTGCAATTCTTATTCAGCTCTTGAGAATCCTGCCAGAAACACTACTCCTGCAAGCAATCTTCATCCAACTTGGAGAGGCATGGTTAGCTCTCGGAGCACATACAAACAAGGTCCCGGGTTAGATGACCGGACCTCATTTGTACAGCCGAGGAAGAAAGGCACAAGCAAGTCATGTGGACTAAGATTGAGTGTGACCATGGGTAAGATAATCCTCGTTGATTAAAAACAACTTGGGGCTTAGTGATATGAAAACTCGAAACAATGTAAGCCCCAACTCCATGAATGATATGAGAAAACAACGAGGTGCACTCAAGAAGTCCAAATTGCTTGGAAAGTTCTAACCATTCATGCATCGCATAGGAGGGATTTTGATATTGTTAACCATGGCAAGAGGATTATAAGCTCATTCCTCATACAGATATGTCTATGATTGCTTTGAGGAACACAAGTCATGGCAAGCCAACCATGCATCAAGCACAAGAAGGGATATGATTCATTGCCAAAGAGCATGCTTGTGAAGATCAGGAGTTGTAGGCTCAAAGTCTGACAAGCAATGCTTATGAAAGCCTAGTAGAAAGCAAGGATGTGTGCATGAAGGGTGATACTCCCTATGGAAGAACCGAAGGGTAGTACCATTGCCTAACTACTACAAGGATGCATGGAAAATCATGTGGTAAGTAGGTGGGAGCCATACTCATCCACACGAACAAGAACCATATCACCCTTGGGCTTCTAATTATTAGCAAAGAATGTGGTCATACCTTCGTTGTGCAGAGATTTCGAATTGAAGTTGTAGGCTTGTACCTTCTTTTCGCACACCAAGACAAGGTTGGTGTCGAAGAGGAGTCTTGACGTGTTGTTTTCATCATGGTCCTCCTCCATGGGATCTTCGTGAGGCTCTTCATGCCAATCTTCTCACATTAGGCTTGAGCTCAATGGAGGGGGACGAGTATGTGTCACGTCGGGGGTGACTTGTGTTTGAACTTGTTGCCTTCTTCAACGTGTTGATGAGCTGATTTTTGGCCTTTATCCTGGCTGCACATAAGAGCAAGAACACAAAAGCGAACTCGAGCACGGGTTACGTTAGTGAAAACCAAATGGATTTCCCGTCGGTTGCCTTTGCAAGGATGTCTTTTTTTTATCGCAACTCAATTTATTGAAAAAAAGAAAAAGAAGAGTTGGAGACGACTGAAGATCGAAGAAGTTTATTTTTAAAAGACTCCAACTATGCAAATAAGAGAACCAAAGAAAAGAGAAAATCTTTTTCTTAAACTTGAGACAAAACATCATGGAAAATTGGAGAAATGAGAGAGCAAGAATTTTGTTTTAAGGGTGCTTGAGTACGAAAGGGATGAATTTGAAGAATCCAAACACCCTTGCATCCAAATAAAAAGAAATGAAGTTCAACTTGGTTAACAGCCCCACAATGGCTATATGCTTTAAAGTCAAGGGGGCTGTGCCAAAATTCCATCAAAACTTTTGCTCAAAGCATTTTCCAAAAGGTTGGCTCAAGTTAAATTTTACCAAATTTATTCTCTCAGATTTTTTTTTTCAAGGAGATCTTGTTTTTGAACTTGGGGCAAACAATGAAAATTCTCGGGAAATGCAAGAGTAAGAATTTTGGAAAAGAGTGCTTGAGTGGAATGAAAAGTGAAGGCACCAAGCACTCTGGAAACAAATATAATGAAATGAAGTCCAATTTTGGTTGACAACCTCATGATGGCTATGTGTTGGAAAGCCAGAGGGAGTTGTGCCAAAAATTCCTCCAAAATTTTGCTCAAAACATTCTCCATAAAAAAGATTGCCTCAAACTCATTTTCAAAAATAAAGAAATTTTTGTAAATGTAATGTGGTTTGAAAAATCCCAAACAAAAGTCGGAAAGATGCAAACATGCAAACAATGGAAATGCATGTCGAGGGAGAATTCAGATATGCAAAATGATGGGTAAGAATAAAATATGCAAGTGAAATGCATGAATGCAATTGAGGAAATTCAAATATGCATGTGGAAATGGAAATCAAATATGAGATAACTACCAATTTACCTTTGGCAAGGGCATCATTGTTTTAAGTCCAATGAGCAAGACTTATCTCCATTGCGTTTAGCTTGGCGACTTGGTGCTTGATCCCGAAGATGAGGATGCAAACAACTTCTCGTGTTGGGGTTGTAGCCGTCTTTTCAAAGCACTTGTGCGAAGCCTTCTCCCTTTATGCTTCCCTTCTAGGGTGATGTTGGAAGGCGTCTCTTCCTGTTGAGGGTGTGGTCTCCACCCTTCACCGATAGCTACCTTCTCAACTAATTTTGTTGCTTCCGCAGCGGTAAGTGAGAAGATGCTTACCTCGGCACGAGAATCAAGATAGTCACGAGCTGGTTGTGTCAACCCATGGTAGAAATTGATCAATATTGTCCAATCATCCATTTCATGATCAGGGCATGTTGTCAAATAATCTTGAAATTTCTCCCATGCTTTAGGAATGGATTCTTCTTGTGCTCTCCAAAAGTTTGGAGTCTGTACATGAAGGGCATAGGCTTTGCCTCTTGGAGAGTATTTCTCGAGGAACGCTTCGGAGCAATCATCCCAAGTAGTCGCAACACTTGGGTTGGCATAGAACCATTGTCTTACTTCCCCCACAAGAGAATAGGGAAATAGACGAAGTCAAATGACATCTTGGTTGACTCCCTTGATGGACAAAGTTTTGCAAACCTTCAGGAATTTTCGAAGATGGGTGCTTGCGTCCTCGTTGGCCGTTCCATGGAATGGATTGGCCTGCACCATGTAGATTTGGTTGGCTCTAGGTCTGAAGTTTCCGTCTCCAGTGCTGACGTGTGGCCCAAGTGCCATACGGTCAACAACTGCAGCGGAGTATTCTTGGAACAACTTTTCAGCCATTGGCGTTGAGCTTGATGGTGTGGATGTAGCTGCGGAGTATTCGTGGGAAAACTTTTGACCCATTGGTGTTGAGCTTGATGGTGCGGGTGTAGCTGGCTTGACTGTGGAGAGTATTCTTGAGGATGGGTGACTCGCGGTTCTGTTCGTCTCAAGATTATTTCTTGATTTTCTGTGTATTGCCTCGTTAGGTCAACGCCAGAGGTACACTACCCTGTTTTCACATAAAGAGAAAACAAAACAAAGGTAGACCTATCTAGACAGTGGTAATTAAAAGAAATATAATTATAAACAATGCTAGTGACTCTTCAACCAGTGCCTTCCCCGGCAACGGCGCCAGAAATGCTTGTTGGTATTTCTTACGGTCACAGATAAATCCGCAAGCGCACGGAGAATACCGTTGTAGCACTTCACCGGTGAGTATTCAAGGGTATCGTATTTTCCACAGGGAAGGCGGTGGTTTACGAGATAGCAAAGTTCATAATCACATAACTAATAATGTACCAAGGTCTAAACAGGGGTAAGGATAAAAGTATGGTAGGGGTAGTGTGACAACACAACCAGAGCAATCCAATCTAACACTAGAACTAAGCCTAGGCTAAGCGGGGTTAAGAAGAGAGCCGAGATGGATCCTTATGTACTTCTTATATTCCTGCTCATGCAACACATACAAGTCTAAGCTCTATGTCAACCTGGAACAAGGGGGGTAACCAGCAGGGCTGTCACCACCTACCGGTATTCCTTCTACCAGGCAATCAAGGCTATCTACCGTAGAACAAAGAGGATTAAGCACAGCAGGGCTGTCACCACCTACCGGCAACCCTCTACCAGGACACGTGACACTAGGGCTATTAAGTCCCTATGCCAGTCCTAGGGTCACGTGACAGCAAGGCAATTAAGTCCTCGCTGCCAGACCTTCTCTTGTTCAAGCAGACAACCAAACACCCAAAGCTGTTTATCAACCTAAGCACCATGCTCACATTGCTAAATAGTACTCTCGATTCCCACGGGACTTTGACCCTTCGGATCATCAAGTCGGGAATAAGAGTACACCTAATCCTGACCCGACGGATCAACAGATCAAGTGCTAGAACATGCATGACTCTGACCCTACGGATCATCAAGTCAATGGGTGAGACATGCGTAACTCTAACCCTGCGGATTAACAAGCTACGATCTATATCGCACATAACTCTAACCCTACGGATTAACAAGTTATGGGCCCGAGCATGTCTCACCACTTTATGCATGAATCGAGTGTAAGGACATAAACAAATGAATAAAGGCATGTCAAGCATGAAGCAACCAATCATGACTAGATAACAACCACATAGAAAGCACATGGCTATCATACTAGTACAATCATAAGTCAGAAGGAATAAAGAAGATAATTCTATTGAGGTGGACCTTGATACTTACTTGATATACGATGAACGACGAACGAGCGATGAACGAACGATGAACGATGAACGAATGACGAACGAACGAAGAACGAACGACGAACAATATATTATTAGCAAGTATCCTCAAGATACAAGATTGGGCTAAGTCCTCACAAAGGGAGGACAGCCCTCTCCTCTACCAAACTCTCCCCTCTACTCCTCAACAGCCTAGAGACTAGTCTAATGCTAGAGAATGGATTCCTCTTGGTGTCAATGTGTGTTGTCTTGTGTTGTCTCTTGAGAGGAGGGGGGTACCCCTTATTATATAGCCTCCAAGGTCGGTGGAATTGAGTCGGTTCCGCGAGGTGGTATCATTGATTGCAGGGGGAACCGACATTGCAACGTCGGTTGCGAACCGCCATAGAAGAGTGGGCCTCAATGGGCTTTAGGGGGGGTCGGCCGACCCAGCTAGGGGGGGTCGGCCGACCTGTGGCTGGCCCCACCTGGGCTGGGCCTTGGCAGGTGGTCTCCCCTCTGTTCCTTGACCTTGGTCCCGAGTGCTATGGGTAGACTTGAGTATTTCTCTCGGTTATTGGGCCCTTGGAAGATATCTTTATTCCGGGAAAAACTGTGTTTCCAGGATTTGGAGTTTTGGGCCTCTTTTCCCTCGGGTTTGTATAGGATTCATCTTGATTGCACCTGCACCCATAAATTCACCAACACTCGTGGAAATCGTTAGTAATAAACTCCTACCACTATGTTTGGTGTTTACTTTGATTCCATTTGTGCAGGTATTTGACGGTCAAAATCGTGCCGTAACGACCGTCAACAGTGTGCCTCTTTAGTTATACTAGAACTACTTGCTAGGAGTTGAGTGGGTGATTTGTGTTAGGAGAAAAATTGATAGTGTGCACCGATTCACCCCCCCCCCCCCTCTCGGTCACACGGTCCTTACAGCAGGCACGTGTGACAGATGCTGCTACGACAACTTGAGTCATAGATCCAAGCAACGCGGTGTTTGGAGGTTGTGAAGTTACTGAAGAGTGATGTTGTCAATGTTTGGTCAGGCATGTTGATGATTTAAGA
This sequence comes from Eragrostis curvula, assembly GCA_007726485.1. Classification (NCBI taxonomy): domain Eukaryota; kingdom Viridiplantae; phylum Streptophyta; class Magnoliopsida; order Poales; family Poaceae; genus Eragrostis; species Eragrostis curvula. The sequence goes on along the minus strand of RWGY01000032.1, from coordinate 13,921 downwards.
AGGTCGGAAAGAACGGAGCAAAAGAGTTACAACTATGGCTGATGAAATTAGCACCAGGTACATGGTCATCATGAACTGGGGAAATCGTAGCGACATGGGCAGTGCTGAGAAGGGGCCAAGAGACCAAACCCCACCCATGAAATCCACCTCCACAACCACAACCTGCTCGAGCAACAAACCCATTAACTGAAGAAGAAGTGATCTGTTTGAAGAAACAAGAGGCTAAGGGCAAATAAAGTGGCAAGAAGCCCTAGTTGTTACACATGATCATCACAACCAAATGCCCGCTCCACACCAATTTGACCAGCAATCAACATAGAACAATCAAGTATCAATTTGGTAATATGTGGCCTCAAAACCAAGATACAAATTTCAGCTTATCAATTGCTAGACCTAAATTAGAATTTCCTGTCTTTACTGGTGATAATCCTAATGGATGGATCAATCTGTGTGAGAAGTAATTTGCTTTAACCAATGTACCATTGCATCTGTGGGTCCCAACAACAATTTTACACTACCATGGTATAGCTGAAAATTGGTGGTGAAGTTTGAGGTTACCTGCAAATCAACAGACATGGTCAGATTTCAGAATCTTGGTATGCAATAGGTTCTCGTTATACAACAATTTCTCTGTGGTTGAACACTTTCACTAGTTGAAATATACAAGCTCTATGACTGACTACATTGCAAATTTTGAGGAAATTATGGCTTTGATACAGGGGCAACATACGGCCATGTCTGAATTCTATCATGTGGGCAGTTTTATTGCTGGACTCAAAGATAATGTGAAGTATAACCTCACTGCTCACAACCCAAGATCTCTCAGTGAAGCTTATTGGAGAGTTAAAGAACTGGAAAAAGGCACCTTAATCTCAAAGTAATCCGATTGCAACCGGATTGTAATCTCAAACGATCCGATTACAATCGGATTGTAATCTTTGACGATCCGATTAATATCGGATTACTTTCCTGGGTGGTCATCTTTTTTGCCGTTCTAGAGGTCATGAACCCGTCCGCATGCAGCCATTGGCAAAAACATGGTATACTTGACAATCTTGGGTGGACTGGCTTGTCAAAGCTAACGAGAATTGGTACCCAGGAAATAGTGAGCCCAGTAGCCCCTGAAATCCCCCAACTCCTGGGAGGGGCTCCTCGGGTATATTAGGGGGAGAGGGTATTTCTCTATCTGGGCCTCAGGGGGAAAGTAAGCTTATGATGGAGGATTTGTTTGAGAACCCCCAAGACACGTATAAGACAATGCTCCCTGGCGATGAATCGCCGTTTTCGGCCGTGTAACGGAAGCACGGTCGCCGACCCGACGTTGGACCGAGCCAGAAGGTGAGGATTGACTCTAAAATAGCCATAAGGTACCGAAAGCGCTGTTACAACGCTATATCGTTGCCCAAAGATAGTCCAAGATGGTGATCCTAGGGCGCGGAAAAAGAGATGTCTCTAGTACCCGTCAACACAAACACATGATTTCTAGCCTTGGCTACATGATTTGTGTAAGAAAGATGGGTCGGAAGCACGGACCGAGGTTGATACGTGTTGGCGGTTGTTATGCGTTTAATTAATATTCATTAATTCCGAAAGCGCATGGATCACCATTGTAGCATTTCACCTTGGAGTATTCTAGGGTTATCGTATTTATATCTCCGCAGGGAGGCAGAGTGATAGGAAATTGAATTGTAACAAAGTATATACTTATTGAGTACATGATAGATATGGGTGACACTCACCATATAATCCAAGATAAATAAAGATAGAGCAGAAGTTACATTGGGAGAACAACGAGATAGAGACAAAGATTCCTATATGTTAATCTTACATCTATTTACTTCTAGTAATTAATTCTACAAGATTATACACTCTATTGGGGTATCGAAGGTCCCAGTTGGACTCAGCGAAGCCCTACAACAGGTTGTGTTCGGTTGTCTTGTCACTGCGAAGCCTTCAGAGTATCTTGACGTTCAATGGTCTCCTTGCGAAGCCCTCTTGATGCCTTGCCGTCTGATGACTTCTTGGTGAAGCCCTCCTGATATGTCCGCGGTGCCGGATGAAGGTTCGTTTGCCCAGGCTGTTCCTTAGGTCTTTCGTTATGTTTAACACCGAAGCCCTCTTTCGCCCGCCATGCCGGGCGAAGGGGTTTGAGATGACAGGGAAATGTGGATGGAGTAAATGAGGTGTCTTTGGCTCGTGGCCCGAAAAACAGATGTCATTATAGGATCCCCTCCATCCATATTTATAGGGGGAGGAAAGATCGTTATTACATTTGTGCCATTTGTCAATTCTATTACGCTTATCAATTGTGGGCTTAGACTTGCTTCTGTTCAGTACCCTTCGCGGCTTCTTCTGATGCCTTCGGCTGATGACATTTACCCTTCGGACGAATCAGGGAGCCTTCGGCATCATCTCCAACATTAGCCCTCAATTGTTGATGTGCTTGGTAGGACCATAGCCAGAAACAATTTTTATTTTTTATTCTTAAAAAAGGATTATGTCGTGTGCTTTCCTGATTCTTCCACGTGTTTGTCGTTTCTGATTATACTGCTTTTCCTGACTCCCGATGCTCAGCTTGGTTCTATATATACCTGTTGTGATTGCCTTGTTTCTTCTGCACTGTTTTAGCTCTTTGATCTCCTTTTGCTTTTGCTTCCACTTTTTCTACTCCCTTCGCATTAACGGGAGGTCCTTTCTTTCGTCTTTTCTTCAAGATGTCTGGTAACCGAAGGTCCGGCGAAGGTTAACAAGTCATCTTCGAAAGATGGTTCTGAGAAAGTGGCTAATGCCGCCAATCGTCAAACGTCCGATGTTGCTGCTATCTCAACTCCTCCTCCAAAGGTTTCGTCTGCACAGACAACTTCGGTTAAGCCACCTATTTCTATCAAGGCCCTTGCTATGTATTCTTAGTTGGATATGATCACCAATCCGAAGGGTGGAGGTCAGGTTTCCTCCACCGCTAAGGTTCCGAAGACTTCTAAAGATGCCCCTTCAAAGGGTTCTACTGGTCCTGTGGAGAATACTTCTTCTTCCTCAGCCGATGCTGGCCGATCTGGTGTTTCTGAGAAGGCCAAGATCCAGGACAAGAATTTGGCCATTGCTGCCCCTGTGCTTGATGCCCCTGGATCGAAGGCTAAGATCCAGGAGAAGACCGAAGATAACGGCCTCGAAGCCTTTGTCGAGGCCCAGATCCAGGACAAGGATGTGGGCGAAGCTGCTGCGCCAGGTTGTCTTTCATTGCGCGGTATGTCTGAACTTTGCCAAATTGCTGCTAATCTGGGGTCTCTTTCAGATCGTTTTGGGATTCAGCTCCCGTATGAGCCTCAAGTCCAACCTCGCAACATTATCAGCCCTTCGGCACGTGGTGAACTTTTTCTCCATTCTATCTTTGAGACGATGCAGGAAGAATTTCTCCCTTTTGACGTGACTTTTGATTCAGTTGAGGTTGCTGAGGGCCCTTCGCTTGCTTGTGACGAGGTACCTGCCAATACCTTCGTCATGAGTGCTCAGGCTGTTGAGCCTTTTGTTGCTGCTGCTGACAGGATTCGACTTCCTCAAGTACAGGATGAACTGGTGATGCAGGGTGGTGATACCTTGTATAAATCTTTGATATCTTCGCAAGTGAAGGTGAGCTTTCAATTTGTGTTGCCAGTTTTTATGTTTTGTCATCTGACTCTGTTTTTTATCTTTATTTTAGTCCCTTGCTATTACCCATGCCCCCCTTCGTCAGTATAGAGAGCTATCTCGGATGATGCTTGTGTTGGGGTCCTGGCAACAAGTATATGGCAAAGGAGATAGCGAAGGCCGAGCCACACCCGCCTAAGGCAACCGAAGCCACCCGGAACCACGCGAAGGACAAGCGAAGCAGAGCGGGAAGAGCAGACGGCGCAGGAGTCCGAAGTTGCCAAGCTAAGAGCTATGCTAAGGTAGCCGATGGCATGCATGTAAATATAATCATCTCGCCCCTTATAAATATGGAGGGAGATGATCCTGTAATGACATCTAGTTTTGGGGACCTCGAGCCAAGAACGGAATCATTTGCACCGCACTCGATCTTCTCAACACTCTAAACACCTTCGCCCGGCATCGCGGGCAAAGGAGGGCTTCGCACGCCTGATAATAGGGAACCTGAATGAGAACGTCTTCGTCCGGCATCGCGGACAAGGAAGGAGGGCTTCGCATCACTCGACAGACGATGATATCCACCTAGGAGGGCTTTGCAGGATAATCCGAAGGCATTAGAACCCATCGAAGGCTTCGGGCGAGCAAGATTTCATCAACACTCCGTTGGAGGGCTTCGACACGTCACCCTTACACCTTCGATCCCCCAACATTTGGCGCCGTCCGTGGGCCGAACCCACGATGAAAAGAAAGCAAGACTACCACCAAGCAAAAGCAGCGAGGGTAAGAACAGAGCAAGAAGGATGGAAGCATTCAACCATCCGCTTCACAACAGACGACATCAGAGTCTCCGATTATCCACATACAGACGTCTTCGTGATCAAAACCGACATTGAAGGGTATATGGTCCACAGAATCATGATCGACAATGGAAGCTCAGAAAATATCATCTTTAAAGATACTTTGGTACGCATGCAAATCAACAGCCATGCGAATACCAGCAAAACAACCCTGAAGGATTTCGGAGGAGAAGAAGCATCTTCGATCGGAAAAATAATGTTGAAAGTAACCTTCGAAGACGAAGATAGATCCATGACCCAGGAGACGGAGTTCATAGTCATAGACTCACCCAGCGAATACAATGCAATCTTCGGAAGGCAAATCATAGTAGCTTTCGGAGCTGCAATCCATCACAACTACCTGATGATGCAGATACCTTCAGAAAAAGGCACCATTAACGTATACTGTAACCCCTTCAGACAAAAAAGTGGCAAAGAAAACGACTCAGCAGAAAAGAACGAACATGAAGGCCATCAAGCGAAGGCAGAACAAGCAAAGCTAGAACCTTCAAGCGAAGTTGAAGAAGTAATCTTATGGCCCCAGAAACCAGAAAGAACAGTTAAAATAGGGAAAAGTCTGTCTAAGAACGAAAGAGAACAGATAATTAGGTTCTTGAAGCAAAACTCTGACATCTTCGCATGGTCACCACAAGACATCACAGGAGTCAAAAGAGAGACAATTCAACACGAGTTAAAAGTCAATCCAAAAATAAGACCCTTCGCAGACAAGATCAGAAAAGCGTCTGAAGAAAAGAAGGCCGCCGTAACAAACGAAGTAAACAAGTTGCTAAAAGCCGGTGTCATAAGACCAACAATATTCTCGAGCTGGTTATCCAACGTCGTTCTCGTCAAAAAGAAGACAGGAGAGTGGAGAATGTGCATTAATTTCACAAGACTAAACAAAGCATGCCCTAAAGACAACTTCCCACTAGACCGAATCGATACAATAACTGATTCGGTAGCCGGTTGTCAATTGCTAAGTTTCCTAGATGCCTATTCAGGCTATCACCAGATTCATATGGCGAAGGAAGACGAAGAAAAGACAGCCTTCATCACCTACGATGGAACCTTCTGCTTCGTAAGAATGCCGTTTGGCCTTCGAAATGCGGGAGCAACGTTCGCCAGACTCGTGAAGATGATCTTCGAAGACCAACTGGGTAGAAATGTTGAAGCATACGTGGACGACATAGTTGTAAAGACAATAGAAAGGGCTGACCATTTAAAAGACCTAGATGAGACCTTCGAGAATCTGAGAAAACACAATGTAAAGCTGAACCCAGCAAAATGCATCTTCGGAGTTGAATCAGGCAAACTACTGGGATTCTTGGTCTCCCAGCGAGGAATCGAAGCTAACAAGAAGAAAATCGAAGCTATACAAGACCTCGCCCCACCAAAATGCCTAAAAGATGTGCAAAGACTAGCCGGAAGGCTTAATTCTCTAAGCAGATTCATTCCGAAACTGGCAGAACGAAGTAATCCCATCTTCAAGGCACTCCGAGCGAAGGAAAAATTTCAATGGGGATCTGAACAACAAGAAGCCTTCGAAGGCATAAAAAGAGCTCTTACAGAATTAGCTGCTATGGCCAGCCCAAAACCAAGAGAAGACCTGCTCCTATACATTGCAGCTTCGGTATCAGCCGTAAGTGCAGTACATGTTCACGAACACAGTGAAGACAAAGTTCAAAGACCTGTATACTTCGTCTCCGAAGCCCTGTCAGGAGCAAAGCTACTCTACTCAGAAATAGAAAAGATGGCTTACGCAGTGATCATGGCTTCAAGAAAATTTAAACATTATTTCAGCGACAGGAAAATAATAGTACCAACCTCTTTCCCCCTTCGTGACACACTGCAAAGCAGGGAAGCGATCGGACGAATAGGAAAGTGGTCAACAGAATTGGCACCCTTCGACATCGAGTTCAGAGCAAGAACAGCCATCAAGGCAGCAACTCTCGCAGATTTCATAGCAGAATGGACCCCTACTACTCCCGAAGCCTCTATCCAAATTGAAGAATCTTGCTGGACAATATTCACTGACGGTGCATGGGGAGCAACATGAGCCGGAGCCGCGGCGATAATAACGTCACCTTTGGGAATCAAATTAAGATATGCTGTCAAGATGGACTTTCAGTCAAGAAACAATATTGCAGAATACGAAGGAGTACTGTTGGGGCTTCGCAAAGCAAAGACTTTAGGTGCAAGAAGAGTGCTCATTAGCACAGATTCCGAAGTAGTAGCAAATGAAGTCGAAAACAATTACAAGACGAAGGACCAAGAACTGATCAAGTATCATAAAGCGGTCATAAAAATGCAAAAATATTTCAAATGTTTCACTGTGCAAAGCCTAAAGAGAAATCTAAATCAAGAAGCAGATGCTATAGCAAAGGCCGCCGCCAAAGGCGAAGGTCTCCCTCCAGACATTTTCTTTGAAATTCTAAATAAGTCAACCGTCGAAGAATCAGCAAGAAAAATTCATCATCTTTTCCAGATATGGGAGAATTGGAGGGCTCCAATAATAGCCCACCTCAATAATCAGTATGAACCTCAAGACGAAGCCGAACCAAAGAGAATAGCACAAAAGGCAAGAAATTACAAATTAATCGAAGGCCAACTATACAAAGGAGGAGTCTGTCAGGCCTCGTTGCGATGCATTCTACCAGAAGACGGGAAGCAACTCCTTCATGAAATACATTCCGGCATGTGTGGATCTCATATCGCATCAAGACCTCTCGTCACGAAGGTATACAGAATGGGTTTCTACTGGCCAACCGCCACCAAGGACGCAGAAGAAATAGTCAAAAAATGCACTGAATGTCAATTCTTCGCAAGACATCAGCGAAGCCTGGCAGCAGAAGTACAGCTGATGCAACCCATTTGGCCATTTTACCAATGGGGCATCGATATAGTTGGGAAACTACCAACAGCTCCAGGAAATCTCCAGTACACCTTCGTCGCAATGGATTACTTTTCAAAGTGGATCGAGTTCAGAGCAGTAGCTTCGATCACTTCAGAAAACATGAAAAAATTCGTCTCGCAAACAGTAATCTGCAGATTCAGAGTACCAAAAAAGATAGTGGTGGACAACGGGAAACAATTCGACAGTCATCTATTCACAGAATTCTGCGAATCGTTAGGGATAAACCTACGCTTCGCATCATTATACCACCCTCAATCAAATGGAGCAGTCGAGAGTGCAAATAAAAGAATATTTGAAGCAGTACATAAGAGGCTACTCAACATCAAAAAAGGAAAATGGCCAGAGGAGCTTCATTCAGTACTCTGGTCGTTAAGAACAACTCCATCTAGATCAACTGGTTTCAGTCCTTTCAAGCTACTCTTCGGGGAAGAGGCAATGACACCGGAGGAGATACAAAACAAGTCACTACGAAGCCTAGCAGGAAACTCTGACGAGTCAACTATAACTTCGAAGGAAAACTTGGAAGAAGTTCGCAACGATGCTGTTCTCAACCTTCAGAAATACGAAGAAGAAACCCAAAAATGGAAAAACAAAAACATCAGGCCGAAGGGAATAAGAGACGGAGATCTGGTACTTCGGCGAAAGCCAAACGAGAAGACTGTTGGAAAACTACAAAGCAAATGGGAAGGGCATTCATAGCGAAGGCAATTGTAAACGAAAGAGCTTTCAGACTGCTAAGCTCCGAAGGAGAGGAGGTCAGTCACACATGGAATGTAGAGAAGCTGAAAAAATATCATGTATAAAAGAAAAACCGGCCTGTACTCTTTTCCTTGCAAAAGAGAATCCCTTCGAAGGGAGCAAGGTTTTTAACGAGGCAGGACCGAGGAATACAATTTTTTCCCTTCAAAAAGACATTCTTCGCGTCAACCGCCCTAAAGGACAAAATCGAACATAGGACATCCCCTAAAAAGGGAAGAAAAAGTCATCAAAGGCTAAAAGTCGAAGGTCAGGCGCCAAAAGCCAACAAATTTCGATCGCGTCCAAGAGGACATGAAAAATAAAAAAAAAAGTAGAAATCGAAGGACAAAGCGCCAAAAAGCTTACACCCTTCGACTGCGTCCACAAAGGACATGAAAAGGACCAAAGGCAAAAAAGTCCATTGTTCCCTACGAATCGAAGCTTCAAAAGAAGAAGCCTTCGATCAGGCAGTAGTCTCCCAAAAACAAGGGAAAGAAAACGCGAAAGAGAAATACTAAAAATGCATTTCAAATATCGCGCAGAGACTGTTGGGGGATCGAAGGTCTTGATGAGACAGGTCGAAGCCCTCCAACGAGTGATTGAGGTGTTTTAGTCCTGGCCAAGCCTCCGGAGGTTGTCCATGCCTTCGGATTCCTTCGCGAAGCCCTCTTCGCTTGTCGTCGCTGTCTTCTAGTTGGAGCGAAGCCCTCTTTCGTGGTCCGCGATGCCGGACGAAGAGGTCCTCGTTCAGGTTCCCTGCAGTTCAGTTACGCGAAGCTCTCCTTCTCCCGCGATGCCGGGCGAAGGGGCCAGGTGATTAGAGAGTTCAGAGCACGGTGCAAATGATTCTTCCTTTGGCTTGTGGCCCGAAAAACCGATCCCCTTACAGGGTCATCTCCCTCCATATTTATAAGGGGAGAGTGATCATATTTACATACATGCCATTGGCTGTATAAGCTTGGCTCTTAGCTTGATTATCTTCTCCGTTTTGCCTTCGCTGTTGGCTGTTGGTCTTCGCGTGGGTCGAGTAGGCTTCGGTGTGTTCTCCAACGTCGCATTTCCCTTCGCATGTGTCTTCATTTCTTCCAATTGGCTTGTCCCTTGACTTGGATCGCAGCTGTCTTCCCAACATTAGCCCTCAACTGTTGAAAGGAGGTTAGCGAAGCCGTTTCCTTGAAGCAGTTATCTCTTTAGCTGCGATTTTTTTTTCTTTATTCTATTTCTTGTTGTTCATATTTTAGTATATTTCCCTTTTCTTACTTAAACCCTTGGTTGTACGGTTTTTCACCTCAATGTCCCCAGCTTTCGGCAGGTCTTTAAATATGTGTCGCTTTCACCTTTTCCGATTCGTATCTTTTTACCGTCGTGGCTGCTTTGTTGGCATCTCTTCTTTCGAAGGTACTTCTTTTCTTCCTTCGATGGCTAGGCAGAAGTCGCCAGCGTTTCCTAGGGGTTTCCATTATCTTCGAGCTGGTTATTTTTTCACAAAGTCTATCTCCTCCTCCCGTTATAAGGGTATCTTTTCGCAGTGCTACTCGGAGTCTGGTCTTGTTGATATAGATTCGATTCGTCTTCCTTTGCAAGGCCCGAAGCAAATCCCAGAGATCCGCCTGAAACCTCAAAGCGATGAGTTTGTTGTCTTTTCTTCGTTTTTAGATGCCGGTCTATCCTTTCCTCCTTCGAGCTTTGTCCTCCGTGTTCTTTCTTTATACCACCTCCAACTTCATCATCTTACTCCTGTTGCTGTCGCAACAATGTCAGCCTTCGCTTGGGCTTGCATTAACGAAGGTTTAAATCCTGAACCTCATGCTTTTTATCGGGTATACCAGGCCCGGCACACTCCTACTTACGATCATGAGCAACGTCTCAGCCCTTGCTTCGGAGTTGTTGGTTTTGAGGCTAGGGAGGGGTTTCTGACGCCTCTTGGTAGCTTCGATCCTCCACCCTTCGATGAATGGGTGAAAGATTGGTTCTACTATAAATACCTTGACGTCGATTTCTACACTGGGAAAGCTTCTGGCATATGGATCACCAATGACTTAGAGCCTTCGCAGAATGGCTTGATTTCTCAATGTGTTGATGCTTTCGGGACGGTTAGTCAGAGAATGACCCTTCGTGACATCCTGGAGGAATGCTTTGCTGCTGGTGTTCTTCCCCTTGCTCGTCGCAGTTGGAGGCCCACTTCTTTTGGTAGAAATAAGTTTGGCTTAAGAATGCCAGTTTTTTCTTCGATAACGGGACCCTGTATGATTCTTCCTTGTGCTTCGTTGCCTTTGATAGCTTCCTCTTGTTTTCTTCCCCCCTCTTTTTTTTATTCCTTCAGCTTACACTTCGTTGCTTTTGCAGGCTTCAATCTCTGGTCACCTCAAGACCGAGTTACTTCTTTTCTTGGGAAGTTCTCTCGGAAAGAGTGGGTTGAAAGCACTCGAAGGGGCATCAGTGTTCGGATTAATCGGTTTTATCTGAGCTTCGATTTGTGCCTTCACAATCGTCCTTTTCCTGAGGACAATTCGTGTGAAAGAGACATCTTTCCCTACTTCAGTGTTTCAGGCTCTTCGACCGTTGAGATGGATCCTTCGCTGGCAGTTGTTACTCCCGATGTTGAGTCCCTTCCCAGGAATACTGAAATTCCATCTTCGCCAGGTTCTCTTCTTGTGCCGACTTATTCCCTTATCTTTGAAGAACCGTCTCCTGATGCTCCTTCGAATTCAGCTGTTCCTCCTGCTGTGCTTGATATCACTTGCGAGAGTTCTTCGCTGATACCTTCGGAAGGTTTGCAAGGGTCTCCAGCTGTTGCTTCGGATGCTGTCTGTACAGATGGGGTTACAAAGAAGTCTGAATTAATCGATTCCTGTTCACTGGTTCCTGAGTGTTCAAAAGATACTTTTGGTCTTCCAAAGAGGTCTTCGTTTTTCGGTCTACTTGGTAAACGAAAACTCTCAGAGGTTTCGGGTCCAGGTCAGGATATTGCTTCTACTTCGGGTACTGCTTTGCCTTCGACTAGCGTCGCTGTCCCGCCTTCGCAATCTTCAAATCTTGGTATTCATTCTTAAAGAATTGCTTTTCCTCCTTTTTTCTTTGTCTTCTTCTTTTTTTTATTATTCTCATGATCCTTTTTTTTATCATTTAGATGTTTCGAGCTTAGGGTCTCTTGGACTGGATGTTGAAACCATGCTATCGTCTATTAATGACGACATTCAGGCTTCGAGTGCTCTTGAATCTTCTGCCCGCAAGGTCCGGTTTCCGAAGGTTGAGCTTGGCCTTTCGAACCTTTCGGGTGACGTCCTCTTTCGTTCCTTGGTTGCTCATCAAATCAAGGTTAGTATTTTACTTGCGCCCTTTTTCCTCCTCTTTTTTTATGTACTTCGTGTTTCTTCTAACAGCTTCGCTCCTTTCTTCTTTCAGTCTATTATTCTTGCTCGAGCTTGTGCTCGTGAGTCTCAAGATTCTTCTGGTGATTCGCTACTTGCGTCGTCCCTTCAGGCCTCTCTTTCTGCGAAGGATGATTCCTTGAAAGCTTCTTCTGCTGCCACGTCTGACTTGCTGGCTGAGGTTGAGGTTCTTTGAAGCCATAAATCTAGGGTTATTTCTGATTTGTCTGTCCTTGAAGAAAAAATTCGCGAAAGGAAGGCTTCATTGGAGAGAGAAGTTATTTAATGAGCATCTTTTGTCTCGTCTGTCGAAGGTGTCTCAGCTAAAGATTTCTTCTCTCGATAACTCCTTCGCTAAATCTCTTGTCCTTTGTGATCTTGTCAAGGAGCTGTTCCAGGCACTTGGAGCAAAATATGATGAGGTACCGGCGGATGCTTCCTTGGAGGTTTTGGGCGAATGGCTTCGATTGAACCTGGCAGGTCTTGTTGAAATATGCAGGAGCTTTTCTAATGACGCTGTGATACTTATGATTCGGGATCTTCTCCACAGCTTCTCTTGCGAAGGTAGCGATGCTATTGACTTGGTCAGTCGTTCTGATTTTTCAATGAAGCCTTCGGATCCTTCTCGTGACTTTGGAGCTGTCGAACACAAGTGTATGCGTCTGATTAATGACTTCTGGTGGAATAGGGTCAAGTGTCTTGTCCCTGATTTTCCCGAAGGCTGTTCCTGAACTCCTTCGAATGGTTGTAGATAGCCTTTTTGGATGTCCTTCGATATGTACTTATTTTGGATACACTTTTTTGATGTAATATTTGCTTTGTCAAAAACTCTGAAGCTTTATTGCATCCAATATCTTACTCTTGTACTTCATGTTCTGCGATGACTTCGAGCTCTGTATTGAGCCTTCGAATTTTTGTAGCCTTGTGTAAGCGCACCTTGTGATTATTTATCCGCCTTTGCTCCTCTGTAATTATCTTTGCTTGTCATTTTCATAGCTTCGATGTCCAGATGTAATAGGTTGCTTCGTAACTTCATCTGTCTTCGTCTGTTTTTGACGAAGGAAATCCTGATACGTTTTGTTTTCCTGTTTCTGTCTTTGCTGTATGCGAAGGTATACTTTTGTCCGTCATTCTCTCCTTTTGTGGCTTACTTTGCCTTTTCGAGGGTGATTGCTTCGTTATTTTTTGCGGGTTCCTTTTTGAATTTTTGTGATGACTCTTTTGAGTCTCTTTTTATAACATTGGCTTCGCTTTTCTGAGCGAAGGCCTTTTGGTTGGCTTTCTCATAGCCCTTGGGTGGTATTTTCGCTTCTGACGAAAAATTACCGTTTCGGCTCTTTTGCCTTTAATTTTTGCTTCGCAGTCTTTGCGAAGACAGGGGCACTCTCTCTGCCTTTTTGGCGAATTTCTGTTTTTAAATTGAATTCCTTCCTTTCTGTCTTGTGTTACGACAAAGCTTTGTCTTCTGGGGATTTGACCCTCCTAATTCTCTTTTCGAAGGTAGACGTGATTTTTTCTACCTTCGAAAGAGCGAATCTGAGCTGTCTATTTGTAAGGTGAGTATTTACCACCTTGTCTTGTAATTCGACAAGTGGGTTTCTCTTTTTTTTACTGGAAGCTTTACTTCAATGATATTCTTCCGAAGGTGGACTTGTTTTTCTGCCTTTTATCGGCGAATTCGAAGCGTCTGCTTTTTAGAGCAGGTATTCGTCATCATGTCTTGTAATACGACAAGGTTCCCTTCCTTTTATAGAAAAAAGGAGAGATATTTTTGTAGGCATCTGGAATGTTCTTCCTTGGTGTATATATACATGAGGTATCTCTGTCTTTTTATTCAACTTTTTCAGTCTTCTTTGCTTCATGGAGGCTTTGTGGGATCGACTTCCTCGAGGCATAGTGAAGGATCTCACACGTCATGGCTATAAGCGCGGAGATGCTCTTCCACAGGAGCTTGTGGACCACTTCGACGAGCTTGATCGATTGAATGCGAGGAACACTATTGTCGAACTTCCTCCACAACCGGTTCCTCTTGCCATTATTCCTCCTGACGTTATCATCATTAGTGATGATGAGAACTCCGAAGGTCGTCAAGTTAGGCCTTCGCCTCCGGTTGGGGTAGCTAGCCGGACTCGTAGCAAGTCGAAGAAGTAGGTGTTTATGTCTTCGTATTTTGCAACTTCGTGTTGGATAATAAAGAACGTCTTTCGCTTTTTGTCTTGTTACTCTTCGATCTTATAATCTTGGAGAAAGCTTTATTATCTTGGCGAAGGCTTTATGGTCTTGAGGGGTGCTTCCCTCTGAAAGAATCCAAGAGTGAATGAGGATTAATATTCGGCATATATAAAATATCGCGGACATAATATATGTATGAAAGGCTTCGTTTATGAGATTTTGTTTTCGCAGAAAGTTCTGTTTCGCGTTGTGCGGTGTTGGGTTTG
>RWGY01000310.1:0-20266 GCA_007726485.1 Eragrostis curvula | reverse complement strand
TGGCTCGGCGCGGGGAAGCGGGCTGGCGCGGCTGCTGGGCCGGCGGGAGGAGCTGGGCCGCTGGCGGGCGCGCAGGAAAAGGAAAAAGGAAAAGGAGCGGGCCGGGGGAGAAAGAAAGGGAGGAGGGTGGCCCAGGTGGGAAAAGAAGTTTAAACATTTTCCAGAATTTTCTAGGATTCGAATTTGAATGAAATTCAAATTTGAAAAAGGGGTAAAACCAAATGAACACATAAATAAAATCAGAAAATTCCAAATATGCAGATGGTGGTGTTTGATGCACATTTAAAATTCGAAATTTTAAATTTAGCATGGATTTGACTTCTACTTTGATTGAATTTGTTCAAATTTGAAAAAGTTCAAATTTTTAGTGATTTTTATATATGGGCAAACTCAGGGTGTTACAACTTGGAAAAAAAAAACAGTACATGATGCAAAGTGTTCTTTCTTAGTGCACTTTCTTACACACATTTTTGGGGCTATTGTGTTTTTACCCCTGCTTTGCCTTCTAATTGTGATTTTACCCCTATAATTTATGGTTTGCGATTTTACCCCTAGAATTTCAAAACGAAGACAGAGTTTACCCCTATCAGGGGTAAAATTGCAATATTTTTATTGCGTTTTTACCCCCGGTAGGGGCAAAGACACGCTTCAATTCGAAAAACCAAGGGTAAAATCACAAAGTTGAAAAAGGAGGGGTAAAATCGCAATTGAGATGCAAACCAGGGGTAGAAACACAATAATCCCCACATTTTTTCGCAGCAGCTACAGTGTTCGCAGTTATTTTTCTGCAGCTGCGGAGCCTGCCGAACAGGGTGAACAGCGCTGTACGAAATGACATAAAAAAACGTGCAGCACGAGATACGTGGATGATCCTTTCCCTTGTTATGTTCAAATTTGGTTGGTGTGCCATGTTGTAAAGTGAGAAATCGTTGGGCAAGTACTTACTTTTTTGTGGTGTGATCATCGGGGCGTTTGGTCTTTTTTAGGACGACCTGTACGCCGAGCTGTTGGATTACCAACTTGGTTCATGCTGTAAAGTGTATCATGCATATTTCACTGTACACAAGTACTGTGTACTTAGCTTTTGCACTAATTTCGTCTCGTGTGTCTGCCTTCTTTCATCTAATGAAACCATGAGGTTTGCGTCTTTCGTGAATCGGTGCGGAGAGGCTATGTACGTGGCCCATCTAGTCAAATCGTAATTTAACATTTGAAACAGTAATCCACGTCATTTAGATGCACACGTCACGCTCAATGTCAGGAATTGACCAAAAGCCCATAAGAACTTATCCTCGAAATATTCTAGGTGCACCACGGATACAGATAGAGGCACAGATTCTTCCTGTAAATGCTTGATAATATTTTGTGAAGCGATGACATCTCGTCGTTGTGCGAGACGGCAATCGCTAGAAATTGCTCGGATCGCGGACGGGGAAAAGGAGGCTGCTTTTTTTTATGTCTTCTAGTTTGTGGCTCACGACATGCTCTGACTTATACGGCACAAATTCGTCCAGAAATCATTTTCATACCAGTGAGCAGACGTGGCTCGTGTAGACGATTCCGTAAGGTGTAGATATGTACTCCCACCGCTCAATCGGCTCTTCTTTATGTCTAGAAAAAAAAGGATATCTCTGGTGACTGTCTAAATATAGAGCCATGATAATGAAGATAATCTCACCGTATCGTTCGTGATTTATTACTATGATCCAAAAATAGGCAAGATAATTCGATTCGTAAATAAATATATATTCAAGAGCTGGTCAACACGCTAATATTTCAGCAGATAGAGTGTGCAAGTACATGGATGACACGATTCTTCACTTTATCTTTTGTTTGGTGTAAGTTACTTAAATGGTGTGATTGTGTGTGTGTGGCCGGCTTGGGGTTGGAGTTGGACTGACTGAACCGTGCCACTAGCAGTGCGATGATGACGGAGCAGGCCGGCAAGAAAGGCAGGCCAGCCGCCAGCCAAAAGGAACCGGCAGTTGACGCGTACGGGGGTTGCTGGCCGCTGCTTCTCTAATTTAACGTACTCATGGTTTGCTTTTTCTTGGTGATTGCTTTCGGGGATCAGGTCGACAACGAACAGGAAGCACATAAATGGCATGAGAATCCGGCAACATGCATATGAACCAATAACCAAGTTAGTAAACATGTATGGCAAATGGCATTTCAGAGGTCAAAGGAATGAGGAGTATGAACAATTCTTAGCTTTGCACACGCAGATATGCTAAGAGGCCATTGCAATATAAAGGTATGCTTTAGAAGAGGCCATTGCAAATATGCAGGTATGCTGCATAAGAGACCGTTGAACTATGCAGTGGCCTGACGGCCTGCAGCAGTTTGTTCGGTATCAGTCGTTGCCTGTGAACAATCCCAACAAGATTGGCGCATGAGCTTCGTCAAAACGACCTTTTGTCGTTGGGAGATGCTCCACGTAAGTCGATTTAGATTTTGTATTCGTGTAAGTCAAATTTTGTAGCCGTTGGATCTGGATCAACGGATAAGATAGAACAAAAAAATTCGACTTAGAATTTGACTTACACGCATACAAAATCTAACGGCTACAAAATTACAAAAATACAAACGGACACAAACACGCCGTCCGTCCGATCAAAATCTAACGGTTACAAAATTCGACTTACACGCATACAAAATCTAAGTCGACTTACATGGAGCAATTCCTTTTGTCGTCTGCATTTGTTGAGTTAGAGCAGGCCCAATAAAGGGCGTATAGCCTGATAGGTCAGCATATTTGCTGAGGTGGAAGAGAGATGGAAGCCAAAGATTCTTTCGTTGGCGCGTCTGCGACCGCCGGGCGTGTAGCCCCTGACGCGCCTGTGAAGAGCCCCGCTTGGCGCATGGTCAGGCGTTTTGTGGGGTCGGGCTGCACTCAAGTGGGTAGTACCTCAGCAAAGTGGGCCCGGCGCGTATAAAAGAGTGTTTTTAGGAGCCGGATTGGAGGCAAGTTGATGGGCAGCAGCGGCGGTATGCCTTGTTCGGTGCTGAAGTGGTCTGGCTTCACGTTAACATTATTGCCCTTGCTCTTAGGCGACGGATGCTGACATCAGCGTATATGCGCATGATCCAACGCTGCAACAGAAAACGGTCATCTTTCTTTTCTGCAACTGCGAGGATACGAATAGAAAATATTCTACTGGCTCTTTTGACTTCTCTATGTTCGATCTTGTTGTTCATTTCTGGTAAGTTTGCCAGGATTGACTATATTTTACTTCCTCAGCGTTGAGACCGATAGTTTTGGAGATTTCACTCGCAGTCCACACATACATGCATCATGGCATCCATGACTCTGAAGGCTTATGCCTCACTTTTCGCGACCCCTTTGTGTCAGCATGATTACAGGGGGAATCAAGCGAGCAAGCTACACAATTATACAACTTGGGGCCTTTTTTATGTTCTCTGCGTTAGACAGAGCCGCACACATCGGGAACCCTTTGTCCTTGCTTTACTCTGCATCCTCATGGCCGCCCTCGGTCTTCTGACCATCCTGTATACTTATTATATCATCCTCGTGCCGTATCAACATCATACGATTGTGATTCTATTCAATTCTTTATTTCGAAAAAAAAACAGTTCTAGCCATGATGAATATACATAAGCCGTCCAAAGTTACTTGTATTTTCTAGAGGAACAGGGACAGAGAGATGGCGACTGACAATTGCTTGTTTTCAATAACCGTGGCCTACTAAGCTGCGTAGTCATCCATGTGTAATCACATCATGCGACTATCAATACAACAATTTATTTGGAGTAGGTTTAATGTCTAGTTTTTGAATACGAATGCCTATCGATACAACAATTTATTTGGAGTGTGGGTGTGATAATTCAACACGGCACGGCACACAACACGATTCGGATGATATACATCTTGCATGTCTATTCGTTGAGGTCCCGGATCAGCACTTGATCTCCTCCACTAACAAATCATTCTCCCAAGTGCTGGATAGGACAGCGTTTCAGTTGCCCTGATGGTCTTCTTATTAGTCGCTTTCGTTCAGAGAAAACGAAAGGACCAGAGTGACATGATGTTTAGTCTTATTTAGTGTTTGAACAGAGAAGATTCCAACATTTTTTATATGGATTATTTCTATTTTCTCTCACATCTTTAGCCGTTATGGAAGAAAAATGTATGGATTCGTTTTCGCAAATTTTTTTTGATGGATTCGATGTTTTAGTTTTAGCACTAACTGAAAATCTGCTTGCCTTTACCTCTATCAATAGTGTTTTTAATGCCGTGTTGACGATATATGCAGTATACTCAAGCTACCGAATGATGTACTCCACACTGATACGCGTCTTATACGCTGCATGTCCATATCATCTTGACGTTGAAAAATGTCTGCAAGTTGCCCAAAATACCGATTTGAAGTACCTTTTTCGAACAAAAAAAGATTTGAAGTATCATAGAGAAGCAACTCTGAAATCTGAAACTATACTGTTATTACACTCAGGAACTTGTGTTTCAGACTAGCAGTTGCAGTTCCTTCAGAGAAAGATTAGAACTAGCAGTTGGTTCAGTTTATCTGTGACCAATTTGGATACCTAAGCGAACCCCAAAAGAGGAGAAAAAATTGGTTGTGTTTCAGACTAGCAGTAGCAGTTCCTTCAGAGAAAGATCAGAAGTAGCAGTTACGTTGGTTCAGTTTATCTGTGACATATCCGCTAGAGCCTTTTGTTTTTGCAGATTAGCAGTAGTATGAATCTTCAGAGTGTCTCTGACAGATTAGCAGTAGTATGAATCTACAGTCTACAAAAGTTCTGTAAAGCATCTTTGGAAAAAGGAAAAAGGGTTCTGTAAGCACAAGAATTTCATGTTCAGGTATGAGGATGCGCTTCTAGTCAACAAGTCGTACTTGAACAAGAAGAAACCAAATGCTGGTGGCACACTAAACTGTAACATGACGCTCAATGGCACTACAAATTCAGGTCAAATCCCATCATTAGAAGGCTTGATTGAGTAGTGGACGCATCAGATAAAGTCGCCTCATTGCTAGGGAACTCGCTGCCCTTAGTGCTTGTGGCTTCTTTGGGGTTCCTCAGTTCTGTTAAATGTCAACTTCTGATGTGAAAGATACCCAGCAAATTGCACGGGTCATGGTCAGCTTACATACAAATGCAGACAGAATCCTTACATAGTTCTGTTGCTAATCAATTGGTATCCTTTACTTTGCAACTCTGCACAATATCATAACATTGAACGCGGTGCTTACTCCACTACCAATCTCACTTAAAAATTCTTCAGCGAAAGGTTGAGGGAACATGAACCATACAGACAACAAATGGCAACAGAAATACATGAGACACTTGAAAAATAAACCCCACTTGCTCCATCCTTTTCCCCGAGTTTCTCGAAAATTCAGTACAGGGGCCACGTAGTAAGAGCAACTCCAGTAAGGACCCTATTCAAGCCCCTACTCTATTATTTAGGGTCTTTGGTCAAAAAATCAACTCCAGCAGGGACCTTACTTGGGCTCTCATTTTGCATGCCCCCTCAAATTCCACCTCCAAGCCCTCATTTCTAGGGTCCTCCAATCCTCCCTCTCATTTGTGGGTCCTACCGTTTTTCTTTCACAAAATAGGGGCTTGAACCACTTATTGCTGGAGTTGAAGTTAAATTTTGAGCCCTTATTTTTGCATGTTGGCTTGGAAAATGAAAGTAATGGCTTAATTTTAAGATCCATTGCTGAAGTTGCTCTAAGTAAGTATGTACATTCAGAAGAGGCTTATGCTGACACACTTTACACATTGACGCTGCTGAGTTTTCTGCTCCTCCACTGGGCAGACGGGCAGGGGGATTCCTGATATCTCGACACGTGCCGAGTGATACTAACTACTAAGCTATTATCATCACGTACTTGACACTTGTGTTCTTGACTGTTTATTAGCCGGCCCCATCAGCGGTCAAAGCAATGACACGTATCTTTCCATTCCACGGAGGACGTCGTCTTCATGGTCTCTATTGCGCGGCCGCGATCATCGACGACGACCGGCTGGACCACACCGACGGCGGCCGTTTGTGCTGCTGCTTTGCCAGCTTTGGGGCGTGCGACGAGACCTCAAGCTCCGTCCTCAGGATCTCGAACATCACCTGCACGTCCTTGTATCCACAGGTTTGCACATCCTCGTGAAGCTTCAGTATATTGCCGCCGCTGCCTGCGCCGGAGAATTCAGAGATAAGGGTTTTGTCACTGTCAGGGATCGTCCCAAAGGGGAAGAAAAATGCGATGGAGATGCGCCTTTGTCCTCCACTTTGGTAGTGGAGAAAAAGGAGTGCGGTATGCTGGCTGCTCTTGGACCTTACAATATCTGGTGGAGATGTACGAAATGTGATATCGTGACACTGTATTGTGTAAATTATTCTGATCGTATCATTTTTAAATGATTGTATCATTTATTTTCTTCTCTAAAACATAAATTGGATTCTGTTTGTTTATTTTTGTCTAGCCTGTCCTTTGCACAACTCTGGAAATACCATGGGCCTAAATTGAGTATTGAAGGCCCAGAAGCTCATGTACTACTACATTACGGCATCTGTTAGACTCAGGGCCCATGGATACTAACGGACTGGCAATCTAGTTGCAGCGCGAACAAAGGCTTCGTGGGCCTTTCTTGTTGTTTAGTCTTGTTATTATAATACAAAAAGCTTATATACATGTGAATGTTTGTTTTTATTTTTTGAGCATTATAGAAACTTACAGGTGTTCGTGTCAAGCTCCATAAACCAATGAACCGCATAAAAAAGGACTGCGCAGTAGGGAGAAGATGAGCCAGCATCTTTCCAACATTCGATGTTCTACTGAGACAGCTACGTCATCCTTATCTACAAACAAACCAAAGGAAATCAATCCCTTCCGCTTTTCCTTAGCCAAGAACATTTTCTTGGTCGGTTGTTACTAAGAAGTTCCACCCCTCCCTTTCACCACTACGGAATGAACTTTACCAGGAACCCACAAGGACGTGGCTTTATTCCATTTCGATTCAGGATTGGGGTCAAGTCCAACCAAAAACGAACACCACAAGTTACTACCCACAGTGACATGGCTCCACGGCATTTAACAATCCAACAGTCGGTTGGGGACAAAAAGGAAAGTAGCTCCACAAGAAAAAAAAAGGAAAAAAAAAGGGTCACCCATCAGTCATCTCACAGAGCACCAACAGAAGAGAAAACCAGTGCAAGCTACTGTAGTGATAGTTGTGCTAAAAGCATGGGCTGGCAGTGCTCGTTCGGCGCTTTGCAACGTTCCATTTGAAGCGATTTTAACTTTCTTTTTTGAAAGGGACCTAGTTCGAATTATTTCAATACACGCACAGAGAGTCTACTCTTACTAGATGGAGTATAGATCAGAACAGTGCTCCAGCGGCTCGTGTTCTAGACAAGTTGGTGGTTAAAAGTTGATGGGCGTACGCGTGGATGGCATTACATCCAATTGATTGTGTTGTCGCACGCCACCGTCTCCACAGAAAACGTTCTAACCGCACGAGGAGAATCTCTCGGCGACGCAGGTCACCAGCAGCGGCGGGGACACTCGTCGTCGGCGCCGCCGCAGTTGCAAAGCTGAGTTCACACCACAAGAGCTCCGAGTTTGAAATTATTGGAGGGATGGCGCTGGCGCGTCACACACCCACACTTGCAGGGACGGGACAAGATCACAGGTCAAGATAACAGGAGGCGCAACAGAACGGAATACAAGAAGCAGGAACAGGCCACTTGGCATGTCCTATAGTTTTCGTTCGAGATTTGAGTGTCGCTGAAAGAGATGTGTGCGGATCTGGGATAAAGGATAGCTAATCGTACGGCAGATCTGATGCAAGGTGTCATTAGCCGCCTGACACGAAAGATCTTGATTTGAGCTGGCACTGATCGCCGAACCTGGTACCAGCAATGAGCAATCCATGCAACGACTAACCTTCACTGCGCCATCTACCTCGTGACACTTGGGAACACGTATTGAATGGGTAGTACTAGGTACTATGGCCAATAACGAGATCTCACTGTTTGCAAGTTGCTGCAAAGTCTCTGTCCGTTTGGATCGTACTGTACCAACAGGGAGGTTGACTTTCTTCAGAGACGCATTTAGTTGAGCGCCTCTGCAAATTGAAAATTTGAGCTAGGTGTTCGGCGCATAGGGGTCTAAACTCTAGATAAGCTATATTAAATAAAGTTTAATTACAAAATTAACTACAGAACCCTGGTTTAATTCGCGAGACGAATCTAATGAGGGTAATTACGTCATGATTAGAGGGTGGTTACTGTAGCATTACTGTAGCATGCCTGTAGCAAAACATAGATTAATTAGGCTCATTAGATTCGTCTCATAAAGATGTATCCATCTGTAAAAAGGTTTTGTCATTAAACTTTATTTAGTACTAGGTTCTCTTTGTTTAGAGGTCTCTAAAATTTAGCGCTAAAAGAAACGAACAGGCCCCGAGAAGAAAATGCCAGTAACTACTCGCAAAGATTTTTATGGTTCATTAGCAACTGAGGAAAGTATGTGTCAAAACTGACAAGAGACCTTTTTTAGGGAGCGTGATCGTCATCAGAAACTTTTTAGCGTGGACCCACATGTTAAAATGTGTAGGGCACTGGAACGATGGAGAGTGTGGTTAGTGGGGGCTGTGGAGGTGATAAAGCAAGATTATTTCTAGGCTGAACCTCCAAAGCATGATCGACTCAGCAACATTCTAGTCTCTCTTTACTCTGTAGTGGGAAGGAATCACATTCCACCATGGCCAACAAGGATAAGTATACTTATCGGCGAAGGGTCAAAACGAAGCAGGAAGGGTAAAGGAGGACGGACTTGATGAAGGCCATAGTACTTTGGATAAAGAATTATTGGCAGTAAAGTACTAACACCGAAATGGGTGATATCCAGAGGCCGCAAATTACACAGTCAGATAGTGACTGGATGCAATTTTCGGTATGTATTCAAGTGTCACACGTCTGGTGCTGCAGCGAACTTTTCTGAACTATATATGAACGGAAAAAAGGTAGAAGAAGAAGAACATGTATGGCTATAGCAGTACAGCATCAGTGCAATTTCCCCGTTCGTTCATCTGGTTATCTACTGTTCGTCCAAACTAAACTTCGTCTCTACTTCCCTCGGTATGGGGTACGTAGTTAAGCTGAACGGACTAGTGAAAAGAATGGATGAAGTGAACTCTAGCATAGTGAGCAAGACACCGGCCCCATAAACCACTTCACCCAACTTCCATCGGTTTATGAAGAAACCGGCCGGCCCTGTATCTGTCAAACGGATCACGAACACGAGATGGGACATGGCTTTCACGAAACAAAAGGATTCACGAATAGAGCCGATGAACCAGACCCACAGCCTAAAGAACTTGACCCGAAACGTACGAACAGCTAACTTGGCCGTGATCTAAGAATTTCGCCGCACGTAACCAGTAAACTCTACCTGCAGCTAGCTACGACTTGCTAAGGCACCTAGTACTTGGTCACGGCACGGCCACTCGAGTGTCAGTTGAGGCCGTTGTACATGATGACGATGATGATGCCGGCGTGAGGAGAGGAGGGCGGCGTACCTGTCTTGGTGGCGCGGACGCGGGTGGAGACGGCGGCCCACGCGCGGCGCGCCGGGAAGACCACCTTCTTCCGCCACCAGGCCATGACAGCGCGCACGGGCGCCGGGATCCTCGCCGCGGCCAGCCTCGACGCCGCCCGCTGCTGCCCACGCACGAGCACGCCCTCCTCGTCCGGCCTCGGGCGTTTGCTTGATCGCGCCACGACCCACGAGCACGCGATCCCGCTCGTCTCCCACGGCTTTTTGCCTCGCGGCTGCTAGCTTCTGCGGTGCCTGCCTGCCTGCTGCGAAGAAGAAGTTGGGTGCAGGGCAGGGAGTGGTTTATGGAGAGGGAGAGGAGAGAGCGGCAGCGTCGGTTGGTCGGTTCGTTACGGCAGTTTTATTGGCCCGGACGCCGTCGGCGGCTGCACAGAATCCCCCTCGTTTTGGGTGTGCGTTCTATCCCTTGCCTGCCGCTCGCACTTTGCCCGGACCGGTCCGCCCATTCTGGTACCCAATCCGCAGCTGCTCATCGTCAAGGTACGTATTCGTCGCACCGCGACACGGCGCCAAGCAACAGGACATGCCATCCTTTTTCCGAACGGGCCCCCGTCCGTGCGCGCCCTCGTGGCGACACGCGAGTAGTCCAACACTGGTGGCTGGCCGGCGAGGGAGGGCAGGGAATTTGACCTGAGCGCGACGCCCACCGCCCGCCCTTCGTTCGACCTCTCTGGCCGCGTAGGCGCGCACGAGGGCGGGCGGCGAGGCGACGGACGCATCTGCCCGGCGACCGCGACCTAACCGTGGGCCGCATGCCAATGTCACGCTCCACTCCGTTCCAGTCAGGGTTAGGTATAATGATAGTATACTGCTGCTAAGTAGTACCGTGAAAGTTTGACACGCAGGCGACTTTCAGAGAAACATCCGGGCGTGCGAGGAATGGTTACGCTGACATGCACGTCACCGAGCACGTAACCGGGTGATTTGATTGGTGGACTGCTCTGTTATTTCGGGTTCAGCAGGCTCGGTTTGAATAGTGCGCAAGTTGGGCGAAAAGATCTACTACTATCGCGGTTTTCTCCCCTTCGTTTTCTTTCCTGGACGAAACAGAGGCTTCTATAGACCACAGGAACTCGTGGATCCTGCACTAGCTAGGCTAACAATAGTTGCAGGGAGCCGTCTCCCGCACTACGCGAGGCAAACATGATTTCCTTGAACGGTTGCTTGTTTAAGCTAGCATCCGTCTAGCACGAAGCTGCTGCTCCAGAACAGGTTGGGAACCCGACAATGCACTGAACAGGTCGCTCTCCGTGAGAGGGAAGGGAAGGGAACGAAGGATTGGTCCATGCTTTTGGCTGAAAAAAACATAAGCTAGCAGAGCATCACCCCATCCGGTGTCACCGGTCAGGGCAGAATTACGAACGCGCACGGAACAACTGGTCGGCAAACGGACAGGCGACAGCGACGCGAAAACCGGTTGCGCATGACTTTTGCCTGGGTGATTGGATCGTGGGTTGCCACATCGAGGTTCTTCTCTAGTAGGATCTGATCGTATCCTCGCTCACAGGATGGGACCGCAAGCAAAGCCTGCCTCAGCTGGTCGTCTCGTCGCAAGATGCTACCTAGTATACACTACCCTAGCAGCTTGTGGCACACCGACCCGAGGGAAAAGTGGTGGGAAAGCAGCAGCCTGCGCCGAGTCGCAGCTGTTCAGCAACGTTGGCGTCGCGGCACACGCCCGTGCGGTGCACACGCGGATCGGTCGTTCTCCTTCACACTCCATCTCGCCAGCGCCCGCGCGGCCAGCCCAAGTCGAAGGCGCCGAGTCGCGCGCTGGGGATGTGCTCGGCCGCGATTCGCTCGCGTCGCATCGGTGTCGGTGATGCCAGGGCAGCACTGCGCCTCCGACGCGACGCCGCTCCACACTTTGTCGTTGGACGTCCGCGCGCATCAACAATGCAGCGAAATGCTTCCGTTGCGCGGCCACGTCCCTCGCGCGCCTGGCGTGGCAAGAAATGGCGGCGTCCCGTGCGCGGGCCATGTGAGTGCGCAGCGCCATGGTGCTCGAAAGACGACCGCACCATGGGCCAGCCTGCATTGGCGCATCAGCGTGAACATGGCTGGCATGGGCAATCCCCGAACGGCGCCCAACAGGAAGTTTATGCGCTTGGACCCAGAGGCGGAAACGGCCCTTGGAGGCAAATGTTTACGATGGCCTATCTTGAGTCCTAAAATTAGCATGCAAACCTTTTGCGTGTTCCAAAAAGAGGGAGCATAGCACAGGTTCGGCAGAAAAGATTTTTGTTCTAGGCCAGCAAAAAGGGGAAAAATCGACGAGCTTTATTAATGCATGATTAGAAGTAGATAAAACAAAAGGCTCTGCAGGTTCCTCAATCTGCTGCTGTACATGCTCGGGGCCATTGCGTGCCAAGCTGCTGAACTAAACCAATCATGTGATCTTTGCTGCCTGCCAACATAATACGTCTGAAAAAAGATTTGACACATGATCTGATGATCGAAGGACAAGGAAAGCCCCATAACCAAACCTGTGCGAGGTCTGAACCAGGAAGAAAAAGGGAAAAGAAAACAGATCCTGGAAGCTATTTACGGATAGCAGAATCAGAGTCAGAGCTAGCAAAACAATGGGCTTGCACTACAAGGTGAAGAGGTAACTCCAGACTTGAAAATTGGAGTCTTCCGAGCTGGTTGCTGTCTTCAGGAGCCAAAATGTGACTGACAGCGCCCAGGCTAAAAGAGCTTGAGATCAGACTTCAATTTGTTCTGCTTCCACTTGGGGAGACTGCTGAACGCCGCTCTTGACATGCCAAACTTGTCACTGAACTCGGCTGACGATAGGTACACCTGCATTCATCAGATAATAATAACAGTAAATGTCATGTCATGATAACGGTACAGCATTCAGTGCTCGATATGCTAGTGAGAAGTGGAAGATCAATTGCTCACCTCTCGCTTGGTCACATCAATGTCAGGAGCAGGATCTTCAGCTGCGGTTGTCAAGCGTTCGTATGGGTAGATTGTGCGCCCTTCATCGCCTTCTAGCTCATTTTCGTTTTCATCGCCATCCCCTGTGGCGTCTTCCTCTTGTATTGCCTTCTCTGGCTCAGGGCTCCCTTAGTTTGCAAAAATTATAAAGGTCAGGGCACTGAAAATTTTGGTCACCATGCGACAGAAGAATCGTATTCCCTATACCTTTTACTGACTTCGGTATTATACCTTTCATGGGACCTTCAAAAGAACTTGTGAGACTGCTGATGGCTGATTGTTTGGACGACGGCTTTGACGAATCAGGTGCTCCAGATTTTGGGAAAAGCTTTCTGATAGCAGGTGGTGGGGTGGAAAGATTCCTGGTATTTTGGTTCTCAAAGGCAGATGTTAACGCAGTGAAGGCTGGAGATTTCCCTCGAACACGGGGACGTTCTGGGCTGGTAGACATGCTTCTGGGACGCTGAGATTTATCTTGTCCCGCACTCCTTCCTGCAAATGCCATTGTTCGTCGTTTTGGCTTCTGTCAGCATGAAGAGTGTGAGTAAGAGAATTATTTTTGGTTATTACCAAGTTCAAAAGCAATGAATTTATATGGTATTGGTCAGGCATTGAAGTAAAAAAAAAACATAGTGAAATGCTTATGGTAGAAACCGTTCATGGATTTGTAGTCCAATGCTGTTGGTGGCAGTGGCACCCTAAATGCCTCTGAACAAGGAAAGTGAAAACATGTGATTGTAGTGTAACGAGCAGGCACACATGCAACTGAACAGGAAAATGAAATTTCAACCATGCATTCCACTCAAATGCTATTTTCAGCAACTCCGCAGTTTTTGTTTTAACTTCGTGGCCTGCAAGGTGTTAGATGTTTTAGGCTGATTCTTAGAGATGATATAATGTATAGTTCCACAAATTCTGAAGACCTAAAGTTGACAGATGGGCTTGGTCATATGACGGCCTGACAACGTAAGAAGCAAATGGTTTGAACGTGTATAAGAACCAAGTATGAATATCGGAAAAATAAAGATTATCTGTAAACACAGAAAGATACAGACCAGGGCAGCACCATACATGAATAAAATGGCTGTTTCAAGCAATGAAGCACTAAAAATACTCGCATCTACCAGATACTAAAGAGATGATTTGATTGATACTTACATCTGATGATGGGGCTGCTCCACCCTTTACAATAGCAAGCTTCCTCTGGTACGAACTGCCATGCATCTGCAAACAAGAAGAGAAATAGATGTGATGATGTGTACCTAAGTGTAAATCACATGTTCTAACCATGCATAGAAAATGTCACATGTTCTAATCATGCATAGGAAGGAAACTGCTGTAAAATTCAGAGCATCGAGGCGCAATCCATATGTCAACTACTTACCAGTGATTTTTTCGAGTCCCAGTTGAAGAATTTAGTAAAAAACTCTGGCTCACAACCTTCTGAAACTATGAATATTGGTGTTTCTTGGGAGAGATTTTCCATAAGGAAATCAGTTACAAGAAATTTCTGGTACAGTTATAAAGTGAAAAAGTGAGTAAGATATCAAATGCAAAATCTTGACTTCTAATTGTAACATAGACTAAACTTAAACATTACCTCCCCAATATCTATAGCTTGTGATTTCATGTTGGGATCCACCTCCTGGCCAACCCAAACAAATACATCCGAGTGACAATCTAGAACAAAAATATCCTCTGCCATAAGATCATCCTGACTAAAGTGGTGTATTTCTTTGACCTGATCAAACATATGTTGAAAGAAGGGCTGGTATTAGACAAAACGAGGAACATATTAAGCAAACAAAGCTTTCACATGTTTATTTTGCTTACCTTTACATTGCCTTCACGACACAACATCATTGGTAGCCAAATAGAAAAGAATAAGTGTCAGCAGATGTTTTTTTTAATGGTATACCAGCAGATGTTGATAGTAGATTTACTGGGTAGATTGATAGAAAAATCAGTTAATGTTTTGTTCCAATTACCTTGGGATAGGATGCATGAGAAAAGATGAGGATCACTTTCAGGTTCTTTGCCTACTTTTTGGTTTGAATACTTGGATTTGCCACCCAGTACTTCCCAGAATTGGTCGGTTTCTCTCCCCTCTTTCTGTGACCTGGAGGGCACATCTGGCTGCATAGTAAACAAGAGAGACATAAACAAAACATGTGAATAATCGATCTATATATACCAAAATCAAATCAGTTAAAAACTTAAAACTGAGTAACTTCATTCAAATCCTGTATGATAGCAAGGAGTCTGAAGACAATGGGAGGGATGCAATAAGGAAAAATATTCACACCTTAATTACATCAAGCTGCCTCTCAACCAAGTCTTGATCCAGTGAGGTCGTAAGGTTACCAATCCATGTGAGCACAGTGTTTCCATTGTGTAGAATGTAACAGTAAGACGAATTTAATGATGAGGCCACCTAATGAAAAGAATAAGATATGAGGCAGCTGATTATGAAGATAAGAATTATGTTCTCACATATACTTTTACAAACATAAGTGCGACTCTGAACATACTGCATCTACTTGAAGTGCTTGCATGTTTTCTGGTCCTGAGCCCTGTACACGGAATAAAGCAAGACCAGCTTCAGAGTAGGTGTCATCGTCAATGCCATTTTGAGTTATATAGTCCTTGTATCCAGAGCTATGGCCACCCTGTGTTAAAAAAAAACCACACAGAAAAAAAAGTGTAACTATCAACACAAAGTATCTATCTGACGGTTTCAGATGTCTGATCAGATTAAGGACATTTATTATTAAGCTCCGAACCTTAAATACTTGAAAACTCTGAAATATGACAAAGAACTGAACTGGTTCTTTCCCTTCATAAAGGCGAGCCTGTGCACAAGTACCAATAAATTAGAGACCACTAATCTTATTTAATATCGTCGAAAAATCGTTGGGTTACCTGGACAGCCTGGAACTTTGCACCCTGAACCATCTTGCTGGCCAGTGACATCGCAGATGCCCTCTCCTCCTGAAAGCAATTAAGATCAACCAAATTCACAAACTTGCATCGAGAATGCACAAATTGAAAAAAAGGAACATACAACAAGTATGGAATCATGCAAATCTGTTGTGTTATCATACAAGGGGGAAGCCAGCAGCTTGTAACTGCTGAGTTCTTAGTTCTCAAAACAATTTCACAACAGTTTTGCAATTAGTGCATAGCACCTACGTCCTATAAATTAGGCGAATCTAAATTCCTGAGATTTTTAACAAGAGTTGATTATGTCCATAGATATTTTTGTTTTCACAGAAGCACAGCCTATATTGATAGCGAATTCTGCCTACAGTTATTACCTCAACACTCTTCTTTCCAAACCAAGTTCCAATAAGGCATTCCTCCTTGTCATCCCCGGCATATGTATATTGAAAAATGTAGCAATCTCCAGTGTAAAATTTTGAATGATCAGCTGCTGACAAAAGAGTCTTGCCATTTCCATTGACACGCCAGACCTGATGCAGCAATAAACGAAAACAAAATCACAATCAAACCTACACCAAAAATAAAGTGGATGAATGCTTTCAAATAAAGTTTGGTGTATAAACATGGGTTGGAGGGCAGGCATCAAACGACATGGGAGTAGATGAGATCATTGGCACAACTGAAATTTCCGTTTATTTTTCATTATTGCATTTGAGAGGCTAGAAATCTTCAAAACATACTAATCACCTCATGAAAAAAAATCCCATAAAAATTGTCAGAAAGTTACCTGTAAATGCCCAGTGCAATCAATATATGGCTGTGGTTCTTCTTTTACAGGTGCTGCTTTCATCAATCCCTTAACGTCTAATCCTTGACTTTTGAGGAGAGCTGCAGAAATAGATGATATATAAATCTGTTTGCGTTTAAAGAACCTTTTGGCAAATTGTAGAATCGAAACAGACAAAATAGTAGACTACAACCTGCAACTTTGCCTCTTCCATCCTCAGCTGTCAGTTTCATTCGGGTGTCGCTGGCCACTCTGTAAATTTTGACTTGAACATGACTGTTTCAAATCCCTCAATCACTTTGATAACATGTGGTTTTGTTTCTCTACCATCAATGAGAAGTTTCTGCATAATTGTAAAAGAAACTGAGCGTGCACTATGGTAGAATGTAATACATAAATATGTGTTAAAATCCAATGGGGAAACATATTTTTGATATGTTAACAATGCGGTGCTTTTTTTAGCAATGAACACAAAAATAAACGACCATTTTCTGTTTCTAAAGGGGAATAACTAAATTATAAAGAGCTACATTAGTATCTCAATTAACTCCTGCCATGTATTCAAATCGTTGGAGCCACCAGGGATGTACAATAATTTTATATGGATGTAATGATCAAGCAGAAACAATTTATGGTAAGCAGAACATACCTCAGCAGCTTCACTTGCAGCCTTTCTCTCTTGCAAAGAAGTATTTCTGCCCATCCAAACGTACATTAGTTCAGCACCACAGTCTAGCAAATAGCATTTGTTTGACTGAAGTAACTCATGAACCAGGACTCAAAACTAATGTTCTCCAGCTTTCATTGGCTAAAACTGAGAAATTGAATAAATAGTTGACTCAGTTTCATAATTTCAGAAGGAAATAAATCAAATAGGACAGGTGATGTCATTCTATAGAAATAATTTATTCTATTTGACAAGTAATGCTGATGTGTTACCATAGAAATTTGATAACGATTTCTTTGTCTTCCGCATTATCCTGTGAGGATGCCTTCCTTGGCAGAGGAGCAAAAGCCACCAAACAAACCCCAAAATTCACCAGCTTCGACATCAGCCATCACTTTCCATCTCTGAGAGTAAACTCCAGATTAGCATATCATCTCTATAAATGTGGTTTCAATAGCCACAACCCATTAACATAGTTGCTTACCAACAGCTGCAACTTCACACTTGCCCTCATGAAAGTATCTTTGATATATTGTACAACTTCAAGGGCTTTTGCTCTCTCTTGAATGCATGAGTTGGACCCATTGAACTGGAAAATTTTGGACTTCGTATCCAAAATAAATATGTCATCATGATTAATAGGGATGAACGAGCCACAGGAACCTGGTTTTAAACAGAAATCAGATAAAGAAATGGGCGAGAGCAAGA
This sequence comes from Eragrostis curvula, assembly GCA_007726485.1. NCBI lineage: Eukaryota > Viridiplantae > Streptophyta > Magnoliopsida > Poales > Poaceae > Eragrostis > Eragrostis curvula. Next base: position 2,616 of record RWGY01000310.1, on the reverse strand, counting down.
CCGCAAAAGTCAAAGGGTGAATTTGATAGCTTGCCTCTTTACATGAACGACATATTTTCTCTGCACACATATAAGCGTGTACATGCTCCTGCTCATTATTTCTACATGGTTGAACCCAGAAGCTGCCCCTCCTGGCTGTGGCATGATGCAAGGTCTAAATAATGAGAGAAACTTTCAGTTTCATTCCCTTGCATTTCCCGGTACTGGACCAGCACGCCCTCCAGTGCAGCATCGAGCTCCACAGTTAAGATTGCAGCAGTTCCAGCCTCATCCTACCAGAAAAAGTGGGCATTTTCAGAGACCTAGGAGTCAACAACAAAACTTGCATCGTAGCTTTCAAGAGAAAATCACGTGGCGAGTTTTGTGAGAAGCTACCTGACTAGTATCTTTCCCAAGCCAGTAGGATGGTCATGGCGAAAGGAACCATTTTTTAACGCTGCTGTCTGTAGGAAACATGAGGAAATAATTAATGTTTTAAAGCACTGAAAATGTTGAAATACCTGCGATTCAACCATTAAAAAAACTAAGGTATCATGATGCCAGTTTTATGGCACAAATGATCAATCTCAAAAAAAAAAAAGAAGTAAAAAAAAACTAGACTAAGGGAGAGATGTCCACCCTAGCATTATTATCAAGAGGTGACAATCAAACCCTGGTTGGCTGGATGACATCCACCCCCAACTAGTTAATACATCCTAGGGAGGATTCTCCAAATGATCTATGCTCATATGCACGGTGAAGCATATCATGCACCAACGGAATTCATAATATATATAACAAGAATCAGAAAAACAACACGAACAATATTTTCATCAAAGATTTATCAGAGCCTACAAGCTTTTGTTTTCATGCTGGATCAAATATTTCCCTCGTAATTATGATGCAACAATAATCTTCCAAAAGGAAAACAAGCATGTGACATATATATACCAAGCAGTAGTACTTACATACCTTCAAGATGATATATGAATCACCCATGTAAAATTTTCCATATGAAGACGCCGCCACGGGAACTGGCTTAAAATTCTCAATGCGCCATATCTCCAGACCACTAAAATCAAATTAAGGATTACAATGCATATACACATGACTCTTTAAAACTAGTGCATGGGCACAACTCTAGTGGGTGAATGATGAAAAATAACTCTGAACGGATAGAGCACTTTTACTTCAGTAATTGTTCTTTCTGTTTGGTTTAGTCACAAAGGATTCTGTTTAGTCATCCTTTAATACAATATCTAACTCCTTACCCTACCCATGGTCACCTTAGCAGAACAATTACTCCATGTAGTGTTATATTTCACATCGCCGAAAATCATACTGTATTAGTACATTGTAATCATCAGAACTTACGGCTACTGGCATATCTCAAGTAAAGTTGAAGAAAATTGAATGATTAGTACATCACTTTTGTCAAAATGGTTCTGGTGACACTAGCATTCAAACTTCAGCAGCATACAAGATCGGTCAGGCATCGTATACAGCAACCATTACACAAGATCAATTGAGAAAGAATGTAAGTCTATTCAGCAGCTTAACTGACGAAAAGTTTGTGTAAACTCTACATATTGTCAGACTATTGGCATCCACAGTTGTAAATGGGACCAAGTTGGCAGGCCATGAAGAAATCATATAATGCAGGGAGAAACGTCAAAAGGATACTCCTTTGTCCCGCTCCACGGAATGCCGGATCCAAATCCTTCATAGAAACTGACATCCTGATTTTGTATCAAAAGAATGCCAAAATTCTGCTGCAAAGGAACAAGATTCAATCGCTCGTATTAGCACAACAAGAATATATTGATGAAGGAAGAAGTTATTATCAGCGCATTTTGCTGGGCAAATTCGCAGGGGTTGAGAGAAACACATAAAAGGAAACAGGATAAATCAATAAAAGGGAGGATTTCCAGCCAGTTTCTCTCACCTGCAACCTAGCGTTGTTCTTGTGGATCGAATTGGGGGAATTCTTTTGGGGTCCAGAGCCATCCGGAGAGAGGTGGGGGGCGAGAGCGAAGCAGATGGCCATCCGCGAAGAACGGACTCAGGGAGAAAGAAAAGGTAAAATGCGAGCGGAGAGAGCATGCGCATCCCTTCCTCGGATTTTCAGAAAATCAGAGCTGGTCTGGCACTTCGGCTCCAGAAAGACGACGGAGGATGGCTGCTGGGCTGTGTGCTGAACTGCTGATACTACTGAGATGGGCTGGATCGTTTTGTTACGTAAAATGGGCCTGTAGAGAGGAAACTCAGACCGTATGTTAGCAAGTGCGCATCTGATTATATGAGGCCTTTTTCTTTTTTTTTTTTTGGGGGGGGGGGGGGGGGGGGGGGGGGGGGGGGGGGACAAAGCTTCTTCATTATTAAACAGCAAAGATGAGGCCTTTCGGCTCATATTTATACCCCCCCCCCCCCCCCCCCCCCCCCCGGGTACCGCGTGCAAGGCAGCCGGTAGTGGTACAATTTGATTCGAACACGGTGATCTAAAAAAATAATGATTCGGACACGGATTACCGGACGTTGCAAAATGTGTACTACGAAACCCGCGACACAGTGTGGTGAAGATGACCTCCTTCGTGCTCAAGTACGATAGGGTGGGAGAGCTACGCCGCGCCCACCACC
>RWGY01000309.1:0-31540 GCA_007726485.1 Eragrostis curvula | reverse complement strand
GGACAGCAGACCGATTAGCGCGCCGAGGGATGAACCATCCGGCGAAGTGCCGCTCTGCGATCAGGAGGACGAAACTATTGATCATATATTGGTATCATGCGTCTTTGCGCGGCAGTTTTGGTTTCGCTTCCTAGGACAAGTCAACTTGCAGAACTTATCTCCTCAGCCTGATGCTCACTCATTTATAGATTGGTGGAGATTGGCAAGTGTTGCTATTGGAGGTTTAACTGAAAAGGGCCTGAATTCCCTCATCATTCTGGGCGCCTGGGTTCTCTGGAATCACAGGAACAGGTGTGTCTTTGATGGGACCTCTCCTAGCTTGCCTGCCATCTTGGTTCAGGCTGAGGAGGAGAGATATCTATGGGAGTTGGCTGGTGCGAAAGGAGTCTCCTTTCTAACAGCCCCACTCCATGTAGAGTAGGTGTTTCTTCAGGTCGCCTTTTCAGTTGTAAACAGGCACGAATGTCAATCAAGAAACGAGTGTGTGTGTGGTGTGTGTGTGCTGTACGGGCTCTGCCCATCATCATCTTCTTAATACAATGGAACGCAGCTCTCCTGCGTTTTCGAGAAAAAAAAAATATAGTGTTACATATTTTTCATGTGGTTCAGCTCATTTTCTGATGCAATGACTGGCAGTGACACCATCGGCGACTACTGGGGAGATGCTCCAATGTCCATGCTTCCCATATACAAGGAGCTTATTGCAGCAGGCCTCAGGATATGGGTCTTCAGGTGTGTTCCTTGCATTCCGGTTTGTTTAGTATTTAGTAGCAGGAAACTATAATCACACAGTTTCAATCTCAGTGAACAGTTTATTTGAGCAAGGTTTCTACGCAATTATTAGCTCTGTCTGCAAGGGACACCGCACATGCATTTCGGGTCATTAATATAGAAAAAGTGTGGCGACTTTTTTCTATTATTCTATTCGTAATCATAATCCCCTGCTCATTCATTGAAGAAGAAACTTTTGAAACACAATTGTGCGCCTAGCAGTATCATGACTCACGTGCAATACTTTGACTCAATGATCATTTTAAATAGCGTCTTTTGCTCCCAAAACTTATGTAATCCATTCATCAACATAGTCCCATTTGAACCTGTCGTTTTTGCGTGTAGAATAGCAAGGGCCCTCAATTGATTCATTGTCTTCTTTATCCAGTTCTTGTCCTGAATTGTGAGATTTTCCAACTTGCTGGGATATAACAAAATGGTATCGATTAGTCACATGGATTTCTTCAAGATATTTGACTGTCATGTATCCTCATCAAATGGACTTATATAGCGAGATAAAAGTGAGACAATTAAAATTTTCTTTTGTTTTGGAACAGCTCAGATTTAGTGCAATTGAAAAGCAAAATGCATAGTTGAAGGCTTTCATTTTCTTTCGTTATTTGGGCCACTTGATTCGTGATCTGACTGTATTCATAGCTACAAAAAAGATAGAACATTTTATACTTGTTTATTTATCAGCGGAGATACGGATGCCGTAGTGCCATTGACGTCAACAAGATACTCCATCGACGCTCTTGGTCTTCCAACAACGGCCAGTTGGTACCCGTGGTATGATAACAAGCAAGTAAGCATCATTCCAATCTACCTGCCTTCTCATAGGAACCTCATGGACGATTTCAATTTTGTTACATTCCCATTGATGGTCAGAGAAGTTTTTATGGTTATATGATTCTACTGATTTGGTGATCTACACTAGCTAATTTTTTTTTAAAATATGTCCATAATTAAAAAAATATTGTATAGCAACTGCTCTTAATGTGTTGTTATTCTGAACAGGTTGGCGGATGGAGCCAAGTCTACAAGGGACTGACCCTTGTTACGGTTCGTGGTGCAGGACACAAGGTCCCGCTCCATCGCCCACGGCAGGCTCTAATTTTGTTCCAGCACTTTTTGCATGGAATATCCATGCCAAATGTGCCTCAAAATGGGACCATAGTATAGTTATCATTTTGTCCGCACCAATAAGGTGAATGGACAACAGCATGCATCCAAATGGATTGAGAAAGAGTGAAATAAAATGCATGTTGCAGAAATATTAGACAAGTTGTTGGTTATTTCAGTACAAGCTTAGTTACTGGTTCGTTGATTTATGAGAAGATTATACACAACCTATATCTTTATATGACAACAACAGAGGACATCGAACCCTTCAAGATCGGTAAAAAAAGAACCAACCAACTATCTCAAATAAAAATTGAACCACAATCAATTGATCAAGAGACATTTTACTCCCTCTGGTATTAAATTGTTGACGTCGTTGACTTTTTGAGTTACATTTGACTATTCATTTTATTCACAATATTTTAAAATTATCATAGATTTTGTTATGATTAGTTTCATCACTAAATAAAATTGAAATATAATTTATAATTTGCATATCTAAGCTAATATTTTAAATAAAATGAATGGTCAAATATAACTCAAAAAGTCAACATTGTCAACAATTTAAAATCAGAGGGAGTATGCTGTTATATTCAAGGGCAAATAATATAGACATCTCGAAGTCATGAACAAACAATAAACAAGTTACCAATAGCCACTGCATAAGTAATGACAAACATGGTTCTTTTCTGTGAAAACCTTCCCACCTAGATTCGAGTTATAGACTCAGCTTATGAAATCTATTTATAATGGGATGACAAACATGGTTCTTTTCTAATGATATTTTATGTTCGAATGGAAAAGTATTTTTTTTGCGAAGGAGGATGGAAAAGTATAAGTGCATGTCCGTGCATTGGTTATTCTGTGTGCAGCACTATGTGGGATTACATATTCAATCTATTTATACATATTTTGGATTGGCACCCTGAAGAAGAATGATTACGCCAATGTAGATGTTGTTAGAGCTGCCAAGGATGATGCTTGTGTCGGGTTTGCGAGGCTCAAGAAGCCATCAAAGGTGCAGGTTGCACCTGTGTTTCCACTATTAGACATACGTATAGGAAGGAAGGGACCATCGCGATATATGTGCCTCGTTTTTCTTGAAAGAAGCAGGAGAGAGGGTCCCTACAGTGTTTTCTTGCATTTGACATAAAGTTTAGGAAAAAGTTCATATTACTCCTCTCAACTATAGCCAAGGTCCTTATAACCCCCTAAACTATCTTTTGGTTCATTTTGCCCTCTAAACTATGTCACTTGGTTCAGTTCGCCCCCTAATACAATTTGTCTTTTTTATTTCTCCATGCATAAATTGAATTTTAATTTAAAATTTTGCATGAACGTAGTGAATATCACAATGTATGTGAGAAAAATAAATCTTGAATTTTTCATCGTCATTTTCAATATACTATTGTATTCCAAGGATTACTTAATTATTAAATATCTTAGTCCATCAAACTAATGAAAAAAATTATTTTAGTTTTTTCTAGCATGAGTTACGATGTCTACTATCACTCTCGCAAAATTTGAATCTAATGCCACACTTATGCATGGAGAAATAAAAAAGACAAATTGTATTAGGGGGTGAATGAACCAAGTGGCCTAGTTTAGGGGGTGAAATGAACCAAAAAATAGTTTAGGGGGTTATGTAGACTTTGACTATACTTGAGGGGAGTAAATTTGGAATTATTTTCCTAAAGTTTATGTACATAAAGGAAAATAAACGAAAAAAAGAAAAAGATTACAGATGTGCTTGATGCACTGTTCTAACTCATTTACATGTGTCTCTATCTGGTCCTATGGACAACCATAGTTAGCTCCTTGAGAAATTTCCTTCAGTAGGCAATTGTTGGATCTATATTGTCAAAAATCCATCTGTTTCCAGTAACTCAGAGATCGGGTCAATTGAATATTTGCCACTGCAAAAGTTCATAATATGGGATCTGCCAGCACAAATGTCCTAATATGACCAGTGCCATTGGGTGTGCAAAGTTTAATGCTACATACCCTAATTGACTATTTTCCGTCAATCAAGCCGCGACGGCGATGTGCAAAGACCATTTTGCCCCTGACGGGTTTGACGCGCAAAATTGTAATGTGGCTGATGCCACTGGGCCTTGGAGAGAAACTGGCGCATGTTTGGCGCCAAAATTTTTGGCCGGGCGTCTGTTATAAAAGGGCCCCTTCACCGTTCCCTCCATCTGAGCTCTCAGATCTTCTTTCATCTTTCTTTCATCTCTCTCTCTCTCTCTCTCTCTCTCTCTCTCTCTCTCTCTCTCTCTCTCTCTCGGGTGTCTCACCCGATCCACAATGTTGCAAGGTAGCAACAGCATGAGCCTTAGGAACAAGCAGGCTTTGCTGGCCATAGCTCGTCGCGTGGACTAGAAACATGTCCATAAGATCCTGGTCAGTTTTAACTCGACATTAGGATTTCAAGTTGACATAAAAAAAACTGAGTTGCACGGTTTCATTATAACCAATTGAAAACTCATCAAACAACAGGCCTGGCAGATCTTTGATGTTACATGCATCAGACTCGACAAACTTTATCCATGAAAAACACCGGGAGTACGAGATTTCTTAGACAAAGACCTCACTTTAATTTTGTAAGTGCACGATGCATATCCATCCTGCGGACGAACACATCTTGCGGGTCAGGTACATCTAAGGTTAGCACAATGGGTGTCTACAGGCGAATTTGACAACAACCAAGTAAATCTAGTTCAAATGTGCATCTAACCCTTACGGAATCACATCTCATATACAGAGGAAGGACACATACCCGTCTGGAACGTGAGATGGATCCATTTGTTTGACCTTCATCTGCGACCGCGGTGAGGAATCCATCCTGGGCCGCCGAGGTCGTCTTCTTGCAGTGTTTCTTGCTCACAACATCTCGTCGGGATTTGGTAAAGAGATTTGGGAGGAGCCAGGGGGATTCAGAGGCGGCAGCAAACTGGGACCTCTTCGTTTTGCTAGGGTATGGAATGAGAGTTAACCCATCGGCTCATCTCTCTGGCCACTAGGTCCCACTTGTCGGTGAAATTAACAAACAGACGACCCCACTGCTCAGGAGGCCGCAGACACGGGGGCACGATGGGCATTATCCAAAAAATGTAACAGCCAAGTCATCAGCATGTCACGGCTATGGCAGGTAGGACGATTAAGCTTTGCAGACCCGATGGCACTGGGCATATTAGCTCATTTGTGCTGGCAGATCCCAGTTGGGAACTTTTGCAGTGGCACTGATCAAATTAACCCTAACTCAAATGCTCCAACACATGAGGACAATGATTTTCATGAATAGCCTGAGTGGCTAATAGATGCCTAGGCAGGTTAATTCCAATGGATTGCCGGCAATTCTACACAAAACTGCACCTTATTTTTTTTCTCGAAACACAGGAGAGCTGCCAAAACTACAACTTATAAAGAGATGTTCCAAGCTTTCTTATTTCTGAATAACATAGAGGTCACATGTATATGAATCTAGCTCCATGTTATTTCTATGCAACAGTTGCCTAGTGTTCAGCCTGTCTTGCAATAGGAACCAGAAAAATACTTTATGTGCCTTGTTGGATTGGATTAGCTAAAAATACTCTGGAAAATTGCAGTGTACACATAACAGTGTGCAGAGAAGAGTGCCGATGCAGCCCACAGTTGTTGAAGACCAAAGAGCTTAAAACTGACAACCAAAGTTGATAATGTCAACAGCGTGGGTGACTCAAACCGATTTTAAATAAGAAAAAAGAAGAAGGCAAAGATCAATGACCTATGAGAGAAATACCCGATCAAATGCCGAGTAAAAGACTCTCTACATGGGAGGCCGATCAACATGATCCGCTGCGTTATCCCCAAGTACGGGTGATGCTGCTCCAGATGTAGGTCCAGTAATTATACAAGCTTTATAAATTGTAAGGATCACCTACAGTAATTAGTCAAAGTTATCAAAGACACTTTTTGGTTCTACTATATGGTTTTGGCAAGATAGGTGGAATGGGAATGTACTAGCACAAAAATACCCAGAACTCTGTTCCTTTGCGAAAAAGACAAAAAACTTATCTCTTCAGAAGGTTTGGGGTACCACTGATTTAACTCAATTATTCCATCTGCCACTCTCTCAACAAGCATATATTCAGTTGCTGGAAATCACATTGCTTCTTCAGGAGCTGGATTTAGAATCTGGCAATGATATATGGTCTTATATCTGGGGTAATGCCTCATATTCAACTTCTAAAGCGTATAGAGCAATGAGAGGTTGTGTATATGTTGATCCTGCATTGAAATGGTTGTGGAAGTCTTCATGCCAGCCCAAGCACCAGGTGTTTTTTTGGCTAATGTTACAAGATAGAGTCAATACTAGAGGCATGCTGAGAAGGAGAAATATGCACCTAGAATCATATATTTGTGAAATGTGTATACTTCAGCCAGAGGAAACTCTGCTACACCTGTTTATTAAGTGCAATTTGGCACGAGCCTGCTGGAACTCAATAGGATTACAAATTCCAAGGCACATTCAGTTGTTGGCTATGATCGAGATGATTAAGCAAAGATTAAACACCCCATTCTACATGGATATCATCATCCTGATGTGTTGGAGCATCCGGACTACTAGAAATGATTGGATATTTCAAGGGATTGTCCATCGAGCTAAGAGCATCATCTCCAAGAGGGCTCTCATAAAATTGGTCCCATAAACTTATTTTTAGGAGCAACCAAAAATTTATTAAGGGCAATTTTTCTCTCCTCCCCCAACAGTCCTCCCCTAAAAATAGATTAAAACACTTTTTTATTAGGCCACATCAGCATTTAGGGCAACAAAAACATTAATTTCATTGGAAAAAACAAGGAATGGGAGCTTCAATTCTTCCCCTGTTTCTAGCTACAAATGAGGAGAGTTTAAGGGCTATGAAAATACTAGAGGTGGTTTTGTGGACCTGTTGGAGATGTTTTTTTTATTCAATCCCAATAATTAGATTTAAGGGAGGTTTATGGGGCTCTCTTGGAGATGCTCTAAGCAGAAGCACTTAGATTAGTTAAGCAATGGTTACAGGAAAGGATGTAATTTTATCTGTTTTCTTTACTTTTTGCATTACTCTTATGTACTAAACTCTTTAATGTATAAATTTATTCTGTAGGGGCTCGCCTCTCCAGTTCTTTAAAAAAAGACACTTTTTGGGTACCTCTGTCTATAATTTAATTTATACTATGTGCCTTAAGTAATTAATATCGAGGAGAGACCAATGCTGCAAAACCTCCAGAACCTAAGATCCTAATATCTCATAGACTAACACCATGGAACTCATCCAACCATAGGATTGTTCATAAAGCAGAGGACAGGATGGCTTCTCTTTTTTGTTGTTTTTTTTAAAAAAAAATTCCAGGAAGGCTTCTAAGCAAGGTACACAACAGTTTCTTTCTCTCTTCTTTGTTGCCTTGCGTGACCATTCTGTAACTGTCTGAAGCCGTCACGGTCTTGGTCGTTGTTTTGCTTGCCGTGGTCAAAATAGTCCAACTAAAACTGAACTGAAATGTGGGGAAAGAAGATAACGTCAGGAAACCGTGCGGTCCAAACCAAACAATGACATCAACTCCTCTATTTATACTCTCTGTAGATCCACGTCTCCGGTACTAAGCATCACATAAATCACAATACATTTTTTTATTTCACATCAAAGAGTGCGCAAAAAATAGAAATCTGTGAAGATGCCGAGTCGTTTCACTGTAGCTTCTACGCTAATAGGCGCGTTCGTGGCACTGTCATGTGGTGGCATGTTGGCGGCGGCAGCGGCCACCGGCTACGCCGCGGATCGCATAGTACGGCTGCCCGGACAGCCGGCTGTTGATTTCGCCATGTACTCCGGGTATGTAGCGGTGGACGAGCTCGCCGGACGGTCGCTGTTCTTCTGGTTGCAGGAGGCGCCTGCAAAGGTCCAGCCGGCGCCGCTTGTTCTGTGGCTAAACGGCGGCCCTGGGTGCTCGTCGGTGGCGTATGGCGCCTCCGAGGAGCTCGGCGCGTTCCGCATCCGACGGGACGGCGCAACACTGTTCCTCAACCAGTACCGTTGGAACACAGGTAAAGCTGTCCTGTTTGTTACTGCACAAGATGTTTTGTGCCATGGTTTCTCTGGTGTTAAGATTAGAGCAGTTTTACGGTCCAAAATAATGGCCATTAATTCTCCAAAACTAATGGCCATTAGTTTGAGAGCATATTAGTAATTTTACTATTAATTAATAAACTTATGTTTTATTAATAATAATGAACTAAATAATTCAATCCTAACCGGCTAAACTTAGGAACTAATAATAATGAACTAGATTGATCAACAACATGAATTGATCAAATTACAAATTTGATTTTATTTATAAAAACAAAATTCCTGTTACAAGTCTATCACACTTTTTTTTTTGCCGATATTACCCTTACTAATGGCCATTAGTAGTGGATTCTTGATATTAAATCTAGACCGTCAGATCAAACTAATGACCATTAGTTTTGAAAAACTAATGGCCATTATTTTAGACCGTAAAACTCCTCTAAGAGTACATTTGTTTGGTGGCCTGCAGAGGCTAACATACTGTTCTTGGACTCGCCGGCTGGCGTTGGGTTCTCCTACACCAACACCACCTCCGACCTCTACACCTCTGGCGACGACAGAACAGGTTCGGTTGCGTATAAAAGTTATGGTTTTACTTGTGTTTCTTGCGTTGTGTCGGTTTCATGGCTTGACCAACTTGCGGAAACGGTTGCATGCAGCTCACGACTCTTACGCCTTCCTGCTTAAATGGTTTGAGAGGTATCCTCACTACAAGTACCAGGATTTCTATATTGCTGGAGAGAGTTACGCGGGTAAACATTGATTGTTTTCCCTTCCCTAGACTACTCTGTTTCATGCGCTCAGTTACTACTTTCACTCGCTCACTGCAGTGACATGACAAAATTTATAAAATCGGCAGGGCATTACGTTCCGGAATTATCCCAGCTTGTCTACCAGAACAACAAAGGACTCAAAAAACCGTTCATAAACTTCAAAGGCTTCATGGTACAGGCTCGACACTATCATCCCTTTTCGTTACCGTGTTCCCAATGTTTTGTTTTCTGAATCAACGAAACCTTTCTACCTATTGCTTGGAGCCTCATTACCTGAAACATGTTCTGCCTGAAACAATTTCCAGGTGGGGAACGCGATTACTGACGATTATCTCGACCAAGTGGGCACGTTCGAGTCGTGGTGGAACCACGGGCTGATCTCCGACGATACATACCGGCTGCTGGAGGCCACCTGCGTTCACGACTCTATCATGCACTTGTCGCCGCCGTGCGACGCGGCGTACGACAAGGCCAACGCGGAGCTGGGCGACATAGACCATTACAGCCTCTACACACCCACATGCAACCAGACGTTGCCGGCGAAGAACCGGACGCTAAAGAAGCATTACGTGAGTAGCATCTTCACGTCATCTCTGAAAACGTCCTTTCTGCGGTAACGGGTCAAATAAAAGACTCTAGATTGACAGCTATCAAATCATTGTCATTAGAGATAGTGTCTCTTGATCCTTGACTTATTAACATTGTAAAGAGAAACGAAAAAACAAATCAGCGCCAAATCAAGAAAAGTATATAATTCTGTAGTTCAAATAGGAAACTAATTTTTGGATGAACCATCCTTCAAAAACATTATGTCCAATTCAAGGTTGTGAACTTTAAAGGATAGCACCAGCACCATTAGTAGATCGTGATGCCGGCAAGCAGCACTTCAGATAGTAATGGCGGTGGCCATGGATCGATTGTTTTCCCTTGCCTAGACTACCCAGTTTGTACATGCTAGTATAGATCAATGGAGTGCACTAGATGCATTGTAATTGCAGGCCGCTAAATGCAATTGCGGCCGCAAAGTTACAACCTGCTACTCTGATGCGGTAACATTAGAGGCCCGCTATTGCAATTACGACCGCTGCAAACGCTATTTGTTTCCTTGTTGTGGCGGGTTGTAGTGGGACCCGACTTTGGTCCTCTACAATGGCAGATTTTGACGGGGTCATTGGATGTCTAATTAACTTTATAATGAATCTGTGTAAAGTCACTTGAAATCATTTTATAGTAGCGATCTTCGAATTAAAAACAACACTTTTTGAAAATTCTGAACGCCTTGTGGTAGGAAATTGGGACAAATGTAAGTTTTTTTTATTTATTCCACTGATCGTTTTTCTTGTTTGTACACAAGATGAGGGGATCGTATGACCCGTGCACCGAAAGGCACTCAACAGTGTACTATAACCGGCCAAGTGTGCAGAAGGCTCTCCACGCCAACGTCACCGGCATAAACTACACATGGACGACCTGCAGGTTTGTGGATGACCCCTTGAGCCAAATTCTTTTATTATGCTAGTCGTTTATTTATAACGCTTTTCACTGTAGTTTCAAATACTTTGGTATAGTTTTCAGTGCTCTGTATATATTAAAGTGGTGTTCCATTTTCTCCTAAATAATATTGAAACATTCAGGCTGGTACGTATAGCGAAATAACTTTGATTGAAATTTGTAAGTACTAATCTACTAGGTGCAGATTAATTAATTCAAAATTTTATCTCTAACGATGGGATCTTCAGACCTTTGGTATTATAGTAGATATAGTGTTACATATTTTTCATGTGGTTCAGCTCATTTTCTGATGCAATGAATGGCAGTGACACCATCGGCGACAACTGGGGAGATGCTCCAAGATCCATGCTTCCCATATACAAGGAGCTTATTGCAGCGGGCCTCAGGATATGGGTCTTCAGGTCTGTTCCTTGCAATCCGGTTTGTTTAGTATTTTGTAGCAGGAAACTATAATCACGCAGTTTCAATCTCAGTGAACACTTAATCTTCATTTACTAACCTTAAGATTCTTTTTGTTGATCCTCAAGACATATACGTGAATGAGTACACAAAATATTTTCATACTATTCTATTCAAAATCACAACCCCCTGCTCATTCGACGAAGAAAAAAACTTTTACAACACAATGTGCACCTAGCAGCCATTTGATTGTAGACAAATCATGACCCATGTGCAATAGGTTTTAGGGTTTAACTCAATGATCATTTTAGATGGCGTATTTTGCTTCCAAAACTTATGTGATCCATAGCGTCATCTTCAAATTAAATAGTCCCATTTGGACCTGTCGTTTTTGCTTGTAGAACAGCAATGGCCCTCCAACGGATTTATTGTCTTCTTTATCCAGTTGTTGTCCAAAGCTGTGACGTTTTCCAACTTGCTGGCATATCAAAATCGTGTCGATTAGTCACAAGGGATTCTTCAAAATATTTGACCGTCAACGCATGTGTCCTCATCAAATGGACTTAGATAGCGACAAATACGTGACACAATTATAAAACTTTCTTTTTCTTTCCATCAATTCAGGTTTTGCGATTGGGAAGCAAAATGCAAAGTTGAAGGCTTTCATTTTCTTCCGTTATTTGGGCCACTTGATACGTGATCCGACTGTATTTGTAGCTTAAAAAAAGATATAGCATTTGATACTTGTTTATTTACCAGCGGAGATACCGATGCAGTAGTGCCATTGACATCAACAAGATACTCCATCGATGCTCTTGGTCTTCCAACAATGGCCAGTTGGTACCCGTGGTATGATAATAAACAGGTAACCACCATTCCACTCAACTTGCCTTCTCATAGGAACCTCATGGACGAATTCAATAGTGCTCTATTCCCATTGATGGTCAGAGAAGTTCATGGTTAATACTCTTATTCAGTGTTCCACGATTCTACTGATTCGCTGATTTACGCTAGCTTATTTTATAATATGTCAATAAAAATATTCTCTTATCTCTAAACATCATCCAACCGTATATAACAACTGCTCTTGATGTGTTGTATTGTGCACAGGTTGGCGGATGGAGCCAAGTCTACAAGGGACTGACCCTTGTTACGGTTCGTGGTGCAGGACATGAGGTCCCGCTTCACCGCCCCCGACAGGCTCTAATTTTGTTCCAGCACTTCTTGCAAGCAAAATCCATGCCAAGTGCGCCTAAAAATGGAACCATAATATAGTTATCATTTTGTCAGCACCAATAGGGTGACAGAAGTGAAATAAAATCCATATTGTATACATACATTATTAGACAAGTTGTTAGTTATTTCAGCAGAAGTTAGTTATCGATTCGTTGATTTATGAGCAGATTATACAAAACCTATTTATATGACAACAAGAGGGACTTCAGACTCTTCAAGATCATTCTCAAAAAAAAAAAAAAAGACCCTTCAAGATCGATCAAAAAATGAACTAACCAATAATCTCACATAAAAATTGAACCACGATCAATTGATCAAGACAAATTAATGCTGATACGTTCATGGGTAAAATAAAAAGAAGATTGACGACTAGAAGTCATGAACCAAAAAAAAAAGTTACTAATTCGCACAGCATAAGTAATGACAAATAATGTTCCTTTCAGTTTAAACCTTGTAACTTCAAATGCTAAGTACTTTCGGCCTGTAACTCCTTTGAGGCGATTCTTGTGATCAGATGATTGTATGATCGTGTATTGTCGTTTGGTATTCTTTGGTAGTCGTTTGTTACTATGTGGTGTACTAGCATATTTAGATGTTTGTGTGTTGTGTGTTTTCAAGCTATCGTTAGTAGAGAGGACGAGCAACTTGGGAACTTCCAAGACCAAGAATTTGAGCAACAACCAGTAGGGGGACCAAGCAAGGGTCCTTGATGCATATTGATGAAAGGAGCCGAGGGCACATTAAACAAATGTCCTTGTTGCACATTATATACAACTAGCGCTGCAAGCGGCGCAGGCCAGCCCATGTCGCAATCCCGCACATGGCCCGTTAATAAGCCAGCAATCACTGGAGCGGACGATGCGGCACGGCTCGCTCTGTCGTACTCGGCCGTGCGCCTCATCTCTGCTACCGTGGATAACTCCGTCCGGCAACGGACAAGCACGACGGTCTCGGCGGGAGCTGGCGTCGTCGTCGGGGGTGCGCGCCTTGCTCATGCACGGGTACGCGGCGGTGGCGTCCGGACCAGTGGTGTGCGTGGCTGTGTGTGCGCTCGCGGACCTCGACGGCGGGCACCATGAGGCAGGCAACATGCTCGGCGTGCTCGCGTGGGTTTTCCTCTGATGGGTCACCGGCGCCGTGCTGCTCGTCATCACGTCCATGGCGCCGCTCTTCCTTTTCCTGCTCTTTGGCGTCTCCTCCATCGACGCCATCGCCAAGGCGTAGATGGATGGTGTCATCTTGCTCGTCCTCGGCAGCTTCATCCTCGCGCTCCCTTGCGGCTAGCTTGCGGCAGCCTGCCAAGAGCAAGCGGCGGCATGTGGGCCGCCGCATCAGCCCGCTTCGGCCGTTACGGCTGATGCGGCACACGGTGTGGGCACCCACATCTCACCCCGCTTGCAGCGCTATATACAACTATAACACATCAATCTGCATAAGAACACTTGCCTGGTTCACCTGTTTACTACTGCTCAAAGTCTTGCTCTTGAAATTCGCAAGTTGGTAGTCCTATTAAGGAAAACTAAAAAGCGCAAAAGTGTCACATCCCAAATTTTGAAATCGATTAATAAAAATCACTCTCGCAAATTTTTGTAGATTATTAGGATCAAATTTAGATTTTTGAAAATAAAAGCCCAATTATAATAGCTCAAGAATATAGAAAAATGGAAATTTATAATAGGAAATTAAAAGTGGGACTTGTCAACATGATTGCTAGTAGTCAGGTTTGAATTTGTAAATTTATTCGAATTTGTTTGAGCTTATTCTGAGTTCATTTGAATTTTATTTGGAATTTCCCGAGTCTGGAAAAGTTTAAACTAATGTTCCTTCCCTCTTCCGCTCGTGGGCCGCTTCCAGCCAGCCCACCTTTTCTTTCTCTCCACTGGGCCGCGTGCCTCCCTTCCTCCTTTCCTCTGGCCCAGCCTGCAGCCCAGCCCGGCCCGGCTCAAGCCCCACGCGGACGCCGTCGTCTTCTTCCCGACGACGCGCTGCCGCCCTCCGCCGCCGCGTGGCTCCGCGCACCGCCCGCCCCAGCGCCACGTCCCCGCCTGCCCCACCTCGCGACGCCACCGCATGAGCCACGCGTCACCGCCTCCGAAGCCGGCCCCGCGCACTGCGTGCGCCGCCCTCACGGCCCATGCCACCGCCCTCGTCGTCAACCGCTGCCACTTGCTTTCACACCGAGCGCACCCTCGCGAACCACCACCTCCGCGTGGACGTGCACGCGACGAGCTACACCAAGCCAAAGGACGAGTACCAAAGCGATGACTTCTGCTCCAGGCGAGCCCGCGCGCGCTCACGTACACGTTGACGTGCCGCCATGGCATTCCCGCCGCTCTAGCCATCCGCGCCCTATTTAAACCCTTCCTCAGCTCCGCCACACGCCAGCGCACTCCACCGCAGCCTCAATCGTGAGTTTATTCCTCCAGTGCCGCCCAATCGCTGACTTCCCCTCTTCATCTCCATCTCCGGCCGCCGCCCGATTCGCCGCCGGTAAGCCACCTCTCCCTCTATTCCCTGTCCTATCTTGAAGCTCACTGCTTCCTCTACCTCCCACGCCCTCGCAGCACCAAGACTCGGGCCGCAGTCCCGCACGCATCGAGCGCCGCCCCGCGCCGCCGCCATCGCGCATCGCCGGCCGTTGCCACGGTGACTTTGGCGACGCCACCTTGCCGCATGCACTCACCACACTCGGGAACATGTCCCAGACCAACACAAACATCAGCAACCTCACTATCTCGTGTTTCCGCCATCGCGCCATCGTCGCCTCAACTCCAACGAACCCGCAGCCACTGCCCCGGTCACCCTTGCGCGTGCGCATTTTCGCGCCCTTTCTTGAGTACCACAGCCGCCGCCGGTGAGCCCTCCGGCCAACTCTGGCAGCGCGCCGCCGCGCACATCGCCGCCAGCGCCACACCGCGCACACGCGTGCACTCGGTGCACTGGAGCAACCGCACACACGCACACATGTGGACTCGGTCCACATGAGCCAAAGGCTCATGGACTGCTTCGGTCCATGGACCAGTTACCCTGGTCCACAGCGCATCTGTGCACCCACGCGCCCGCGTCTCGCTGACATCACGGCCCCACACATCAGCCTCTGTGCACACACTGAAACGCTAAACACACCCAGTCTGTGTACACAGAAACCTGTTTCTTGCCCTTTCCAATTTAGGAAAAATCCGAAAAAATACCAGAAAATAGGGTATACTTTGTAGAGCCCAAACATACCTCTGTTCATACCAGAAATTCCTCTGATCTCTCTCTTTTATTTCATTTGATTCTTATTTTGTTTTATTTGATTTATTTGTTTACGCGTAGTATTTATTTTAGCGTCGTTAACGTGTAGACTACGAGCAATACGAGGACGAACCTGTGAACGAGGGATACGAGGAGGATTCAGACCTGAACCTTGAAGGCAAGCTCTACTTTACTTGATCATGATTGATCCTATTTTTTTTTGCAATACACCTATTGGCCTGCTCTAGTATTATACATTACTTGTTATTTTACTGATTGAGTAGTTATTATCCTACTTGCTTAGTATTATTTATGCAAAGTATGTCAGCATAAATAATGGTCCTTGAACTACCCTTGATTACCCGTCACCTTGATAACCCTAGGATGGTTCCATCATTTCTATGATGGCACATGATTGCCTTGTTACCAGAACTGCTTAGGACCCCTGTCAGGTACCCAAAACCAGGTACCCGCGATTACCCACATAACCCCGCAATCACGCCCAAATGACTAAGGACTGGGCCAAAGGCTGTGGTTGTCTCCGCAGACACCCAGGACAAAGCCCGGCCCACGACGCGTGACGCGGCCCGCAGCAGGAGAGGCCGCGCGGGCAAAGAAAGGCCCGACTCCTCGACCGAACTCCCGACCCCCGGGGGTCGGGGAAAAACTCCACCTCGGCCGACCCCGGGCGCCCGACCCCGGCCTCCGACCAAAGGGGTCGGACTACCGAAGTCGGAGCTTGGCCGGTGGAGCGCATTAAATGGCCGCAAGTGGGCGTCCCCCGGCACTGTCCGAAGACGTGAACCGGAAGCCCCGCACATCCCGCAGGGACGGTTGATAGAGGTCAAGCCGCCTCGCCACGCGGTAAGAGTGCGGGCCGTATATGAACAGGGTCGCACAGTGCTCAAACAGGACATGGACATTCCCGCCGCAGTTGAGCTGTAGTAGCCGTCGCCGCCCACGCCCGGAGGAGATGGCGTCGAGGATGGACGCGCCCTTCCCTGCAGGGCCCCCCACGTACATCGAGCTATCTACCAATTCCCTTACTTTCTTTTTCTTCTTTCCTCCATCCTTGTACAGTCAACTTTCCCTTGACAGATAAAAGGGAGAGCTTGACCCGCGGCTGGGGGACCGCATTCTCACTTTCTCATTTCGCACAGACACACTCACTTCGGCCTTTCGACGCACGCAAGGACGAAGTACACGAACACTTAGAGACTTGGGAGCTTCTCCCTCTCTCGCAAGAGCTTGTAACCCCTACTACGAGCAACACGAACCGAACCAACTCACTGGACGTAGGGCTTCGATCGCCCGAACCAGTATAATCTCTTGTGTCTTCCTCATTCCCTTCAATCAACCGTAGCACGTAGTCTAAATTCACTCGTCGGTCAGATTTCTCAACGCCAGTAGTTGGCGCGCCAGGTAGGGGACCTCTGCGCATTACGGTTGCGATTCTCGCTGCCTTCGATGGTGGCTGCATCGTCGACGAATAGCACTCGCGGACCGCGCCGCAGGACGGCTCGCGACACCGCCAACTCAGGCGAGAGTGGGTTCTTGCCCACTCCGCTCTTCCCTCCGCACCAGGTCATCCGATTTGGAAGCCTGGAGTTCGAAGCCGACTACACCGGCCGCCTGCAGCTGATGCAGGACTACCCACCTCTCTTCGGGAGGGGACCCCTGACCGTCCATCCCCGGCTTGCCCGAGATATGGACGGCATTGATTACGAGGTGCGCATGGAGGCGCACTTCGGTCCGGATCCGCGGCCCGACGAGTACCGCCACGTGCAGTACACGCTCGCTTCCGCGGCCCTCCAGCTCCATGGCCATCCGCCGTACCCACCAGAGGAGCAGTTCTGGGGGCGCCTTCACACTCTACCCCCAGCATTGCGGCGCATGATGGAGTGGCTCGACCAGCTGATCACCACCCATCTCACGCCCACGCCCCAAGCTGATGGGCGTCCTCTGGGTGCGCCACAGTTCGACACCAACCATCCCTGCGACCCACCGTCTCTGCAGGTGGCGCGAACGCGGTCACCACCCTCTGCGCTTGGGATGGTGATTGTGAACGCTGTCGTCCCCCGCGAAAGGGGCCGCAGCGGCCTCCCATGCCGCATCGAGGTGTATCTTGGCTTGGAGCCACATGTATCCGAGTGCCGACGCGTTTTCTACGCGCTGGCGAACATCCTGGTGCAGCTCGAAGGATGGGGACACCTCCCGCCAGAATCCGACTTCTGGCGGCAGGGCGTCCCTCTGCCTCATGGGCTCGGCAACGCCGCAGACCAGTTCGAGCTTGAGCTCGCACGCCGCCTCCCGTCGGCGCCGTGGGTGGGTCCGCCTATGGCTGAAGCGATGCGACGCGACCCGGCCATTTCGCTCCCTCTTCCCGCTGTGGCTGAGGGGTGGCCCGGGGCTCGCGCCCTTCGCTCTGACACTAGCACCGACTCCGACTCCAATTCTGACCTCCTCGACGAATGCTTCGATTTCGGGGGCTACGACCCGGCACGAGAGTGCTGCATGGTCGGCAGCGCCGAGGGCCATGTCGAGGACGTGGAGGACGGTGAAGACGTGGAGAACGGCGACGAGAACGACGTCGACCCGGTGGGAGCCCAACCTCCGCCGGCCCTCGTCGACCCGGCTGGGATTCAGCACGTCCCTCACCAAGCCCCGCTGGCCCCGGCAGGCGCCGCAGAGGTGAACCGTGATGTCATCATGGCCGAGGCAAATGCCGCGGCCGCGCACGACCACGACATCCGCCAGCTCCTCGCACAAGAGCGGGAGCTACAAGACCATGAACGACTCCTGCGACTGGAACGCGAAGTCATCAAGCGGGAGCTGACACAATGTCGGAACCAAGTGCAAGCCAGGGCCCGGCAAGTTCAACAACAGATCATCGAGGACGCTGGAGGGGATCTCCCGCGCTTTCCGCGGGCAAGCCAGAACATTGCGGCGGCGACAGCTCTCCTGCGAAGGATGCAGCCGCCGACGACCCCGGAGGAGCGGCACGACCGGAAGGAACTCGAGAGCCTTCTCCGACTCGCGGCGGACCAGCAAGCCGAAAGCTCCCTGTCTCGGCGACGGGGGTGTAGCTCCGGCGCGCCCGCCACGAGTGACCGCGATGGTGAGGCCTCGGTTCAGCAGACCCCACCTGCGGGAGGGCAGAACCTGCCGCCCATCCACCAGCACATCGGCAACATCAAGGATGCTCGGGTGGTGCTCAAAGCGCGACGACGCGCACAAGGAGACGACCGGCGACCCCGTTCGGTCAACCATGGTTACTCCGCACGTCACGGAGACCGGTACGATCCCGAGGAGGACCGGAGCCCGGGCCCGCTGCAGGCAGGTCCCCGGGCATTCGGTGAAGACATCTTGCGCGCGCCGGTCCCCTAGCGGTACCGTGCGTCGAGCAACATCACCAAATACTCCGACGACTCAAATCCGGCCATGTGGCTAGAAGACTATCGGCTGGCCTGCCAAGCCGGTGGCACGGACAATGACTTGTTCATCATCCGCAATCTGCCACTCTACCTCGCCGACTCTACCCGCGCATGGTTGCAGCACCTCCCGACAGGGTGCATCCAATGTTGGGCGGATCTCAGGGAGATCTTCGAAGGAAACTTCCAAGGGACCTACGAGCGACTTGGGAACTCCTGGGACCTCCGCAGTTGCAAGAAGAAGCCCGACGAGTCGCTGTGAGAGTACATTCAGCGCTTCTCCAGGATGCGCAATTCCCTCCCCAACGTCGTTGACGCTGACGCCATCAGCGCATTCCTGACCGGAACCAGGAACAAGTCATTGGTCCACAAGTTGGGGCGCAAGTGCCCCTCGACCACCAAGGAACTGCTGGACATCGCCACCAGTCATGCCTTCGGGGAGGATGCAGTCGGAGCTCTCTTCGAGCGCCCGGCTAGAAAGGTCAAGAGGACGGACGCGGCTGGCACCGCGAGCCCGTCTGTCCAGTCGGGAAAGAAGAAGAAGAAGAAGGGCAACCTCCTACGGCAGGAGGCATCCGTCGTGGCGGCCGTTGAGCGCAAGCCTAAGCCGAAGGCCACCAACAAGATGACGCCCGACCACTTCGAGAAGTTGCTCGAGGGGCCATGCCCGAACCTCCCGTTCCCCGTCAAGCATTTGTACAAGGATTGCGGCCTCATGCGCAAGTTCCTCACCGGGACACCCAAGAGGCACGACGCGAAGTCGTCCGACCCCAAGGGAGGAGAAGGCGACGGGGAGCCCGTTGGTCCATTCCCTGAGACCAACGCGGTCCTTATGATCTTCGGTGGACTAGACTCTTGCCTGCCCAAGCGCCGGCAGAAGGTGGAGCGCCGGGAGGTGTACGCCGTGGAGCCGACGGCCCCGGAGTTCCTCAAACGGTCAAACACTGCGGTCACCTTCGACCTCTCCGACCATCCCGACCGAGTTCATCGGCCGGGACGCTACCCACTTGTCATCGACCCCATCGTTGCGTCGACGAGGCTCACCAAGGTGCTCATGGACGGGGGTAGCGGCCTCAACATCCTGTACGCCGAGACCCTCGACGCCATGGGGATCGACCGCAAGAGAGTCCGACCCACTGGGGCTCCATTCCACGGGATTGTCCCGGGAAAGCAAGTGGTGCCACTCGGGCAGATCGACCTGCCCGTCACCTTCGGCACGCCCGAGAATTTTCGCGCCGAGACCCTCACCTTCGAGGTGGCGGATTTCCTGGGCGCGTATCATGCCGTTCTGGGTCGGTCGTGCTACGCGAAGTTCATGGTCGTCCCGAACTACACCTACCTCAAGCTCAAGATGCCGGGGCCCAAAGGAGTCATCACCGTCAGCACCTCCATACAGAGGGCGTATGAGGTCGACCTCGAGAACTGCAACCTCGCCACCGCGCTGGCCCACAAGGAGGAGCTGCCAACCGTTAATCAGGTGGAGGGAAATGACGCACCGGACACGAAGAAGACAACGGGCTCCTTCGACCCCAACCACGACCCCAAGCCGATCCCGCTCAACCCTTCCGACCCCAACAGCAAGGTGGTGCTGATTAGGGCCAAGCTCTCTGACAAATAGGAAAGCGCGCTCGCCGACTTCCTCCGCGCCAATCCAAAACGTCAATGGAGTCCAGCGAGTCATGGGCTGCCTTGCGGCGCTAAGTCGATTCATCTCGCGACTCGGCGAGCGAGGTTTACCTCTATATCGTCTCCTGAAAAAGTCCGACCACTTTGAATGGACAACGGAGGCTCAAGTAGCGCTGGATAATCTCAAGTCCACGCTCACCAACCCACCTATCCTGACCGCCCCAACCCCGGGGGAGACGCTCTTGCTCTACAAATCTGCTACGACGCAGGTGGTGAGCACCGCGCTGGTCGTGGAACGAAATGAACCCGGGCACGCGCTCAAGGTTCAACGGCCTGTGTACTTCATCAGCGAGGTCCTCTCCGACACCAAAACACGCTGGATTCAGATCCAGAAAATGATCTACGCGGTCGTCATCACGGACAACGGTTCGCAGTTCACCGGCCAAGAATTCTTGGAGTTCTGCGACGACCACAACATCGGCGTCGATTGGGTAGCCGTAGCACACCCCCGAACGAACGGGCAGGTCGAACGTGCCAACGGCATGGTCCTGCAAGGACTTAAGCCCAGAATCTTCAACAAGTTGAAAGACTGTGCTGGCCGAGGGGTGCAGGAGCTCCCCTCAGTGCTTTGAAGTCTGCGAACGACCCCAAGCCGCGCAACCGGCCACACTCCTTTCTTCATGATCTATGGGGCCAAGGCGGTGTTGCCAACCGACCTCGAATATGGGGCTCCCAGAGTCCAAGCCTTTAGGGAAGAAAATAACAAGCGGTTCCTCGAAGACGCGCTTGACCAAATCGACGAGGATCGGGAAGTCGCGCTCCTGCACGCGACGAAGTACCAGCAAGCACTACGGCGATACCACGGACGGCGAGTCTGCGGGCGAGCTTTCACCGTGGGCGACCTCGTTCTCTGACTCGTGCAGACCAACAAGGACCGCCACAAGTTGTCACCACCCTGGGAGGGACCCTTCATCGTCTCCGAAGTACTCCGACCCGGCACCTACAAGCGGATGGACTCGGAAGGCCAGCAGATCAAGAACGCGTGGAACATTGAACAGCTACGTCGTTTCTACCCTTAACACTTTCCCTATTCTTTTCCTTTCCCTTACGTGAAACAAGAATGCGCTTTTCGTTTCTTCTCACGCTGAGAGCAGCCGCTAGGTCCGACCCCCCACTCGGGGGCTCCACCCGGCGGGTGTGGTGGCAACACCACGTGAGTCCCAAGTACAGGACAGTGACACCCCAGCGAGAACATCGCAATCTCGTTGGGGATCGAGTCCGACCCCCTGTACAAAGGATTCGCGCTCCGACCCCTCGATGCACACGTTGTCGCTTTGAGATGACGAGTAACAGATCGCGGCCTCAGGTCCGACTGCCCGGTTCAAAGGCACCTAACGCCCCAGCGGCTAAGGACGGCCTAAACCAGCAGTATGGTTTCCGAACCAAATTCCTAACACTCGAAGTCAAAAAAGTAATAACTATGGCGCGAATGAGGGATAAAACGAAAAACAGCTAAAAAAATAAAGCATCCATCACACATTGTTAACGTTTACAGTTATTGTCTATTCTGAAATAAAAAAGACAAAAAGGCCCTCGGGGGCTCGACCGCGCTAACTAATCTCCACCTTCTTCTTCCCCAGTCGATGCGGCGTGGCATGGAAGGAACTCATCCTTAAGCTCTTTCAGGAGATGCTCGGTGCTGGGTCGTACCTCCTCCTCGAGTGCCACCAGGGTCACTGGAGAATTCCCCTCGGCGAAGCCTTTGCTCATACGCACCACCTCGGCTGCGGCGTCGAAGTGGGAGCGGAAGACCGTAAGGGTCGCACGGATGCCCGTCCCCATCGCCTCCTCCTCCAAGGTCCGCACGTGGTTCGGCAGGTCGAGCACCTGCTGCGCCGGCTCGCTGGCCTCGCCCGTCATCTTCATCCCAACCCGGGCGCATGAGGAAATAAGGTCGAGACGGAGCCGACTGAGTTGCTCCACCAAGGCCTGCGACTCTGACAGCTTCCCCTCGAGATCTAGACAAAAAGGAGTTCGTGGTAAGAAACAAGCGAAAAACAAGGAGAAGGGATGAGCGCAAGCCACTTACCGGTATTCTTGCTACGAAGCGCAATCACCTCGTTGGCAAGGTCGGCAAGGGAAGCTTCGGCTTCCACCTTCCTCTTCCTCTCTACGTCCGCTTGGGCCGCAGAGGCCTCCGCCAACTGCCCGGCCGCCTCAGCCCGCTTCCGGGATGCCTCCGCTGACGATTCGGCGTCGTCGGCGCGCTTGCGTAGCGCAACCACCTCCTTACGGATATCAGCGATCACTGCCTCCGCCTCGCTAGCCTGCCGAGCGGCGGCGCTAAGGTCAGAAGCCTGCTTCTCCAGTCGCTCCTTCTGCAGGCATAGCTGGTCTGACTTGAGTTTGCTGTTCATCAACACAGCCTGCGTCCAGACGTAACGCACCAAGTCAACAACGATCAAACAAAGACAGAGAGAAAAAAGAGGAAAAGGCTCGAGGAAGAAATGGCCAAACCTCGAAGGGAGTCCGCAGCGCGTCCATCGTGTGAAGGGCTGACCCCATAGCATCATAGGTGGTGCGGACGCCCCAGTAGGCCTGGTCGCACTCTCCCTCCGCCTGCACCCACAGCTCCCGGATCCCGGAGTCGGCCGCCGAGAACGAGACGCCCTCGGAGTCGACCATGAAGTCAGGACCCCACCCGGATGACACCAAGGCACTCGTCGGCTCCTGGGGCCGAGGCCATTAAGAAGCCCCTCCTTGAGCTCTGGGTCCGATAGAGCGTCGCGTCGTCGCCAGGACGACTTGGGTCGAGGCCCTCTCTGGCGAGGACCGTGCTCTGGCCTCAGCGCGACCAACACGCCCAGTAGCAGCAGCAGCATCCCTCGTCGGCGAAGCAACGGGCTGGTCGAAAGACCGGGCGCCATCATTGCCCGGCGCGACACCGCCGTCCGAGCCCCCCGCGGACGACAAGGGTCCCTTCGCGACAGCATCACAACCGCTCGGAGTCGACTCGCGCGCCTGCATGCACAGCGTCTTTGCAGGCATGAAGGGAGGGAGGCACTGACCCCCCAATCGCCTGCACATACAGTTAATTTCGTCAGTGACATACAAATCAAAAAACACCGAAACAACGTGGAAGAGCTCTTACCTAGCCTTGGTGCCGATGCGTAAGTAACGCTCCTCCGCCGAGGACGCGCTGGCTGGGCGGTCTCGCTTACGGCCGGACAGAGGCTCCCTACCACGGACTTCCGTCCGCGGAACGGCGCCCGGCTTCCGTCCCGTCACGACCTCGACCGGCGACGACTCCGGGGCCGACGTCGCCACGTCGGAGAACGGCGTCGCCACGCTCGTTCGTGGCAATGCGTCATGCGCCCCCGTGGTGCCAACGTCGCCGGTCCCGACCCCCGGGGCGACGTCGCCCACCGCGGGCGACGCGTCCGCATGAGCCGCCTGACCCGAGTGCGACGAGCCCTCGCCAGATCTATCATGGAGAAAAGTCCTCTCCATTTCGTACCATTCCTCCTCGATACGTGGGCCCTGCACCTCTGAGTCGTCTCCCCTACCCCCACTCGACCCGGGGCGGACGTGGACCGTGAAGAAGTCGTCATCCCGACTCTCAGAGTCATCTTCGTCCTTGCCGCCCGACCCCGAGCCATTCTCCGACTCCGACTCAGAGTCATCCTGGGACCCGCCTTGCAATCCTTGCTTTCGCCTGGCAGTCTGTTTTAGCAGTCGAGCTTTCTTCTTGGCGTCCCTGGCCTCCTTCTCCATCCGCCGCTGCTCATTAGCCTCGCGATTCAGAGCCCGCTGCGCGGCGTCCTCGGGAAGTCCTTTCGGCCGAGACTTCCAGCCAGTGAGCTCGGGCTGAAAAAAGAACCAATGGGATCATTGGTCAAAGAGGAACTAGAAACGATACAAAAACATGGAGAAGGAGACCAAAAGTTACATGTCAGACACAGCCATCGTCGGGAATGGCAGGAGGATGATTGGGGATGGGGTACACGAAATTATCTCATTCGAAGGTGAGGTTCGCCTTGCCGCACACCTCGGACAGCCGCGACCCGATCTCCGAATTGGAGATCTCTCCTCCCACCTCCATGATGGTGCCTGACAGATCTCGTCCCGGAGCCATCTGCCACAGCCGGAGCTTCCGCTCCATAATGGGCAATACTTGACGCTTGTGGCAAAGAGCAAGACACCCAATGGTCGTGACGCCCCTTTTGCACAATCCCGTCACGGCGGCGATGAGCGACTCGTACTTGCTCCTCCCCTTGTCGCCGATGCCGTAGTACCAGACCGCAGGCTTCGTCTCGATGTAACTCCCGGTGAACTCGGGAAGCGGCGCCGAGTGGTCGTTCCGAAGATAGAACCACTCAGTGTGCCATCCCGAGTTGGAAGAGACCTTGGAGGTCTCGATGTACTCCAGCGAACTTTCCTTGTTGCGAAGCCGGACGCTCGCGCACCCCATGGGCGGGTGAACAGGCGCGTCGGCTTTCCCCCCAAAGTGGTGAAAGACATGAAAGAAGTGGAGGAAAAGATCAAAATGGGGATCAATCTACAGGTATCCCTCATACATCGCAACGAAGGTAGCGATGTGGAAAAGCGAAGTGGGATTCAAGTGGTGCAACTCAATCTTGAAGTGATTGAGAAGCCCCCGGAGGAACCAATGTGGAGGCGTCCCCAACCCGCACTTGTGGAAGGAGATGAACGAGACCACATACCCGGGAGGAGGGTTCGGATCGAACGCTCCCGTCGGCGCGATCCATTCCTGTGCCTCGGTGCGGTGCACAAGGAGGCCGCCCGCCACCAGCTTCTCCAATTCCTCCTCCGTCGCCGACGATGCGGACCACGTATCAAGCACCATGGCTGATAGGCCCGGACTCCGCGAACGACGGGACGGGACGCGGAAGATGACGGCGGAGTGCGGCGCAGAAGGAGCGCGGCGAATCGCGGCGGAGCGGGAAGTGATCTGCGAGAGATTCATGGCGGATTGCGACGGATGGGAACGGAAGGCGGAACTGTAGCACGAAGAATGGGGAGAAATGGTGACTGCAGAAAGGCGCAAAGCCAGGTATGGCCGTTCTCATTTATAGCCCCTGAACCGCCGCGGCGTCCCACGACCCGTCGTGCCTCTTCAAATTCCCGTCTCGTGTGCCGTGTTTGTTGTCCTCTCTCTCTTCTACCTTCTCGTAGAAGCCAGGGCAACCCACGCATCGCCGAATCGGCGCCCCAAGATTCGCGCCCATCGAACGGCCACGGCGGCGTCCCTTCGGCTCCACGATGCGTAGCGGGCCTAACTGGTCAGGAAAGCCAGATACGGCCCACATGTAAAGTTGGCTACGGGCTGAAAACGCCCCGACGGCCCATTTCCAGCCCAAGAGTGCGAAGACTGGCCCTCCAAGAGGGTTCGACAGTCGCTCTGGGCAACACTAGAGTGAGAGGCGACCAAAGAGGGGTCCCAGCGGCCAGTACCCAGACGCGCGGAGCGTCACGGGCCTCTATCGGTTGCGTCCGAGTTCTGATGGAGAGTCGGACCAGGGTTTTCCCATCGAGGGGAGGCTACGAAGCCCCCGAGACCGATCGAAAGGATTCGGGAACTAGTTAGACTGACCCCACGGATCATATGAAGTCGACCCCAGCTGGTCTCAATTGGATCCCCGCTAAGGGCAAGCCAGGGCTTCACTCGAACTCACCCGCTAGCAACTCGACCGGGCACCCGCCGTCGAACCATCGAGGAACGGACGGGATGGCTCAGCGTCCCTATCACAACGCTGTGATACGCGGGGGAAGATGAACAAAAGATGAAACGACCCTCTGCTAGATCCCGTAACGAACGGGGACTCGGGGGCTCGCATTCGCAAGTCAGGCCAACAGCGTGGCCTCGGATTGTAAAGAGGGAACCTTTCTTATTTCACAAAACACGCAAAAACGCAAACGACCCCCAAACACCTAATAGTGATCGAGGGGGAAGGATCCCCTTTACAAAATACAAACGAATTTGTCCTCGGGGGCACGCGCCAGGGAGACCACCACCAGCTCGCGGAAGTTGAAGAGCTGGTCCCTTCCGCGGCTCACAAACAGCCCGCGGTCCCAAGGACGGAGCCGACCCCGCAACAGTCGCCTCGGGTGCGATTCCCGATCCGGCCCTCGTTCTTCCACAATATGGAGGAACAAGGGCTCGGGTTGCACAAGACTCGACCTCGAGGGTGACCGGAGCGGGGCCATCGCTCCTAACAGCCTCGGGTGCGACTCCAGGTCCAGCTTACCTCGCCTCTCATGAGGATAGGATGACAGGCCGGGGAAGGTTTGCCTCGACGGTGAGCAATCCCATCGCCGCCCGCATCACCCGAGGCATCGCCCACGGCTCCGGGAGAGATGCGGATCGAGGGCTCGACCCCGAGGAACAGCATACAGGAGAGATAGCGTCGAACAGGGCAAGCGCCCCGTGAAGAGCCAAACGAGGGCGAACCACCCCTCCATCTAAAATGGAGGTCGTGGGGCGAGCCACGGATGAGAGAACGCGTTCTTCGAAGCGGCCCGCCCGAAGCAGGTGCCGCAAACTCACCACTCGGCCATCAGCCATGCGAGGCACGGTGAGAGCAAGCGGGGAGGAAACCGCTCCATTTATAGGAAAGCTGCGAGGATGGCTGGGAACGGAGAGAGCGTAAAAGGCGCGAAAGCTTGGAACAAGGATCACGGGCTGCGAAAGCCTGTCAAGATTCCCGGACCCTTGCAGGCCCTCCTAAAAGAAGACAAAGGAGTGAAGCCTCACGCAGCAAACAGAACCCTCGTGACCAATCCCTCGTCGAGACATTGGCGCATTTGCCCAGAAAAACGCAAGTAAAACACGCCCGACTCAAAGCTGAATGCGGAGTAAACAACTCCCATCCAGGCTCAGGGGCTACACTGGCGGGTCAGCTCGCGCACACCCACCGGATACTGCTCGGCGGCAGGGGCCGAAGGCGGAAATCCTCGGAGGCGAGGGGGAGCCCCGCGCACAACGCCAAAGCGTTCCGAGCAGGACTCGGGGCTACTGTCGGGTACCCAAAACAAGGTACCCGCGATTACCCACATAACCCCGCAATCACACCGAAATGACTAAGGACTGGGCCAAAGGCCGTGGTTGTCTCCGCAGACACCCAGGACAAAGCCCGACCCACGACGCGTGATGCGGCCCGCAAGCCGGAGAGGGCCGCCACGGGCAAAGAAAGGCCCGACTCCTCGACCGAACTCCCGACCCCCGGGGGGTCGGGGAAAAAAACTCCGCCTCGGCCGACCCCGGGCGCCCGACCCCGGCCTCCGACCAAAGGGGTCGGACTACCGAAGTCGGAGCTTGGCCGGTGGAGCGCATTAAATAGCCGAAAGTGGGCGTCCCTCGGCACTATCCGAAGACATTGAACCGCAAGCCCCGCACGTCCAGCAGGGACGGTTGATAGCGGTCAAGCCCACCTCGCCACGCGGGGTGGTTGGGTTTAGGGGTGGGTGGGTAAGGGGGGGTGGTCAGGGGTAACAGTGCGCGCCGTGTATCTGAACAGGGTCGCACGTGCTCAAACAGACACGGACATCACCGCCGCAGTTGAGCTTGTAGCAGCCGTGCGCCCACGCCGGAGGAGATGGCGTCGAGGACGGACGCACCCTTCCCTGCAGGGCCCCCCATCTACATCGAGCTATCAACCAATCCTTACTTTCTTTTTCTTCTTTCCTCCATCTTGTAGAGTCAACTTTCCCTTGACAGATAAAAGGGAGGAGCTTGACTCGCGGGCTGGGGGACCGCATTCTCACTTTCTCATTTCGCACACACACACTCACTTCGGCCTTGCGACATACGCAAGGACGAACTACACGAACACTTAGAGACTGGGAGCTTCTCCCTCTCTCGCAAGAGCTTGTAACCCCTACTACGAGCAACCACGAACCGAACCAACTCACTGGACGTAGGGCTTCGATCGCTCGAACCAGTATAATCCCTTGTGTCTTCCTCATTCCCTTCATTCAACCGTTAGCGCGTAGTCTAAATTCACTCGTCGGCCAGATTTCTCAACGCCGACAACCCCGCAATGTTTGTACATTGCCACACCTTTCATATCACATATATGCTTTAAAAATGTGTGAATGAGTTTGGTGGTGGGTGTGTGATAATATATGGGATGGGAGTAGTAGCAACAAGCTAGGATGATGATGATGTTGACTAGATGATGATCATGGGATGGGTTGGATCGCTAGCAATGCCACAAGTGAAAGTGATGATTGTATGGATGTTCCGTTAGTGTGGAAACTTGGTGCTTGCTCGGCCACATAAGGACCGGTTCTTGTGACTGTATACGAGATGATTCTCGTACAACCACGGAATCTGAATGGGCAGGACTTACCCTACCTTCTTGGTACTCCTGCAAGTAAGTTTCATCTGGAGGCTGGTAGTGGCAAGCGGAAGATAAGACCTCGGGGAGTTAATGCCCCATGAGTCGGTGCAGGGAGTTACAGCCAATCATATGGCCGCTCATGTGACAGACTTATAGTAAGTGTCAGGGTCTCTGGTGCTTCCGTGGTGAACTTGTGGGACTACTCGGAGAAGATGGACTAAGCGTTACGTATCCGCCTGCAACGGGTGCGTAGCTCGTGGGAAAAGATGTACAAGCTCTGCAGAGTATAAAATTCATCCGGATGGACGTTGTCACGGCATATGACACATTCTTGTGCGTCACATTGATTAGCCACCTCTATGTTTCCTTGACGCGTGAGTGGGTTGTAGTCGACCCGTGTTTTGGAAGTGGAAAGTGTGCCGGTCGGTATGACCACTGAGATCAGAAGGCTAATTAAAACTTGAGAACTGGCGGGAATGTTCATACTCCCCAGGGCCAAACAACTAAAATATTGATTGTACAAACTATGATTTTACTTCTCTACAATCCATTGAATTTCTTTCTAAGACATGCATAAAGTTTTCTTTCCGCTAAAATGAACCACGAAGCCTTATCCTTGATAATGCCAAATATGCATGCATCTATACTCTTGAGTAGTGTAGGGCTTGTTTAGTACCTTATGTACTCACTCTTGCTATCATCATTAAGAGGAAGAAGAATACGCCGGAGACGATTATGACGAGTAGGGTCACCGTCTGCTCAAGTTTGCCTGTGGAGTTTTCGTAGTGTTTTATCTGCTTTTAGTAGTTTGATGTATCTTGGCTAGTATGCTAGTCTCTTGGATTGTAACATAAGACCATGTATTGTACCCTATGGATGTAATATATAATCGTGTATGTGCAATGAAACACTTTGTATGTGTGTACCAACTACTTATCCAGGGATTATACGGTAAACACGAGGATTCCAGAAATAGGGTCTGACAAAAAGATATTTCACGTTCCTACTATCGGGTGAGCACAAGAGTCGATTAAATTGGAGTTATGAGCAAAAAGTTATAAGCATTTGAAGTCACATGAATTACACCGTAAAAGCTAGCAATTACTGAAATTATTCTATAATGACAATTCCTGATTAGCGCGCAAAGCTGATGCAAGGCTAACGCAAAAGAAAGGACTAATAAACAAATAAAAACAAATATGAAATCTCCTGGATCAGGTTGTGGGTTGAGTTCATGGGTCCACGGTGGACTGGTTATAAAGGTGTGAGGCCAGTAATCCTAACCGTTGACTTGAATTTGGGCGGCAGGAAAGAGTTTGGCCGAGGGTGGTCGCCGGTGGCGAGTTATAAGGGATAATTTGGTTTCATACGATTTGTGCGTGAGGTTGTTTTCGTCATGGTCACTATCTTCTTTGGCTTGATTTTAACTCAGGCTATAGGTTTGATCTTCGAATTAGAGAGAGAAATTGTGATAAACAATAGTCAATTTTTTCCATGACATTTTTTCTCTTGCCCTTCATGGCCAAGTTATAGTTAAATTAAGAGATCTGTGAGTCTATTACAAAGCGAGAGTATCTTTCCTTTTGTTTTGTTTCCAGGGAAAAAAAGTACGTAGCAAGGGCATTAAGCTAGTTGATTATTATATATATATATATAGATTCTAGAAAAATGCTAGTTTGCAGTGTAAACCCTGTAATTTCAAATGCTTATCACTTTTTGCAGGGGTACTTCATTTGAGGCGATTCCTGTGGTGACATGATCACAAAGGCAAGTATCCATGATGCACATTGAAGCAGGGAGACGGCCAGGACACATCAAACAAATTGTTGTTGTTGCACATGAACCTATGCACATTATCTATTTACTCATCAGATGTGTGTCGAGAAAACATGTAGGGTTCCCCTGCTTGTTGCTGCTCAAAGTCTTTGCTGCTGGTCCTCCATTAAAGGTTAAAAGGAAAAAACACATAATCACAAATATCTTAGAATGGTTCACACAAAACGAAATCATTACAAACACAATACCACACATATTTCACGTTTTAGAATCATTGTGCCAGCACAAGAATCACTTAATGAGAGTTACCATCAAAAAGTACTAAGCGAACAATTATTCTATCCGAAAAAAGTCATGATCACTATGCAAAGCTGATGCAAGGCTGACGCAATAAAGGTAATTAAACGGATAAAAACAAATAAGGAATCTAGTGGATCATATCGGGTCTGAGTCCATTGTTTCACTGTACACCAGCCGGTTATGAAAGAGTGAAGGCAGTCTAATCCTGACCGGTTTTGGAAAAAGGGGGGTCGCTGGCGGCATGGCCGGAGCTCGGCCAAAACACGGCAGGGGCTCGGGTCACGAGGGGAAAAACATAAGGAAAACGAGATGGGAAAGAGGCCGGGTACCTCATCGCGATTATGTCGCGCGGTTGCGGATCTTCGGCGGCATCGGGGAGCGGCTTCGGCGGAGGAGAAAATCGTCGAGGAAAGGAGGCTGAGGAGCGGTGCTTCGGGTGGCTCGCGGCAGCCGGAGCTCTCGGGAAGCTAGGATTAGGGGATGCGGCTTGCCTGCTCCCGCTGCGTGCTCCCATCCCTGCTCCCTCCACGTGGCTTCCTACGATTCGTTCCCTCTTTTCGGTGGCCCCGCACGTCTGTTATGTACCGTCTTCTTCCACCATACTAATACAAACCTGGCCCTATGTTGGAGACTTGCAGGGGACCTCGCGTATTGCGAGACCTAAGTAGTGCTCTGTTGATATCATCACGACTCTGACTGCACGGGAATCAAGCTCCTCGATGCGAGGATGCTCTCAAACCATGTAGCTGCTGTTGCTCACGTCATCAGAATCGATCTCCTCGCGGCTCCGATTGCCCACATTGTCCTCCAAATAACTTCGCATGTCTCTGCATTAGAAGCAGCGCATCCGCATCTAGACATGGCGATCTGTGTTGGGGTTGGAACTTCAAAGCTCTCAGCCG
>RWGY01000308.1:0-12477 GCA_007726485.1 Eragrostis curvula | reverse complement strand
CTCCCCAAAAACTGATCCAAAATTGGAGTTTAAGCACTCTATAGAAATATAACACAAAGCTCTACAATAACTCAATGTAACTTTAAGCAAAATTCAGCCTTTAAGAACCCTTAAAACGATGCCAAAAACTGACAGTCGTCTCTGAAACTATACAGATTTTTCAGTCATGACAGTAAAACTTCAGAAGTGTATAACTCCGGTTATACTCAACGAAACAAAGCAAATAAATATGCGTTGGAAAGATGATGAGACGCTCTACAACTTCTATTATAACTATATTTTCCAGATAGGACGTTAAGGTCTCCAAAAACTAGATCGAACAGCTGGTCGACAGTGAATGAAACTGAAGCCTGACGAAACTCGACAGTCAACTTCAGACACACATAGCTCCTTCAATACTCAACGAAATAAAGCGCATAAATATGCGTTGGAAAGATCTTCGAAACATCAACAACTTCTCTTATAGCGATATTTTACAGTTCGGGCTGTAAGGATCCCAAAACTAGGTCGAAACTACGACTGTCTGTCAAACCACAGCCCTGTGACTACAAAGTTCAGTTGGCGAGATTACTGAAATCTCAGAATCCAACGCAAGGGGGAAAGAACGTACAAGGGAGAAGGAATCACCTGACACCAGTTTGCTCTACCTCAAACCAAATCCCCCTCGAAGCACCCTCCCCTGCAGCAAGCTCCTCCCAAACCTAGCTCAAACAGCAAGGGGTCGGCATCCAAGCAGCACCCAAAAACGGAAGGAAGAAGGAAAGGGCAGCTGTTACCTACGGGAACGTGATCGTCTTCCCAATCGTGGATGCAGCTCCTGCAGGAGATTCCACGAACGGCAGGAAGGAAGAACTAGGAGAGGCGGCGCTCGATCGATTGGAAAAGTATCGGAAAAGGAAGTAGGGTAACGTGGGTTTGTTCAGCTGGGCTTGGACTTCATTCTCTCCCGAATTGGACTCAGCTTGGGCCTACAAGTCTTGCTACACTCAGACCCTTTAGGCCCACCACAAAACTAATTCGTTTTTATTATTTAGGAGCATTACATTCTACCCCCCTTAAAAGAATTCGTCCTCGAATTCGGCCGCTTCTATGATGAAAAGCAACAGAAAGGGAAAACAAAACAAAAACCGCATAAAACTCACCGGTCTCGAAAAGATCGGGATACTTCTTGCGCATCTGCTCCTCAAGCTCCCAAGTAGCCTCACGCTCGGACTGATTGGTCCAAAGGACTCTCACATACTTGATAGTCCTTCTCCTCATAACACGTTCTGAAGATTCTAGGATACGCACAGGACGGCATTCAACCGTCAAGTCCTGCTCCACATGGATTGGCTCTAAGTTAATCTTATGCTCTGGATCTCGCAGATACTTCCTCAACATAGATACATGAAAGACATTGTGTACTCCTCTCATAGACTCCGGCAACTGCAAGCGATAAGCCAAACTGCCAACTCGGGCGATGATATCGAAAGGTCCAATGTATCTCGGGTTGAGCTTCCCAGTAGTACCAAACCGCACAATGCCTTTAGTAGGCAATACTCTGAGAAGAACCTGATCTCCCACTGCAAACTTGAGGTCTCGCCTCCTCACATCAGCATAGCTCTTCTGACGACTTTGAGCAGCCAACATATTCTGACGTATCTCTTGTACCTTCTCAGACGTCTGTCGAATCCAATATGGACCAACTAAAGACTTCTCACCGAGTGTCTCCCAACATATCGGAGAGACGCACCTTCTACCATACAAAGCCTCATATGGTGCCATCTTGATACTAGCTTGATAGCTGTTGTTATAAGCAAACTCAGCCAAAGCTAGATGATCCTCCCAACTACCCTTCCAAGAAAGGACACAAGCTCGAAGCATATCCTCTAGAGTCTGAATAGTCCGCTCTGACTGGCCATCGGTCTGTGGGTGAAAAGCAACACTAGGAGAAAGCGTTGTACCCAAAGCACCATGCAAACTCTGCCAAAACTTCGACACAAACTTGGGGTCTCGATCTGAAACAATAGACTTTGGCACACCATGAAGTCTTAAAACTTCCTTCAAATACAAAGGAACCAACTCCTCAGCTGAATTAGTCGTCTTCATTGGAATGAAGTGCGCCGACTTAGTGAGTCGATCAACAATAACCCATATAGCATCTTTACCTCGAGGAGAGCGAGGTAAACCAACAACAAAGTCCATAGTGATATGCTCCCACTTCCATTCCGGAATCTCCAATGGCTTCAACAAACCTGCAGGCCTCTTATGCTCAGCCTTCACCTGTTGGCATACACCACAAGCTGCCACATACTTGGCAATATCAACCTTCATTCGCTTCCACCAGAAGCTCTGCTTCAAATCTCTATACATCTTGGTCTCACCAGGATGTACGGTATATGGAGTACGATGAGCCTCTCTCAAAATATCCATCTTCACATCTGATTTCTGTGGCACACAAAGACGTCCTCTGAAACGGACCACATCATTCTCATCAATGCTGAACTCCCGAGGTCTGCCATCTGCAATTCTCTTACGAACCTCTTGGATCAAGCGATCTTGTTGTTGTGCCGCACGCACCCACTCAAGTAGGGGTGACTGAGTAATCATCTGTGTCTCCTCTCTAGCTGTGCCAGCATAGCAAAAAGAGACACCCATACGCTCCAAATCAGCAATTAAAGGCATTGCCACCTTAGGAACACCGGTCCTACTAAGAGCATCGGGAACCACATTTGCCTTTCCAGGATGATATTGGATTGTAAGATAATAATCCTTTATCAATTCAAGCCATCGACGCTGCCTCATATTCAGGTCCTTCTGAGTGAAGATATACTTGAGACTTTTGTGATCAGTATAAATATCACAAGACTCACCATAAAGATGATGCCTCCAAGACTTCAAAGCAAACACCACTGCCGCCAACTCTAGATCATGGGTAGGATAGTTCTCCTCATGCTTCTTCAACTGCCTAGAGCCATAAGCAATTACCTTACCATCTTGCATCAGCACACAGCCCAAACCGATACGGGAAGCATCTGTATACACAGTGAAGCGCTTTCCACTCTCAGGCAAAGTCAAAATAGGAGCATTCACCAACTTGTTCTTCAGAATCTGGAAACTGACCTCACAATCATTAGTCCAAACAAAAGGAACACCTTTCTGAGTAAGTCTGGTCATCGGCTTTGCAATGCTAGAGAAATCTTGCACAAAACGCCGATAATAACCAGCAAGGCCCAAGAAACTGCGAATCTCTGTGACACTAGTAGGTGTCTCCCACTAAACCACTGGAATAACATTCTTAGGATCCACTAAAATGCCATGCTGATTAATCACATGACCAAGGAAAGCCACTTCAGAAAGCCAAAAAGCACACTTCTTCAACTTGCCATAGAATTTATTCTTCCGAAGAGCATCAAGAACAAGACTAAGATGTCGCTCATGCTCTTCCTCGGTCTTGGAGTAGATCAAGATATCATCAATGAAAACAACAACAAAGTCGTCCAAATATTCATGCAACATCCTGTTCATTGCTGCCATAAATGCAGCAGGAGCATTTGTTAGTCCAAAAGACATAACGACATACTCATAATGCCCGTACCTGGTGCTAAAAGCCGTTTTCTCAATATCCTCCGCGCGTATCCTCAACTGATGATAACCAGAATTCAAATCAATCTTGGAGAATATCTTAGCACCCCTCAATTGATCAAAGAGAATATCAATACGAGGCAAAGGATATTTATTCTTGATGGTCACTTGATTAAGGGCACGATAGTCCACACATAACCTCTTAGTGCCATCCTTCTTCTCCACAAATAACACCGGGAAAGCCCAAGGTGACTTGCTAGGTCTAATGAAACCCTTAGCAAGAAGATCATCCAATTGCTTCTTCAACTCCACTTGTTCCTTTGCAGCCATCCGATACGGAGCTCTATAGATAGGTTCTGTGCCGGGAACCAATTTGATCTCAAAGACCGCATCCCGCTCAGGAGGTATGCCTGGAAGCTCAGCAGGGAACACATCAGGATAACGACAAACCACTGGAATATCATCCACTCGCAAGATAACCTCACCACCTTCCACCATAGCCAAGAGAATCCCAGACTTCCTCGTCCATCGATCAGAGAACAACTGACATAACAAGGAGAGAGAGTACTTCATAGCACTCCCAATAAAGATCACCTCTCTACCTGAAGGTGTCTGCAAAGAAACCGTCTTCTAGAAACAAGAGATCACAGCTCGATACTGAGAAAGCCAATCCATGCCAAGGATAACATCAAAAGACTCCAAAGGAATCACCACCAGATTAGCAACGAAGGTCTCATTAGCAAGAACGATAGAGCAACCCGGACAGGGTGTTACAATGATGGAATGCCGTTCTCACTGCCCGGAGCTCTGCCTTCTTCCTCATCAACCGCCGATAAAACTTGTCCATCCCGCGCACGCTGACTGCCTGGATCTCCCATCGCTCGTTGATGGTCTTCTGAGCCCTCTCATCCCATGGCTCATCATGCCAAACGATGAAAGCGCACGGAGCCTCCTGCGCACAACGATCAACATGCACAACAATTTGAACACTAAAAAAAGCAATGGCAGACAAATGATGATGAACCATGTGTTGCATATGAACTCACCTCCATTTGACAACCCAGGAAGCGCCGGCCGGTGTGCCGCCCTCCCCGCCACACCTTGCGCTGTGGACGCATGGCATGGTCGCAGAGGTAATCGGAATCCTCGTCGATACCCATCCATCCAGGTTCCTCGGTCCACTCCCGAGGCTGCTCCTCGTCATCAGAGGATGACTCGTCGTCGTCATCATCATCATCATCATCACCACCACCACCAGACGACGAGTCATCATCAAAATCATCGGGCTGCATAACATTTTTCATTCTGATTTTTAGAAACAGCTAATCCCAAACCTAAGATCAAATTGAACTGTGTAACCGAGCGCGCTTAACAGGAAATGTAGCAGGTCAAACACTAATCCTAGCAGAAAAAACCTCACTGACAACAAAATCGAGCCTAATACTGTCCCAATCGACCCCAGTAAATCCAATATCTTGTCAAAATCGACTCTAATCTTGTCGAAATCGACAAATCAAAACAGAGGACCGGGGTTTTTCGGGCACGCGTGCTCATCGAGGATGGCCTGACTGGAGAAGTTGCCGGAGCATGATGGTTCCTGGATCCACCATCAGTGCGGACAGTCTCACCGTCACCGCGGACACCGGCGTACGCCTCGTCGGAGTTGTTGACGAGGTAGTCGCGCCATTCTTCCTCCGCGTTGTTGCTGCTGTGGGAGGCGCCGCTGAAGTATACGTTGTCTCTTTGACCGGATTGGAGCGAGGACATCGCCGATGGATATGGATCCGTGGCACAAGAAAGCTTGAGCGAGGTGGAAGAAGGAGTGCCGCGACGATGGCGGTGCGCGGCGGGAATTGGAACCAAGAAGAAGCAGAGTCTTTCTGTAGTGAGGCTTCTGTGGACCTGGTTTGTTTTATAGAGCAGAAAATTCCATCCATACCATCACTTAAGATGCAATTTCCATCCATACCATTACTATGTGTCAATGACATGTGGGGCCAGACCCCACATGTCATTGACTAAAGTGATGGTATAGATGAAAACTGCATTGGAAATGATGGTATGAATGCAAATACCCATAGAGCCGTAGAACAGGGAGGCATAGAACAAGGAGGCGGCACCTAGCAGTCTCTGCATGTGCTCATTGTAAGAGGTACTGGCTAGAGAAGGAATGACCGGGTCAACTGCATGCGTGCATGGAGTGTCAACTTCCTCTGTTCTGGTCTTTTGGATCCATTTCACGCACAAACAGAGGAAAATGTACAACGCAAATTACATTAGGATTTAGCGTCTAAGAAGTAAGAAGAGTTCAAAAGGCCCACCAGCTGGATTATTGCGACAGCTAGCGCGCTGAGCCGCTGACTAATTGTCCTAGCTAGAGGTTGACATCCCGTGGACGAACATGACCGAAACACCAAAGGCAAACATGGCCACACCAAGGCCGACAGTGGCGGCCATCCATGCACGCTTTATCCCGGCTGTGTTATCTGCAGCGATGCCATTACCAAATGCGTTCTTCACCGCCTCGAGCTCTTCCGCGTTCCTCCTCTTCACCGCCTCGAGTTCTTCCTCCTTGCTACTCTTCACGACCTCGAGCTCGTCTTCCTTGCTCCTCAGCTGTTGTCTAGCCTCTGTCACCATATGGACGGTGACCGACCCCAGCGTCCATAGGTCGTTCATGGTCCTCTGAACCCTCGCCGCCCATGGGTTATCATGCCAACAGTAGAATGCGCATGGGGACTCCTGCGCACATTTACAACAATTTAGTACTACAAAAAGAGAGCAAGAGAGCATGGCCGTGAAGAAGTACTACCCGTGAATGAACTCACCTCACCTTGCGCCGTAGAGGCAAGCCATGGTAGCAGACCCTTTCGCTATCCTCGTCGATGCCGCGCCAATCAGGCTCTTCGATGAACGCCGATGGCGGCAGATCATGCTCCTCATCCTCCTCAGACGACACCCCACAGTAGGAAGGAACGTCATCGTCCGACGGCGGCACCTTATCGTCAGACGGCGACACGTACTCAGAGGACGGCGGCACTTTATTGTCGGACGACACCTCGTCATCGGTCAACTGCATGAACAGAGTCCACAGGCGCGGCAAAAGTAAAACTTCCACATCCGAAATTTAAGAAGCAACTTGTCGGTGCTAAGAAACCGGCCGACAAGTAAATTTGTAACTACGGCGCCTAACGATCTTCTATGATGGCGAGGGTTTTGCGAGAGAGGCGAGATGTATACTGGTTCAGGCAATCGATGCCCTACGTCCAGTTCGTGGGTGGTTCGTGTTCCGACTTGCAGAGGGGAGCTACAAGTGTTGACGAGGGAGGAGACAAACTCCAAGCCTCTTCGTGTGTATTTCTATGTCTGTGTTCGTCTATCTATCCGGGGATCCGATTCCCATTAGCCTCATGCACCTAGCTCTCCTTTTATAGTCAAGGAGTGAGCCGGTTTACAAATGGGAACGGGGCTTTCGAGTTGTGGGCTAGCGCGGCTACACGCCGCACTAGTCTACACCCTTGCTGCCACTGTGGCCCTAGTCAGGCGGCGTCCTGTCCGCCCGGTCGCCGGGCAGGTGGTCGAGATGTCAACCCAGACTGTCGCGGCCGTCTTGTCGCCGGTCTGGTCTTCGTCCCTGTTCAGGGTGATGATGATGTCGTAGCCGTCCCGCTGCTGTACTCGAGGTGTCAGGCGGCGCCGCGAGATGGGACGGGTGCCACTGTGCGGGTCACATCGCGTGCCTGCAAGTATATGAGTTGCTGGGTAGAGTTAAGGCTCCCCAGCTACTCGTCGTAAATGCCTGTCCTCCTTGTCAGAGGAAAATCTTCTCGACGAAGTCTCCCAACTCGGGGTCGGGCGAAGCGCGGCTTGTGGGCCCGCCCGACTGGGAGTCGGGCGAGGCGGAGTTCGGGGCCCCACCCGACTTGGGGTCGGGCGGGGCGGAAGTCGTGGACCCCACCCGACTCGGGGTCGGGCGGGGCGGAAGTCGTGGGCCCGCCCGACTGGGGGTCGGGCGAGGCGGAACTTGTATGTGCCCTCGGGGTCGGCCGTGGGCCCCTCGAGCGCTCTGTTGTTATGCACCTGTTCCTGTGGGCCCTACACAATTAAGCTGAGACGGTTAGCGGGATTAAGTATCCTAGATCAGGATACCCTGATTTGGGTATCCGTCAGTAGCCCCCGAGCCTGGGCGGCGGCCGGGGGTCGTGGTCGCCGTCGAGGCTTGTCGTTGTCTCTCCGAGGGTACTTTCGTACTACTCCTACCGGTGGGTGCGCGCGAGCGCACCCGCCGGGTGTAGCCCCCGAGCCTCGGTACAAGTGGTTCACTTGTGCCGAGGGTGATAAAAAAGGTTTTCCCGAGACCACGCAGTAGGTCCTTGTTTTGCGAATGCGAGCCCCCGAGTCCTCGCTCGATGCGCGGATCCGTCCGAGGGTCGTTTCGTCTTTTTGTTTCGTCCGTACCCGCGCGTCTTTACGATAAGACGGGGCACGCGTGAGCCGGCCACGTCATTCCTCGGTGGTTCGATGCGTGGTGCTCGTTTAAGCTGCAAACGGGTGTGTCCGAGTGAAGGCCTCGGCTTGCCCTTCGCGGGGATCCGATTGAGACTAGCTGGAGTCAGCCTCATTAAAATCCGAGTTCCTGCCTTTTTCGATCGCCGACTCCTTTCGCTCGGAGTCAGTGGGCTCGATGCCCTCCCTCGATGGGTGATCAAGGTCGAGGTTTTTTAGACTCGGACTCGGACGCTACCATCAGAGGCCCATTGTACTACGGTGTACGGGTTGCGGTCGCTGGGGACCCCTCTTTGGTGGCCCCTCACTTAGTTTTGTCCTGGAGCGGCCGTTCGAACCCTTTCGCGGGGCCGGCCTTCGAACTCCTGGGCCGGAAACTGGGCCGTCGGGGCGTTTTCAGCCCCTAGCCTTTATTACCTGTGGGCCCGGCCGGGATTCCAAGCCCGCCTGGGCCGTCATCGTGCGTCGTGGAGACGCGACGGTTCGCCTTCCGCTCGGATCGAGGCCACGATCTGTCTTCGTGCGGTAGTGGAGCGGGCCATGATGGCGATTTTTAAGGCACCTGCACCTGTTAAATCGCGAAACAGGGAAGGCGCGAGAAACGAGGCGTCGTGTGAACGCGATAACTATAAAGAAGGGATGAGCCCTACCTCATTTGCCTTACCAGGTTTTCGCAACCTTTCGCATCCACCGCCGCTCGCCCTCGCGCAAACCGCTTCGTCTTCCTCGCCTCGCTAGCTCTCCAACTTCCCTTCGTTTCGCCGTCGCTCCTCGTCCCTCGTCCGCATTCGCCATGGCGGATTGGAGCCGGTCCAACAGCACCAAGGGGAACCTCGATGCCCTGGTTGCGCGCGGCCTCCTGATGCCCCTCACCGCGGAGCATGAGTGGCTGGTTCCCGGGGAGGAGAGGATCCCGTCGCCGCCGGACGGCTACATTGTCTCCTTCCGCTCCTTCCACGAGCGCGGCTTCGGCATGCCGCCTCTTCCCTTCCTCCGCGGCCTGCTTCACCACTACAATTTGGAGTTGCAGCACCTCAACCCCAACTCCATCCAGCACATCTCAGCCTTCGTCGCCTTGTGCGAAGGTTTTTTGAAGATTCGCCCCCATTTCCACCTTTTCAAGTACTTCTTCACTCTCGCGCTCCAGACCAAGAAGGACGCGGAAGGGAATCCGCGCGCCGTCCCAATCGGCTGTGCTAGCTTCCGGCTCCGGGGCACCCGGGCCCGCGAGTACATCTCCATGGCCGTCACCGACACCAACAGGGGTTGGCACGAGAGGTGGTTTTACCTCAAGAACGCCGCGCTCGCGCGGCTCCCGGAGTTCACCGGGCGCCTAATCGAAGAGGCGCCCAAGTGCTGGGGTTGGGGACCGGACGCCGCTGACAAGAAGAAGTTGGCCGACCTCTTGGGTATGATCGACAAACTCAAGAGGGGCGGCGTTGCGGGCGTCGGGGTTATTGGCGCCTACCACGTCAGGAGGCTTGCGCCGCTCCAAGACCGGCGCCTCCCCATGTGGGAGATGGGCCACGACTTTGCGTGGGAGGGGACCTGCATGGTGGACCCCCACGCGGAGCCGCGGATTTCCGTCCGAGAGCTGAAGGCCCGGCTCTCGGAGGCGATGGGGAAGACGGCGGCGGATTGGGATAGCTTTGACTATCCGATCCCGGGCCACCCGCCGATGCTTCCGGAGCAGGGGGCCCTACAATTCGTAAGTTTCTCGGTTTAGTTTCGATCCCGATTCGGCATTATTTCGATTTTCCCGATCTTTCGCTTATACACTTTTTCTTGGGTTTAGACTGGCGTCGCCTTCCTCCCTTCTGCCGCCCCACTTCCCGAAGTCGTCGACGCCGTCCGCGCGAGCAACAGGGAGCGGGCGGAGCGGCAGAAGGCCCGCAAAGACCGCGAAGACGCCAAGAAGGCGAAGCGGGTGCAGAGGGAGGAGGAGAGGAGACGGCGTCGCCGCCGAGGCGACGTGGTCTCCGACTCCGAGGACGAGGACGACGACGAT
Source organism: Eragrostis curvula (assembly GCA_007726485.1). Classification (NCBI taxonomy): domain Eukaryota; kingdom Viridiplantae; phylum Streptophyta; class Magnoliopsida; order Poales; family Poaceae; genus Eragrostis; species Eragrostis curvula. The sequence goes on along the minus strand of RWGY01000308.1, from coordinate 2,399 downwards.
GACGACGGCGGCGGTGGCGACGAGGGCGGCGATGACGACGGCGACGACGACGAGGATGAGGTCGACTGGGGTCGACTAGAAGATCGCTCCCCGGGTCCTGACGTCGCCGGCGCTTCAGGCAGTGGGGGCGCGCCAGGCTCTTCGCGGCCAGCGGCCCTCCCAGCCTCCATGGCTCTCACGCTCGCCCCCGCGAGATTGCTCCCTGTGGCGACGGCCATGGCGGGGTCACAAATGGCATCGGCCGCCGCGACGACGTCGGTCGTGGTGACCGTGCCGTCGGCGGCGACAAGCTCGGCGGTGGCCGCGGCGACGACGGCATCGATGAGCGCCTCGACCGCGGTCCCCTCCTCGACCACGTCCCCCGCAATCACCGTGCTGCCGCCCGCTGCGATGATGATGCCCGTGGCATCCCCCACGGCCCTGTCGGCCGTGGTGACTTCGGCATTCGTGGCGGCGGCGGCGACCGCGGCGGCGTCCACGGCAGCTTCCGAAGCTTCGCCAGCCGTGGCGACCGCGGTGGCAACGGCTGCCGCCGTCTCCGCGACGGCGACATCCGCGGCCCTGCCAGTCACGGTGACTCCTTCGCCCGAGTCGGCGGGGACCGCCGCCGTCCCCGCGACGGCGGTTTCGGAGACGATCGCCGCGGTGATGACCGTGGCGCCTTCTGCGGGTACGACGGCTGCGGCGGCGAGTGCCCTCTTGGGCAAGAGGGCGCGCGATGAGGCTGGGTCGTCCGCCGGCCCGACCCCGAAGCGTCAGCCATTCCGGTTAGTACCTGAGTTCATCACGTTTCTTTTACCTCTTTATTTCGTTTGCTAACTCTCTTCTGTTTCAGGGGTCCGCTGCAGGTCCTGCCACGAAAGCAGCTGCTCCGGTCCTCAGGAGTTTTGGGGACAGCGCTCGGCTCGGCGGCGAGCGCGGCGGCGCCGGCGGCAAGCGTGGCAGCGCCGGCGGCAAGCACGGCGGCACCGGCAGCAAGTGTGGCGGCACCGGCAGCGAGCACGGCGGCACCGGCAGCAAGTGTGGCGGTACCGGCAGCGAGTACGTTGGCGGAGGCGGCTCCAGTGGTCGCCGCGTCGACGGAGGTGGGCAGCTCCGCGCTGTCCGGGTCGTCGGGGCCTCGTCTGAGGTCCACCACGCCTCCGCTGCCGCAGTCGACCTCGGGTGCGCCCACGGACGCCGACGTCCTGCGCGTCCAAGGGCCCGATGGACAGGAGCGGGTCCTCAACGAGCCGGCGGAGCGGCAACTCTGGGGCGTGCTTAGCCAAAATCAGGGCCAAGCCATTCATGCCCTGGAGACCACGCTCCGCGCGATAAAGGCGATGGGGGCCCCGACTCAGGTGCGTACGTCCTCACTCTTTCGCAGAGTCTTTTTCGTTTTTGTTTTGCTTATCCCTCTTCGTTGTTTCAGGAACTGTCCAAGTTGAGTCGGGCCAAGACGAACTGCATTCGCTTCCAAGAGAGCGAACGAGTTCGGCTTGATGAGGAGGGGCAGGCCTTGGTGGAGCAGGCCACACAGGCCATGCGGGAGGCCGACCAGGCCAAGCTGGCGCTGGCCGGGGCGGAGGAGAGAGCGACCGCCGCCGAAAAGAGGGCCGAGGAGGCGGAGAGGAGGGCCGAAGCGGCGGAGAAGAAAGCCGAGAAGGCGGAGGAGGACGCGGCCAAGGCACGCGAGGCGGCCGACTCCGAACGAGTGCTTCGACGGACATCCTCCGAGTTGGTCTCCCAGCTCACCGCCCGGGTTACCGGGTTGGAGAAGGAGGTTGACGGTAAGGTTGCTGTACCTCTGCCTTGATCCATTCGCCTCGTCGTTCGTTTGTTTGATTTTCTTGTTTATTTGGTTTTCAGCGCTCAAGGCGGACCTGGAGGTGGCGCGGGGCGAGAACACCCAGCTGGAGCGGCTGCGGATCGGCGCCGAGCTTCTCGTCGACGAGCTGCAGGTGCCACAGCCGGACGGGACCGCCACCCTGGAGGCGCGCCTGCTTTCCATCTCCAACCGCTTCGGTGCTCTCCGTCGTGAGAGCTTCGAGGCCGGGGTCTTCTGGACGTTGGTGATGGAGCAGACGCACTACGGCGACACCCTCGACCTCGAGGGCTTGTCGCTGGGCATGGTGCCCGGCTTCTCCGATGAAGAGATGGAGGAGCTGAAGAAGAAGACCGCGCCCGCTGCTGCGACGATTGCCGGCCTCCTCGCCTCCTTCGCGTTCCCTCTGCCGTCGCCTCCGAGTGACGAGTAGTAGGAGATAGAGTAGTTAGTCGAGTTGGGCCGAGTGGCCCTCATGTAAATATAAAAAGCTTGCCTTTAGAGGAAACAAGTACTTCGTTCTTTGAATTTGTGTTCGCTCGAAACTTATTCGAAATTTTAAGTGTTTTTTCCTTCGTGACTTCCTCCTCTTTCA
>RWGY01000307.1:41439-85979 GCA_007726485.1 Eragrostis curvula | reverse complement strand
AAAACAATATACCATGTGTCATCCAAGAAGTAGCACACGGGTTGAACTCTTAGATGAAGCTGAATAAAAAAGCTCTCTTGAGATGCCGGTACATACATGCTTGTCCTATTTGACTCTGAACTCTCAGCCGTTTGGACTATGGTGCACAGCATGTTACATAAACAAAAAAATTACGATTACAACTTCACATATCATCATCGTGCACACGTCGTTGGCTTAGTATGCTCGTCGCGTACGATGGTCGGCTAACTAACTTATTGGTTAACAATGGTTTCTTTTTGTTTGTCTTGCGCAACTCAGGCTTGCTCAGTCAATCTCTGATTTGTCAAGGGTTTCCACTATTCTACAAAACTGTCAAAGCGTGTTGGGTTATACAACAGTTGGAAAGCACATACGCAAACACTATTCTATGAAGGCACATACGCAAACCCTACCTCTATGAGCATCGCCTACCACTGAAAGCATAAATGCCGTTAAATTCTAGAAAAAATCGTTCCCACCGGGAGTCAAACCCAGGACATCAAGGTGTTACTCAGATGCCTTAACCACTAGGCCAAGACCCATTTCACGGGTTATACAACAGTTTCTCATATATATACATCCATGTTTCGTACGGCCAATTGATGAGCGCCCAACTGTCCCTTCAGGTGTTCGTCTACCAGCTTATCTGGCTTATTACTTCTCTGAGTTTGCCCTAGAAAAAAAAAATGCTCTTCTGCACTGAAGTACAGACGGCTCAGAATGAAATCAGTAACCAATGAATACTTAGAGGCTTGTTTGTGGATCTCTATTTGAGATAATCATATATATAGTAGGTTTCTTGCTATGGAACATTAGCACGTGGTCAGATAAACATGATGCTATCTAATTAACGCATAAGAAGCTTCAAACGTCGGAGAAAAGAAATTTTGTAACACAAGTGCACCGGCTTTGGATTATTCAAAAGAGCTTCCTTCCTTCCACCATCCAAATTGGCATGTCGAAATGCAGCGAAAACACGTCAGGGGTGACTAGGGATCTCAACAAGTAAAGTGCTTTTCGGTGCCCTTGCGAAAGAAAGCGCTTTAGTTTCACCACGAGTGATGAACAAGCAGTGATGCGAGTATAGGAAAACGATGGCGGAGGACACGGGCCAACTTTATACCGCATGAAGGAGACGCTACACTGTTACGGGTTCAACCATGCGAAAGAAGTAAAGCTAGCTAGCTACAGCATATCCTAGCACCAGATGTTGAACATATATGCCTTTGCTTTCTCGCGGGTCCATGAATGTATCGTCACGAATCACAAAAGAATTAAGAGTTAGCTCGCACGTTTTAGTTGGGTTTTTTTCAGGTATATTTTTCTTCTCAAAAGAAGGTTTGCATATGCAGTTTTAAGAAAAGCTAGGAGAGACTGGCCAAGCATCAACTACCAGGAAACATATGCTGTTGTTTCTTCCTTACAATTATGAGCACAACTTTTTCAGAAAAACAAAAGGTGACTCAACCTGTCAATAGCGGGATGCTGAAAACTCTAATCATTCCCATTTTTCAGAACTGGCCAAGCTAGGCCGGAAGATCAAGCAAGGACGACGAGCAAAGATAGGCACGAGAGGACAATGCGATCCCGTTCCCAGTTTTGGCGCCACCGTTGTCCCGGTGCCCGGCGACCAACCACCGTGCTCGCTTTCCACGGCACGGTGGTGGCGCCCGGGCCCCGCGTGCAGAGCAACGTCATCTCTTCGTTCGCTTTGTTCTGCTCGCAGCTCGCGTCGCCTGGCTGCTGGTCGTCGACGGCCCGGCCAGTGGGTGCTTTCCGCCTGGACGCTGCACTATCCATCCCATATTCCCATGTGTCGCGCCCATGTCTATCGCCGCCAACCGGAGCCAATCATTGGCGGGAGGTGTCAGCGGCTCACTGACTCCGGCGGCCCCGCCACCTGCCGTCCCGTCTGCCGTCTTCCCAGCTCCAGGCACACACCCGAAAGGGAAAGTGACCAGGGAGCCTCATCAGCCCTGAGCCTGAGGTGACCCAACATGGTGAGCTCAAATCACGCCCAGGTACATGAACGAACACGAGCGTGAAACGGCTTTTTTTACTGCGGTAATTTAACATAATTTATAAACTTATATATATATATATATTTCATAATACTCTTTTACTAACAACCGTGGATAATATTTAACACATCTGGAAGGCATTTTATTTTAGTAAATACTCCTTCCATTTTTTTAATGTTGACATTCGGACACGCGGGCGTAGTTCAATTTTAGTTGATTTCTGTTGTTAGAAATGATTACAATTAACGAACGGATGTAGTATTTCATAATGGCATGGGCAAATTTTAATAAGGAAGAGTATTATGGAGTATTTTTTCATAACGGTGGTTTTCTTTCCTTTTTATCTAATTAAAATGAAAATTTCTAGGCATAAAAAATGAAACAAATATTAATATAATATGATAGATTACATTGTAGAAATTTAATAATTTAGCACTGTTGTTTCTCCTGGTACATAAGCCAGCTGGGCAAGCGTGCCAGCTAAACTCCTGGTAAGATTAATTTTTCAAATATTTAGTGTTTGGGTCCATTCTTCAGCACATTTTTATATCTATCTTTCGTTTTCCTTAAACTACTCTATGGTACGCCTAGGTCGTGTTGACCGTCCGTCCATATCCACAGCAGCCAGTAACGATTCGCCCGTAGCTTGGGAGAAAACGATGTCGGTAAACGGGCTACCTGCCTGACACCTTGCATGGGCGACGCGTGGCTCTTGTGGCAGGTCAGCAGGACTGTCACTGTGATCCGGTCCCGTACTCCAGCCCCAGCGCTGCAGAGAAAAGAAAACGTTCACGCGCTCATCCATCCGTCAGTCACTGTCCCCAAATTCTTCAGGCCGAGCTGACCTGCTACGAGTACGACTTAAACTACTTGTACTTCTAGAATATATACGGTATTTAGGAAATTTAAATGCTCGTAGGAAGTTTCGTAACTGGGCCCAGCTAAATGGAATACACATTGCAAAAATTTATGCAGTTTCGCTGCCCATGTTGGCTTGCCGCGCAAGATGGGCAACATGTAAGTGTTGCTAAACTACGGTATACGGTGTAGTATAATTGATGGATCGAATGGAGAGTTTACAATAGTCAAACTTAACAAAATAGCAAGTGGAAGAACTCTCACGTTTGTACCTGAATTATACAATCCGACCTTGCGGTTCATGTGCTTGGTATTTTATTGCCGTACCAGCTGAGCGAATCCGAGTGTCAGAGGGAGCACGCGTCGAGATCCTGCGTATGGAGAAATGTAAGCAAGCATGATCCAGAGATTTCTTGAAATTTAGTGCCGCCATTTACATGGAAGAAGTCTTGCTATCTTGGTATATCTTTTTTTTTTTTCTTTCAGACCTGCCCTGGTATGCCACAATGCCACCTCTGAATGCGCTGAAGCGTTTTCCAGGAAGCAATCTTTGTCCATCAGCGCAATCTTAGTATATGTACTTATGATTTGCTCAGCAAGAATATGCCCCTTTAGTAACAATCATAGTTACTTGCGCCGCTAACATGGAGGAAAATTTATGTTAGTCATGTTCTTAAATTGCACCAGTACGGTTCGGTTTAGAAAAAGCACTCCATGAGCAGTCATATTCAGACCGACTTGTTTAGATTTTGAATTAGGTTTCTCCGATTCAAACAGTGAGGTTCGTAATCGTGCTTGGAAGAATCTGTTTAGAACGTTTGTCCACCTCTTGTTTTCGGTAAAGTGACCCGGACAGAGATTGTATCCTAATACCGTCCAAGTAACAGAGAAAAAAACATGCTCAATTATTCGTCAGAATCCGGCCACGAACACTTGAGAACCACTTGAAACCAATGACAGAGATGTGGAATTATCACTAGCTTCCAATACCTGGATTCACCGTCCACTTTCTAAGGTAGGACCATGCTCGCACAATCACACAAAGTACTACTTAGACATATATTTATGCAACACTCACTTCGCCTGAGGATAAGCAAGAACAGAAAGATCTCAAGTCTCTTTTTTACTGCTCTAGTTGACCACCCACCAGCCACCACCACTTCGGTTGTGAATTTGGGGTCTTCTGCATACTAGTAGTACTTGCACCATGCTCAGACGCACTCGTGGACTAAAAAAAGAGCTTGGATGTCATGTCCTAACTCCTGATGCCACCGAGTGTACGCGCACACAGCAAAAACAAAAAGGAATTACCAAATGCAAGCGCGCAATTGGAACAAGTAAGCTTGGTGACCAGGAAAGCAATTGGAGGCGCGGGAAAAGGAATGGGCACTTCGATTCTTTCCTCGCTAGAAAAAGTGGAACCAAACAAAGAAAGCAGAGAGAGAGAGAGAGTAGCAGGAGGAGCGGTAGTTGTTAATACTAGTGGCAATTATTGTTTGGTGGTCTTTGGGAATCCCGTTTCCATCTCCTAGCGCTGAATTCCAAGAGATCTCATCGCACTTCTCTCTCTCTCTCTGTTCCTCTCCTCACCATTTCAGCTGGTTCATCAGCTGCCCTCTCCTCCCTCCTAAGCTTCCATTTGTTGGCGGTGCAGGTTGTGGAATTGGCGCACGGCTTTGGCTTCCTTTTTGAGCGCATATAAGCGAGCAGCGTCTCGCCTTTGGGGGAGGCGGGGCCGCCGCTTTTTGTTTGCGCTGCTCTCCCCTCCCCTGCCTTCCCATTGGAGCGCACAAAGCTGGACGCCACCATTAAAAGAAGAAGGTCCTGAGAAGAGAACACCAGCTCACACTCCATTCGCCGTCGCTGCACGTTTACCTCCTCTGCTTCTCTGCTGCGCTGCGTTTGGCACTCACGGATCGCTGGTCCAGGTGCGTTTCTTGATTTGGATTTCCTGGACTGTGGTTGTGTGATCGGGAAAAGATCCTGATTTGGGTAGGATCAGGCCGGCGGCGGGCTTGTGCTCGTGGGTTGTTTCTTGGACCGGTTGCGTGACCTAGCGGGAGGAAGGCTGCGCGGCGGCGGCGACGGCGTAGAATTCGATGTGGAAAGCGAGTTCCTTGGATTGTGCTCTGCACGCCTTGGGGCCGCCGTCTTTCGTGCAATCATGGTTGCTTGATTTAGGTCGTTCCTTTTCGTTCAAGTCTTTCCACGCTGCCTGTGTAGTGTACGATCAGATCGACTAGCTAGGCAAGCCCTCGCGTTCCTTGCTGCGCCCGGCTTCTTCAAGCAGCAGCGCATTCTGGGGCTCTGCAATCGTATAGGAGCTTGGCTTCTCCCACTTCTCAGCCTCTGTTGGTATTGTACTACCTCCTAGCATAGTCTCCGATGTTTTTGCCAGTTGCTGCTTTTTTAATTATATATCTGGATGAGATCATGATTAAAGCTGAAGTTTTGTTTAGTGGTTTGAGTTTTGAATTTGGTTGAAACATCTTGTCTATCGACGTTCTTTTCATGATGTTTGTAGAATCGTTACATTGAACGTGCACCCGCCATATCTGTCAGTTCATCAACTGAAATGGACTTGATAATTCTATTTTACCTTTTTGCAAGTAATATGAGTTAATTATCTTCGGATGGGTATCTGCACTCTTTCTTTGTGCACTCCAGTCTTCTAGGATGCTGATACGACTGAATGATTTCACATGGCGCACTGGTTCTTTTGATAGTGCTAACGATAGTTCATTAAGTTGTGCCAGCTTTGGTTAGGTGCTTCTTGTCGTTTGACTATGATAAAATAAACTTGTCATAATCGAATCCAAATCAATGATTGAGCATTGGCTGGTGCTCCTCAGGCCTTTTCAATTAGTTTTTTGAAGCTCTTTAATAGTGAGTTTGCGATGAGATAAAGGATGCTTCTCTTTGTGAAGTTGATCCGCCGTTACTAGCTTAACGTTCATTTTGGTCTGGGTTAACTTCAGTGATGGTTACTCTACGCTTATACTACTGGTGTATTGTCGAATATTCGAGTACTTAAGTTGTTCCCAGTAGCAATTATATTAATTTCATCTCTTTAATGTCTTTTGTAGGAAGTGTAGTGTGGAATTTTCTCAATTCCGGGTACTTTCATTAGAGAAGAGGTCTAATCAGCGGAGTTTTTTGAATCATCGGCATATAGTTGGATGGCATCCGTGGTTACATGATGAGTTTTTGTAGCTCTGGGTGCCTTCATCTAGGCCGCATCACAACAGAACTGTAACATTCGCTACGGAAGTTCCATTTTCTTAGAAGAAAGTTTAAAGGTGATTAGCAATAATATCTATACAAGTTCCCTTGTGAAGCTTGATGATGTGTTTATGAGGGTGAACCGGGAGTGCACAATTTCATCTGGCATGCAGATGTCAACAGATCCGAACCACTATGGAATGTTTCCACAGTCATTCTGCAATCAACATGTGGTTTCTTTTCAGACAAGTTCAATTGCCAATGCATCAGGGGTCATGCCAGGTTGTCTGGATACATCCAGTGGGATGAATGATAATCTGGCCATGTTGAACACTACACCTTCAACAATTGTATCTACTGGTTCACCGAACATGATTTCTGATTCTAGCCAGAGCATCAAGTACAGTGCTCCAATGGCTGTGGATTGGTCCTTTCTTGAGCTGCAGATACTGAATGATGGCCTCAACAAGTAAGCTATATTGTCATATTATCTGAATTAAGTAGTGACTTCCATCTCACCATAATAAGTGAACATCTTTCATATGTGTGCAATGCGATGCCTCACAATCCACACCAAACTGTCAATGTTTTGTGCTGCCAAAATATCTAAATTATTTCATAGTAACACTGAATATTTGTCACGTTGGTTGTTCAATCTAGTCAGAAGTACACCCCCTTTCCATTACTGATGAAATGAACAATGAATATTAGAGTCCTATATTACTACTATACCCTTAACATACTTATTTTAAGGGATTGCTCTGCAAGTAAATTTGTAAAGCTTGGCTTTCTTTTTTATTTTAATATGGTAAAAACAGTTTCTTTTGTTTTCTGATACTTAGTCCGATATACCTGTTGCGCTTGACACAGGAGGTTCCTGTCTGCCTTCTGTTGAGGTTTTTGCCCATCATTTCTAAATCTTGTATCCTTTGGTACACTCTTAATGAAATTGCAGGTATGCAAATGAACCAGGAATCATGAAGTACATCAAGATAGCAGCTATGTTACCAGATAAGACAGTAAGAGATGTTGCCATGAGATGCCAGTGGATGGCAGCGGTTAGTCCCTGATTCTATTAATCTATTATACAGTATCAGGACTGTCTTTTGTTCGTCTGTTGCTCTCAAACCACATTTTCGTCGAAAGCTTCCACAGGAGCTGCAGTTCAGATAGGAAAAAGAAACATCTACACCTTCTTTTTTGTTTTGAAATGAACATATGCACCTTCTTACTTAAACCTGAAGTCACGCAAGATGTTCACACACACTACACTATTTTTATATGAAACGAACATGTGGTCCCACTTCAGCTTATGGATGGAGACGAACAGTAGTTTATACTTCTGTGACTTTTCAAGATGACATCGCTATGATCCCACTAAACTTCTGCCGCGTATATGAAAGTAAATCATGCAGAAGATACACCTATTTGTCCACATCTATAATGAATACTATAATGGTCTATTATGGACTTTAAAGTTAGTGTGATCTGAGCTGGTCCTCCCTAGGTATCCTTTTGAGCTGTTGCCTTTGTATTTCTCTAGTGTATACTCAACTAATATTAGAAGGCCGAAAAGTCGCTGCTTTTGACATTATTAACAATGCTTGTGCCGTGGCTTGCATCACTAAAAAGGTTGCCCTGCTCTTGTTTCATGCAAAGAGCATGTATTTCTCTATTGGAAGAATTGTAATACTCCTTTCTTGTTTACTATTAAATCATACAACAGAGATGGTATCACTTACTTGAGCTGATTGACCAGTGAATTGCATTCAACCAAAACAAACGTTGTGCATTGTTTCTCATTTTTTGTACACTATCAAATGTTCCAAATTTTACTGTAGAGGCCCAAGAAAACATGCTTTTGCTAGTTTTTGCTCCATTTTTTTTACCTTGATCAATATTCGTCTGTGTTAAATTTAAAATAAATGGCTGTATAGCAGGTCATCGAGCAACCATTTTCTTCTTAATGAAAAGATACGTAGCTCTCCTCTCCTGTGTATTCTAGAAAAAATGTTCTGAGGAATTTTTTTGCGCCAAATGTTGCCTTTCTTTTTCATTTATGTTGGAAGAATGATTATATTTTCTTGCAGAGAAAAGAAGCTACTAGGCGACGGAAACCTGAAGAACACTACCTTGGAAAAAGGATAAAAGATAGAAAGGTAATGATCCTTCTGTTTTTCGATAAAACATTAGCCTCTTTAGTTCTTACTCTTGAAATATCTATTCTGCCTTGTGATAATATATCCTGATTCCTGAATTGGACTTCTTTTGTGATGTAAATACATATTGAAACCCTCCACCAGAGTCTCCCACGTACAAATGTCTTTGTCTCTTTTTTTTTGAAATGATGTGAAAATTATCCTCTTCTTTACATAATTTACTGTTTTCGTACCAGATCAACCCCAATAAAAAATGGATTATGAAGTGACTGTAAAAATAATTGTTCTAATTTAACGATGCAACCTTACATTTGCAATTATTTATTTTTTCAACTCATATTTATATGTTTTCTATTAAATGGTTCTTATTATGGTTGTTTCTCAGGACAAAATGGCTGAGCCGTCGACGTGGGTTGCTAATCCTCCTATTCAGACAGATATGCGAGCGTCTTCCTTCATGCCTTGTAACACCAGCCAAAATAACGGATTACTTTCTGGAGGTTGGTAGGTCACTTATTGAGTTGCCAAATAATTGACTATGTAAACCTCCCTTTTTGTGGCTAGAATCTGATAATATTTCAACCTATTTTTTGTCTCCTTAGCAATGCTTACAAGTTGTTTTCAGAACTGGAGTTGCACAACTTTGTATTGACTCTGTTACTAAAATTTCATGCGTTACTTAATTCAATTGAGCTCAATATTTTCAGCATATTATAGATATTCCAGAATTCTCATAGTTTTGTATTTAGGCATATGGACCATCCCTATTGAATTCACCGTGACAACATGCCTGTGTTCCTTCTATGCAGCCTCTCAAATTGATCGTGCAATGCTAAATATATTAGAGGAAAATGCTCGGCTTCTGAACGAAATAGAAGTAAATATTTTAACATCACAGGTTGGTGTTTTGATTCTTTTTTTGTATGATGCAGATGTTATTTTAGCCGTAAATAAAGTTAAAAGTATTAGTTTATTAAAAAATAAGTACATCCTGGTGCTCATGACAGTTTCATATTGAAAAAAAAGAACAAATTAAACATTCCATATTTTTTATACATGAACAGTAGGAAAAAAATTAGGAAGATCTATCCATTCAGGGTTAAATTTCAGTTCATCTCCTTTGCAAAAATAAAAAAAATAAAAAAATCAGTTCATCTTTGTAACATCTTTCAGGCTCAGAAGAACAGTGATCTTTTCCATCGTACAAGAAGGAACATCAACGGTCTTCAACAAAGGTTAGAGTTTAGTGCATTTTACACAAATATAAATTGACTTCAAAATTAAAAGTCTCGAAGAGTGTTTGTATTTGTGATATTTCTCATGGGATGCTCTCTCCTCAACAAACAGCATGAGTCAAATGCCCGGAATAATGAGCAAGATGCCTCCATTGCCTGTTTCAGTGGATGAAAAGCTATTTAGTTACGTACTACCTGGTGCTCCTATGGTAAATTCTTTTGCTTTAACCATGTAAATGTGCCTATAATCTGCACTCCGTTGCTTCGTTGATTGTTAGGTATTTGAATAATCAGTATTTCCTGTCTACTGAAGTGAAGGTTCAGATACACAAATGAGCGTTGTTCTTGATTAAAATTTGGCTGCCTGTAGTAATGCATGCGACGACTCACTCGTTCTTATCTTCAGAATCATATTGATAACGACTTGACTTTCTTCTTGGTAGTGCCATTTTGTAATAATACTCACTGCCCAGTTGCTGATACTTAACGTGCTAATCTGTTGGAAAATAGTACTTTTAAGTACTTAGTTATTACATGGCCGTTAGCCCTTCTATAATCACGTAATTGACATCGTCACTTTCAATTGGCAACATGCATAACTTAAAGAATATTCCTTAAGTATGTTATTGACCTCTTACCCATCAAGGTTCTATTCAACTCTGAGACGCTCATTCTTTTTTTGTATTTTTGTTGTTTTCGTTTTTTAGGCACAAGTACTTGGTAGCAGTCATTTGAAAGAAGAGCCAAGAGGATGGTAGGCCCCTGCCTTGTCAGCAGCTCAATTTTGAGCATTAGTTTGGTGTCCCGAGAGCATGGAGGAGCAAAGATCCTGCTTTTCCTATGTCCGGAAGCAGTAGAAGGAACGGGCACGCCTTCATAGCTTGCCTTGTGTGGAAGGATATTTAGTGAAGATTGAAGTAGAGTTTTTGATAATTTGTAGTTTTCCTCACCTTGTTGCACATATGATTCTTTTTGGTTGCTTCTCTTGTCTTCTGCTCCAGAGTTGGTGATGTTAACACAGGTGTAGGTTAGAAACTTATGAATAATTAGCAGGAAGAGCCTTTTTGTCAGTAACATCAGTATAAGGGTAACTAACCTTCTGTGCGCGCGCGTAAGTGTCTTATGTCATATGAAGTGCTTTTGTGCACTGATAAAACTGGTTCAGTCGTATGTCCAGTGCGTAAGATTGTAGTTCGGCTGTATACTGCATAGCGCGTATATTTTTGAAGGCTTTTCATTCATTACGGTTGCGGGCAGATATTAAAAGATTGAATTTCGCCAAAGCTTGAATTCTTGTAGGTAAGAATTTGAATAGCCAAAAACACGCCATAATCAAAACAAACTAAATTTATTAAGATTCAGCCGTGCTGAATATTGTTTTTCATGACACAAATACGCTAGTGACAAAACAAACCACGGGGAAACACAGACTGAATAAACGGCACGAGATAGACGACGGCGGCGCCCATGGCGTTCACCTCACTGTCCACCGCGGAGGCGGAGGACGAGGTGGAGGGTGGACTCCTTCTGGATGTTGTAGTCGGCCAAGGTGCGGCCATCCTCGAGCTGCTTGCCGGCGAAGATGAGGCGCTGCTGGTCCGGCGGAATCCCCTCCTTGTCCTGGATCTTGGCCTTGACGTTGTCAATGGTGTCCGAGCTTTCGACCTCGAGGGTGATGGTCTTGCCGGTCAGGGTCTTGACGAAGATCTGCATGCCGCCGCGGAGGCGGAGGACGAGGTGGAGCGTGGACTCCTTTTGGATGTTGTAGTCGGCGAGGGTGCGGCCTTCCTCGAGCTGCTTGCCGGCGAAGATCAGACGCTGCTGGTCCGGCGGGATGCCCTCCTTGTCCTGGATCTTCGCCTTGACATTGTCGATGGTGTCCGAGCTCTCGACCTCGAGAGTGATGGTCTTGCCCGTCAGGGTCTTGACGAAGATCTGCATCTGTTAGATGAATTACGAAAGATCAGCAATGATCATCAATGATGAAAAAAAAAGTAATGGAGTTCTTATCATCGGAACAAACTAGCTAGGCGAACCGAGATCGATCACGATGATCAATGAAAACAGTAATGGGGTTATTGATCATCAAAGCAAACTAGGCGAATCGATCGACATTCGCAAACCTTGAACTCGGCGAGTTAAGATTGGGACGGGCGGCGAAGGCGGCGATCGATGAGAAACCCGAGATCGAGATGTGATGCGAAAAGCCTCGGATATGCGCGGAGATTTATAGCCACGACTACCGACTATCCCCGCCTTGGCGTGCGGGGCTGGGAGTCGTTTGGATCGACGCGTAGGCTTCCGGGATTCCGGGCGAGATTACCGGAACTGACCAGGGCTTTCCTCGCCGCGCGACTGCGTCTCGAACTCGACCTTGGACTCCTTTGATCAAAGGCTTTGATCGAAGGAAAGGCCTGACGGAGTCGTGCCGGGCTGGGTTTACTTGTCCATGCCGTCGTGAGGTTCGGAGGTAGGATGGGCCGGTGGGTCTGGCCCATTTTCAATTTGGATAGCCAAGCAGCAAGAACCTCGGACGACTTCCGTGGACGAATTTGGCGGACTGACCTGCGTCAACTTCCATCGCTGGTCTTTCTGCCTTCTTTTTTTTTTCTTTTTGCGAGCACTATGCCTTTGGTTTTCGAAAAAAACGGCACGGCACGAGTTTAGGATCAAATCGAGCGTGTATAGAGGCGATGCTGAAAGCCTGCTTTGCATGTTCATGTCAAATTTAGGGCATATTTGCTTCACTATCACACATTGCCATACATTCTCGTCAAACCTTGCCGAAAAGTGTAGTGAGCAAATTGTTCATCATATTTTTGGCAAAATTTATCAAAATTTTGAGTCTATGACATGTAAGACATCAGTGTGACAAGCCGCAATTATGGTTAAAAAAATCAAACATTCACTAAAAAAATGTGACATGGCTAACTTTCGGCGTGATGACAACAATTGGAATTGATGGTTGCGGCTGCCTACGGCTGCAGTTGCAGCCATCAACCCGTTCATTTGTAAAAGGAGATGGCTGCAGCCGAAGCCCAACCCAATGTTTGGCAACCAACCAAACACGTTTTTAGCCACACAATGTTGTCCACAATGATGTCAGCGGGAACAACATCACAACAGAGATAAAATCATATAAAACCGCACGCCAGATGGCAATTTACTAGCTTTGTGATTCGCGCTGTAGACACCATCTCTTCATGCATGTACATAGGCGATGTCGCTTCTGCATGCTCTCAACTCTCACATAGACATGTATCAACCCGACCCTCTCAATTTCCAGGCACGTCGTCTCTGTCTTTGCCGCTCCCTTCCTCCTCGCGACATGGCAGCGCACTGCTGGGAAAATGCTATGAGCCGATCAGACTGCTGCCGGCGGCGCCACGGCGGCAACAACATCGCGCAGAGCTTGAACTGCGTCGCCGTAGCACACCTTCACGACGGAGACACTCCGGCTCGCCACCGCGTCGCCCAGCTGCGTGCATTCGTCCAAGAGAGGTCTCAGTGTCAGAATCAAGTATTAAACACATTTCAAAAGGGAAGAAAAAACTGCCCTGAGCTGAGCGCTCTTCTTGTGTCATTTTCCAACTAGTTTGTTGTGTTGTGTACATCAAAAGGTCTAAATTATCAAACCAAGTATGTGAACATGACTAGTTACGCACTAACCACATATAACCCAGTTGTCCCCCAGTTTATTGGGTAATACAAGTCAAGAACCGTAGAAGCTTGACTCATGGGGCGGGCAGAGTCATGAATTTTTAATCTAATGCTATACATCTAGATCATCTTTGTATAGTCTTTGTTGACCTGAGATAGTGAAAAGTAAAGGGAGAAGCTTCTTCAACTTTCTGAAGTGCTGAACAGATGAATATGTGGTTCATAAATGGTGATGCTAAAAACGGAAAAAGAAGGAAAGTTCAAAGAACTCAAAACTAGCTTCTTGACACTATTCAGAATTTAGGGACAGCATTCACTTTAAAAGCGATTGCAGAGTTATCCTGCATCTCTATCGAAAACAGAAATAAGAAGGATGAATTCTACCAATCAGCAAATTGTTTGCTATCTTTTTTCTTATCCTAGCAGATTGCTTGGTATCTAATACATGATACGAAGATAATTCTGAACAATCAACAACAACTGCTGATCGAGCACTGCTATGATGATATTAAAAAACAAACAAAATGAAACAGCATCTGCACTAAGGTCAGCCGACAAGTGGGTCCAAAAGTGTAAAAAGATCCAGTTGTTAAAGAACACTGAAAAAGTCCTCGATATGCACCGTCTTCCCACTTCTCAGTAAATTAACCACGTAGATTGCCAATCAACAAAGGGGGAGAAGACGCCGATCACACCTCACCTCATCCATGAAGTAGAAGAACTCGTTGGCGAGAAGGGTGAGCGCCTCCCTGCGCTCCTCGCCCTCACAGCCGGAGATCACCCGGCTCAGATCAATGTACAGGAAGGCGGCCTTGAGCTTGAGGTCCCTCCTGGCCAAATCCCACGATTCATCGTCGTCCAGGTCAGTCACCAGATCCTCCTCCATGGACACAAGCTCGACGGCGCAGTTCTTGATCCGGCAAACGCACCCCTTCAACTCCATCCCCCGATCCATGTTGACGCTCCTGTGCAGTTCCCTCTGGCCTGCTAGCAGTTGTAGATGACAGAGAGATCAGAGAGCCAATGATGTGGACGTATTTATGGAAAGGAGGAAAAGAGAAACTGATTCTAGGAGCATGTCTAGAAGAAACAGATGTCAGCATGTGCATCAGGGGAAAAGGGCCTCGTGTAGTGCAGCAAAGGGCAAAGTCGTCAGTGCAGAAGATTACAAGGTTGATTATGCATGAGACTCGCCTTTCTGAATGTTGTTGGGCATTTTTTCCAAAAAAGAAAAGAAAAGAAAAATGCATAGAAATAGGAGAAAAAGGGAAGCCGAATTTGGCCACCTTGCCTCTGTTTGGATGTCCAGAAAGGATCCAACCAAACATCACGCAGCCATAGGAATTAGGAAAATCTCAAACTTCAGAACAGAGAAATGGGGACGTCTTCATCCCTGAAAGTACATTATATACAGAAGGGAACAGATGAAAGAATATTTTGTTCAGTATCGAACAGGTTCAGAGGAAATATTGCGGACCAACAAGACCGAACTATAATTATGAAAAAAAAAACTATCATAAACGAACACCTGATGATCAAGAGGATGATCCGCAAAGACAGCAATAACAGAACAAAAGGTTGCAGCGAGACAATTACAAAAGGTACATTATACTCGTAGAACCAAAACAACCACATATTACACAACATATTTGTTCGGTTAGTATTTCGCATCACTTACCATGAATCACTGAAGTTATCTTCTCGACTCACTTGTCATTGTCGCTGCGTCTTTCTCCTCTCCTTCCCAAGACGCCAAGAAATAGGGTAAGAACTTAGTCAAGATCCATAGCTCTCATATAAAAAATCTTTTTTAAGTAGATGGAAAAAGGAAAACTTAACGAATAGGTCATACGGTGAGGATGCCAGCTGTTAGCTCATTGAAAAGAAGCGGCGATAACACATTTTGGGAGAGCAAGCTATCTATTGGCCGCCTTCCCGCAGTAAAACTATGCTCAAGTGTGAATGTGATGGCTGTCCATGTGGGCCAAGGTAGGCTGATTCCATTCTTTCTTTTTCTTTGGGTCCAACCCGTTAACCCAATCTTCGAATTGGGGTTGAGCGTTAAGTTTGTTCCTCGCTTTCTCGGTGAGTATACAATCCTTTTCTTTACACGACAATTTTATTTCGCTTATGAAATAAAAAAAAAAGGAGTCCTCTTAGTTTCTAAAAAAAAGGAGTTATATAGTCATACTTTTGAAACTTTAATTACTCCCGCAACTCCTATTGAAATGTAACCAGATGCAGCGCCGTCTATGGCTCATACGATCAAGACAAGCGCTAGAGAGAAAGAGGAAACGCTTAACACTTAAGCAAAAGGACGCCGTGACTCAAAGGTTAACAGAGTAAAATAATGGAGCCCTGGAAGGCTGGAGATGATGTAAATGGAGCATAATGGTTGCCTGTCTGAATTTTGGTAAACGCAGAGAACATTGCACTTTAAGCACCAAAAGCAGGTACAGTACAAATTCATACGCCGATGAAATCGTGTCCCAACCATATGGATCCCATGTTCAGAAGTTTCATCTTGAGAAGCACACTACAGAATCTAAGTGTGTGCGCAAGCAAACGAGAACCACAGTTTAATAAAAGGAGGGAAAAAAAAAAGAATCCCACCGGTCAAGATAAATGGAAGTACGGTTCCAAACATACAGTAATAACTTTGTGTTGGAGGATATAGCAGGAACTGAATCTCTGTAGACGAAATATATTGCAAGTTGTAAGGTTACAGACATCACAAGAAAGAGGTGATCGTTAAGAACACAAAAAATTATCCATGTTCCTCGTCACTGAACGAGTAAAATATTATGGATCAAATAGAAAAGAAAATGAGCACCGATCGTATCTATATGTTTACACCACTTTTTCTGAACGTTACACGGCTGACCTGTTTGCCGCTGCCTTCTCTCATTGCTTTCCAGCCTCATCATGTCACGCAGCGGGCAAGCCTTCAATCTCTATTGACAACAAAATTTATCCACCCAAGGATGGAGACACCATGTTTGCTTATGGATCAGAGAAGTCTTCACTCTCTATCTGTCGCTATTTCCAATTTACAACATTGCTACATCTGTGGCTCAGACCAGTCGAAACATGACAATATACCCCAAAAGACGAGCTAATTTGACACAGGTCAACAAAACCCGCTTTAACTTGCCTCCGCATCTTGCTTCTCCACATTTCCTTCCTTCGCAACCTCCTGCAATGTGGTCAGGTTACTCGGTTCACTCTCCTGTGCTGAACTGGTATCAGCAGCAACAACTGGAGTTGACCGGCCTGAGGTGGAGCCTGAGTATTGGCCCATGGATTGCTTTGATGTGTTCAGTGCATGGCAATGGGGACAGTAATATGTAATATGTGGGTAATCTTCCTTCCGGGCCAAGCCTGCAAATGTCAGTATATTAGGTAATGCTTCCCCCTTTTGGGTAGACGTCCAGCACGTGAAAAAAGATCGACAGAGTTTAGTTTACCACACATACCATTATGCATATGGCAATTCCCACAGATCAAAGCATACGACTGCGATGGGTCCTCACCCACAAGTAAGGCAGCAATTTTTGCAATCCATCCACCATCACTTGCCCCTGAGCCTTGATGGTGCTCTACCACCATTGGAGGTGGTGCACCTTCCAGGCCAGCACTAGCAGGTGGACTGGATTCAGCGCCCTGTGCTGGGTTATGACCAGCCATTGTACTTCCAGTCCTGCTGCCTCTTGCATTGGGCTGCTTCCTATTCCTCAACCCATCTGATGGTAGTATCTCAACATCATTGCTTCTAGCCACTGCTGCATCCAACTTTGGTTCTTCTCCAACATGCACTTTTAAGCCACTCTCCTCTCCCAGCTTAGATGCCAAAACTGAAGCTGCTGCAGCCTTTGCAGCTGGATCAAGATCATATTTCTGCACACGTACAAAACATGATGCACCTCGTCACTGTTAGTACTGGCATGGAAAGAGGAGCGGTCAAATTTGATACCAGGTACTTTGGAATTTTAGTAATAGCTTGAAAAAATGTCAACTTGTCCACTTACCTGAATAAGCTGTTGGGTAAGATAATAATTCGTTCTCTCTTTTAGCTCATCAATCTTAGCTTTCCTCTCAGCTCTTAACTTTTCAAGGGTCTTCTGGTCTTTCCGCTCAACTGTAAACAAATACGAATAAGAACTCATTTACGTATACTAAAACGGCATATCGATAACATACTACACCCTATATACTTATGTCAGATAAGATTACCATATTTACTAGATAACGTAAGATACAGTGTCAAGAATCTTACTGTCAAAAACAAGATATCCATTTGACAAAACAGAACAGTCATTCAAATTTCCTATATTAAACCGTGCAAAATTTCTAATCCTTCATTTGTCAAACACTCGTAAAACTATCATTATTTGTCAATCATTTTACTGATGGATACAGCATTTATGGTAAGTACACAGTGCAAACATTGTCCATTATATGGAAAAGAAAAGATTGCCATATATGGAAAAGAAAAGATTGCCAGGACTTTAACCAACTGGGCAAGAAGCACAAGAACAATTTTTACTTTCATTTCTTTTCTTAAGATTGTCTTCACATTGCTCATGATGCTAGTTTTAAGGTCAATTAAGGTTCTCAATTTTGGAAAATTAAAAAACTGGAAACAACTAACAAGGGGAATAATTGGATAGATTTCCACTACCATCAAAATTAAGAGCGTCGATACATAAAGTAGAAACACATGAATTCTGGTAGAGTAGCAACATGTTGTAAGCTCTATAATAAGATATCCAACAGAGATTTACTTCAGAACACATAACTTTTACAGAAATTAAGTTAAAACAAAAGGAAAATTCAACAACTCTGATAATAGGAGTGCAAAGACTGATACTGCAGGAGATAAACTAGTAATGACATTTTTCTGACAGGAGTTCTGATGCACTTACGCATCCTTGTGAAGTTTACAACTGTTGAATATATCACAGATGACACGGCAGGCAGAACAAACATAGGGAGTACTCGAAATGCCCTCATTTGCCAGGTTAGATCCTCATCCCTTGTCATCATGATTGCATAAGCGATAGCCAACACCTGGGAACAGAACCAAACTATCAAACCAATGGAAATGCTATATGGGTATATGTAGTGGGGCAAACGTGATTAATGGTTTAAAAATAAAATGTAACTGCAGCATATACAATGTATATGAACCTAAAAGGGACGAGGCCACTACTCACTATAATGGAAAAAGGTAAGTGTGAGACAGAGGAAATGAGTTGATCGCTGTCTAAATTTTAGAATGCATCAATCATTATCCACAAACTCCTTAAAACACACATCACCATTACGCATTCTACATTGCAATTCTGAAACTTCCTAATCCCCACAATGTAGATAAGAAAATCAAGAACATCAGCTACTCATGTATCTAGAGTATAATGAGAAACAACGACCAACTGCATTCATTTACAGTCAATACTTCATGAACCCATTAGCAATCGAAAACTTACATCACGACACAGAACAAGGTTCCTTTGAACACATCAGCTGATTATTGCTCTATTTAGGTACTCCCATTATATGCATCACCTATCTAAGCATGCATAGCAAGCAAGTAATGATATTGTAGCTTCTTTGCTAATTTTAAAGTTTCCATAGACAGTACAAAAGAAAAACAAAATATCAGTTTAAGAACCTCTAAAGCCTGACAGAAAAATCAGACTCCGCTTATCTGAACCTATTTCTAGTGAGAAGGTTTCACTCTAGGCACTGGAAATTCAGAGTTTCCCACCAAACTGGGACAATTCCTCTACAATCGATTCGTGACGAATCATCATGTCCACCAGTGATGATAGGCATGAATCCTCCAATAATCTCTAGCATGGGAGCAGCTGCTGCCGACTCACTAGCAATCTGAAATGAATTTACCATAACACACATGGCCAAAGTGTTTCTCTTCTGGTTTGTAATAAACATGTGTGCTAACTTTTCTTCCCTTCCAGCAAAGCAATTGTCCTTTTACTACCCATGGACAGAAGTAAAAGAGATGCACATCCCACATGTCCTTTTAGTAAAGTCACCTCCCTCTGTTCCACGCCAGAGGACATCCTACAAGCTAATCTCAAGGATCACAGCACCAAAATGCGATAGAAAATCCCAGAGCTCGATCACCGGAATTTCAGCACCAAAATAGTACACGCCCAATCAGAATAACCAGCAAAATCTCCTGGCGATGACAAATCGAACCTCCAGGGATTTCAATCGCAAAAGAAACAAACGCAACCGCGACCCGCATCGCCGCACCAGTAATAAGAGGAGTTCATAAGAGGGAAGGGAAGGGAAACCCGTGAGACCTCGGCGAGGACGGAGAGGACGATGAGGTTGCGGACGGCGCGGCGGGAGAACTGTGTCCGTCGGCGCATCCGCGCGTGCACGGCGGCCTCCTCCTTGGACAGGTACTGCAGGCGCTTCTCGAAGTCCTCCCGGCCGCCGAAGAGCGCCCGCCACACCCGCCCCAGCACCCCGCCCTTCTTCCCCTTCTCCGTCTCCTTCTCCTTCCCCTTCCCCTCCGCCGCCGCCGCCGCCTCCACCGCAGCGGCCACCACCTCGTCCGCCGCCGCCGTGGAAGAAGCCATTGGTCGCCGTGCGGTTGGGATCCGCTCGGCGCCGGATCCGAAGGATGGGGCGGGCGTCTGCACCCTCGCTGGCTGGCTGGCTGCGTGCCTCTGGCTCTGGACGCGACCCGATGGGAAGGAAGGAGGTGGGGGTTTGAGTTGGGGGCTGGCTCCTTTCCTCGAGAGCTCCCGGCCCCGGCGCTTTTGGGTGGCGTCCCCGTCCCAAGACTTCCACCACGAAATGGCGTGAAACCAGCGCTCGCGTCCGTGCGTCGAGGGCGTTTGGACAGGCCCCGCCCGACTTCTCGGCACGGGACGGGCGCGCGCGTCTGCTTCAGACTGGCGTGGATTGCTCACTTGCTCGGAGCCGGTCGGTCAGTTCGCTCCGTAGTCAGGTCGCGAGGTGATCACGACAGGCTTGGAATCGTAGGTGGCGTTCGTCGCAAACTTCTGGTAACTTCGGACGAGTTGGCACGGAAGGGATCGTCTGCTCTAGATGCGCACGGCCAGGCCGACCGCCGTGTGCCGGCTACAAGTCAACACACGCGGGGAACGGAACAGAGGATTGGGGGACAGACAGATCACCCGAATTCACCTGCTCCCGACACCGACGACTGGAGCCCTAGGAGGAGGGGCAGCTCCGAACGCGTCGTCGTCCATCATGCCGCCATGTTCCTCCACGCCATCGATGTTTCCGCCGCATTTAAAATCGAAGCGCCCTACTACTACCATCGAACAGACTAGGATCCGCGCGCTGTCCAACTGTATGAAATCATCCAGCTGCTGTGCTGTGGCCTTTAAAAGGCGGATACGGTGGCCCGCGTTTACGACGGGATCGATCGGACGGGCCATGAAATGATCCGCGTCTGCCACGATTCAAACGTATTGTGATCGTAGGATCGCGACTGGGGTTCCGCTTCCCGCGCTTTGTTGCCCGTCATGTAGATGTCGATCAGTATCAGAGCTCCAAGAAGATCAGCAAATGCTGCTATGCTCGCTCGTTGTCACACTGTTCTTTTCGTAAGGAGCGTGGTGTAAGTACCAACTTAAGCACACCACCCATGTTTTTCATAATAGAGCAATAACACCAACGCACGTTTTTTCTTCTACCTTTTCTAAAGGAAGCATACACGGACTAAGGGAGCCAAACTGAATTTTCCATGATATATATAATTTAATAACAAAAACATGAAGCTGTTCGACCGTCATGACCGATTTCACCAATAGGTTCAAGATTAGGGTCACACCGGGGGCAATTTTATCAAAGAAACACACGACCTGAGGCAGAGAAATAAACAAAGAGAGCTTGGCCGTGCCGGTATACCAAAACGACAGTCAAACGTATACCATTTTCACTAAACATATACGGCCAAAATGGTGACCCTTATCTTGACCGGCACCGGTGCATAACCTTGCTTTTAATACTCCCTTCATTTAGAAATATAAATATTTTTAGGTTTGGTCAAAATCAAAGTTTTTCAACATTGCCCTATAATATCTATATAAAAGAAAGCTATTTCAAACACAAAGAGTTGCTTACTAGGATAGTTTGTTTTATGACGAATCAAGTTATATCAATTTTAATCATTTCTTTATTATTAATAGTCAAAGTTGAAAAAAATAGACTTTAACTAAACCAAAAAATACAAAAAAGCATGTAGCCTAGTGGTTACAAGAGACTCGGTAACACGTCAGGTCGTGGGTTCGACTCCTCATGAGAGTGGTAGGCGATGTGACCGTCGACAGCGAGGCGCCAGTGATGACGTCGTCAATCTCGAAAACTTGCCAGCTTAGTGTTTGAAGATGCTCATAGAGGTAGAGTTTGCATACATACATGAAGATGCTCATAGAGGTAGAGTTTGCATACATACATTTGTAGGAGTGAGTGTACTTGTGTTATGAGTATCTGAGATGTATCGTGTAATCGCAAAAAAAAAAAAAAAACTAAACCCAAAACGCTATAGGGAGTGTGACCTCTTTGGTTCCCGAACCAAACAGGCTAAGTGTGCTCTGGTGACTGTATTCAAGCCCAATGTCCCAGTTTGTATGCAAGCCCAAAACCTTTTTTTTTTACGGAACAAACCCAAAAAACTTCGGTCCCTGGCTAGCCCACAGGGAGAGCCCAACAGGCAACATGCCCGGACGTTTTTACCTACGAATGAAAGCCCACTTGCCGTTGCTGCCCAAGTTTGAGCACATAAACTCCACAGGCTAGCCCACGTTCCCAGAGGACCCAACACAGGCAAACAATACCATTTCCTTCCAGTTTTTTCTTTTTCAGTGCTTCCAACGACGTACTTGGATACCTGCTTTTCGGTTGAACTTGTGATCTCGATTAAAGCCGTGGCATTTACACAGACAAACACATGGATCGGCAGACCGCAACATATCAACATGCTGCTCTCGATCGTGAATGGGATTGGATACTGCTTCGGAAACGCCGAGTAGGCCTGAAATATATGCCTCGATTCGACGGAGGATCACCGTGAGCCGTGATGGAAAACATGCGCTCAGGTCCCGTTTGGAACGCAGGAATTTTATAGAAATTTCACAGGAAACAGTCCAATTCCCGTAGGAATGGAGAAGAAATCCTCCATTCCAAACGGGGCCTCAGTCAACGGATGGAACTCCCTATTCCACATCACGAAGGGAAAAAAAGGAGGGCAGCTTTCCTGTTCCATTTGGGAAGCGATCGCGACTGGTCCTGCCCACGGACCGGATCTTGCGCGACTCGGGATGAGAACGAACGCGACCTATTCTCCTGATCACGTACCATGGTCTAGGCCTCTGTCTCTGAGTACGTAGCGCTGAGCGTGCCAGCAGGACGATATGCTTTGATTCCAAAGCATGGACACACGTTTAAAAGGGCTTAGCTCAGCTTGGATCAACGACCAACTTGTACGAGATATGCGCCCCCCACGTTTTGTTCCCAAGGTCCCAGCGAGAAAGCGGGAACCCTTGTACGTTGCTCCATTGTGGACCGCAGGCATTGCATTTCTAAAGAGTTCGAGAGCATGCATAGTATCACTACCAGAAAACCGATTTTCCCTGTGGGCTGAGTACCCACAGGGAAATAGGGAAAACCGTCAGGAAAATTAACCCTGACGGCCAACCCACAGGAAAAGTCGTCAGGGATATGACGACAGGGAAATTGGTATTTCCCTGTCGGTTCCCTCACAGGAAATGTTGTTCTGACGGTTGGCATTCAGGGAAATTAGTTGCAAGAAAACAAAAAAAAAATATAGAAGCTCTTTAAACCATTACATCGTGTACACATTCAGATGCAAATATTCAAATGTATCCACCAGCTCAATTCACTCAAACTGTCTAAAGTCAGGATGCAAATATTCAAATGTCACAAGCAGCTCAATCAATCAAAAGAGCTTCACTAGCCTTCCTTACGTACAAGTGAAAATGTAAAATCACACATCATCTGATACATAGCCTCACACTCATAAGAGGAACTACTTTCTAGTGCTTACAAATCCCATGCATATACACAAAATAGATATTGATTCTTTTCCGATGTATACTCTGCTAGCTCCTGCAGATGGCAAAAAAGATGAACATCAGCTTAAGGCTAGAACAAGTTAAACAAGAGCATGGAGAAATTGGTTGCTCAGTTTACCAAACAATAAAACAATTTCCAAGATTCTTGCCTTAATTATTCCTGAATCCAACTTCTGGCTGCTCTTCCTGATTGATCATGTCCTACAGAATGTCCTACAGAATAACAAATAAGATAGCAGGTAAGCAGCACACCGGCACTACATAAAGCAATTTCATAATGTCACAAGCAGCTAGCAAATAAGATACTATTTTAGACAATTATTCTTCAAGATAGACGATTTGTAGACAACAGAGATTCAGCTTGGTCTATATATAGACAACACTGCAGATAAAAAGATAACTGTTATGATGTAAATTAAAGCTCTCAATGTCCAATCAGTTAAAATAAAACAAAACAAAATGTATGCTATGAATCATCATCTGTTACTAAATAGCCCCAAGAATCCATCTGACGCTGTGGTGCTTAGATAAACCTTAAGCAGATTCGAGCTTAGAAGTCTTCATTCATCATTAAATCTAAATGCAATCGGCTAATAACTAATGAAGCTGTCTGGAGAAGAATTAAAATCATGTTGTATGCCTGTATGTGAGTACCTTGTAGACAAGCCAAGCGCTGCCAAGTTTTGTGTTAAATCCATGCCCAAAGATATCGTTGAAGCCATCTGGTGAAATGAAAAAAAAATACACAAATCGGTTCAGTCTCCAGCAGAGGGAACAGAGGAGGTGGACGGAGACTCCAGATCTGACCACAAGAAAACAAGAGGGAGGAGCGGAGATTGGGAAGAGATGGGAGAATGGAGGAGCGCTCACCTTGCTGATGTGTTCAGATCCAATAGACGGGATGCAGGGGTCAGGAGGCCAGTTCGCCTGATGTGGAGGAAGGAGGCATCCTGGCGCTAGCACAGATGCAGGCAGGCGACCATGCTGGTCTCAGCTGGCCGTGGACGCGGCATCGGTTTTGAGCTGTGGTGGCGGCGTGGGCGCTGGTAGACGACGACGAGTGGCAGGAACGGATCTCGCGCATGGCGACCGGCAGCTGCTCCCGAGGTGGTGCCGGATCCGGCCGGGAGACGGCCATCTCACCGGCGGATCTGGTTGGAAAGGTGGATCGGAGGCATGGGAAGGGAAGGGAGGAGGGGAGACGGAATCGCAGGATTAGAAAGGAAGAGGCGGCGGCGTGTGTGCGAGGGGACGTTGGGGATTTTAGGGTTATGACCTGATTTGCCTGTGTGCGCCGCTCCCCCACCGTCAGGCCAAGCCTAATTGGCCTGTGCGCCCCGCTTCGGCCGTCAGGCCTATTCCGGTTTCTGGTAGTGTATGCAGATGCCATTGTTGCACCCCGTACTTATGAAACGGTATATATGTACACAGTTTTCTGACATAGGTCAATGCGATACTTTAATTCTGCTAAGAGTTTACAGTACTGTTCTGTTAAATTTTATTCTCAGAAAAGAAATACTCTGTACAAGCACGCTCCGCATGCATGTGTACTGCTGATCATGCACATGCAGTGGCCTGTGTGAGCCGCCGGGGAGCTAGTACCGTGCCGCGCCCGGCAAGATGGATGTCGGCTGAGACATGTGCAGGTAGTCAAACCAACGATTCAAACGTACTACCTGAAGAAAAAGAATAGTATCAACGATTCAAATCCGTACAGTACGTTCTGTAGACTGACACAGGAACGGCGGTGTGTTCTACACAGTGTGTCGCTTGCGTGTTATGCCTGGGGTGGCCAATGCAGCCACTTTTTGATCTCGTATTCTCTCGTCCTCGATCCCGGAATTCAACGGGAGCACAGTGCATGTCACGTTGCGGCCATGCGCGGACCGCGTGAGGACTGATCGAGGAAGAACATGGCGACCGCGCCGACCGATGCTGCCCGGCAGCTCAGCAACAAGCTGGAAAACACAGCTGGCTTGCAGTAGTAACCGCGGTCAAAAAGATCCGCCCCAGCGGCGCTAGCTGGCGCGTGCAGTGGCGACGCAACGAAGCACGACAATCGAGTCGTAACGCCGAAACGGAACAGAAGGTACGTTGCCAAACGAATCATCACCTAATTAAGCACGACTCTGATCGGACACGACGGCCGGACATGTCCATGGAGAGATTACGCTGCGGTGCAGCCCGTGTAAGAGATGTGGAGCAAGCAACTGCTAGTGGCTCGGCTGGCCCAGGCTGGACTGACAGCCATCGCGGCGATCGATTCCAAGTAGTAAGGCTGACTTCAACAATGAATTGCAAATTGGAGAGGCAGAACACGTTTTGCCTCCAGCGTACAGTACATCGAAGACAAGGCAAAAAACAGGATCTCCAACAATGAGATGCATTCACAGAGAGGTAAATCGCGCCGCCGCTCTGCCCCGCCGCTCGCCCTCGCACCCCCGCGCCTCGCCGCACCGCTCGCCCTCGCTCCCCAACGCGTTGCTCGTGCCCGCGAGCTCGCCCGCCGCCGGGCCGCCTCCCTTCCACGCCGCCCGCGCCGAGCTCCGCCTCCCTCCCCGCGCGCCCCGCCATGCCTTCCGCGCCGCCACGGCCCGAGCAAGTTTGGAGAAGCCAACGGGAGCGAGACGAAGGGGAGGCGGCGGCCAAGCTGAAGCTTTCCGACGCCGAGCTCCACGCGGCCATCGGCCTCCCCGCGCGGCCCGCCGCCATCCCCGTCCGCGGCGGCCTCGGCCTGGTCCAGCCCCGCCGCGGTCCAGCCCTGCCGCGCCTCGGTCCCGCCTCGCCGCCGCACCAAGGCCTGGTCCCGCGCGCGCCTCCAGCCCCCCGCGCGCGCCTCGGCTTGGTCCCGCCCCGCCGCGCCTCGGCTTGGTCCCGCCCCGCCGCGCCCCGGTCCAGCCTCGTCGAGCGGGTCCGCGGAGAAGAGCGCGGCGAGTTCGGCGAGCTTCAGGCCACCCGCCTCCCCGCCGGCCACCCGCCTCCTCGCGTAGCCGGCCGCCCGCCGCCCGCCTCCCCGCCCTGGACGCCTCCCCCGCGCGGCCACCCGCCTTCCCTGAGCCCGCCTCCCCGCCACGGCCGCCTCCCCGCGCGGCCGCGCGCCTCCGCCGCCACGGCCGCCTCCCCGCCGCGGCCACCTTCCAGCGCGGCCGCGCGCCTCCCGCGGCCACCTTCCCGCGCGGCCACCCGCCTTCCCGCGCGGCCACCGGCCTTCCCGCGCGCCCCGCCCCCACCATGGCCCACCACGGCGCGGATGCATCGAGGAGAGAGGGAGTGTAATTTTACATTCCCTCTCTCTTCGATGGCAAATTTGCCTCACTCCATGCCTCATCTGTTGGAGACTGAAAATGGGATGCACAGTACCCTCCGGGAGGCAATTTTGGCTATGGATAGCGTCTGTTGAAGTCAGCCTAATAAAAGCTTCCCCGGTAATCTCCGGTTCCTGCACGTCCCGTCGTCTCGTTATCTCCTGCGATGCATATCGAGCTGACAGCCATGCTTGTCAGATCAGATGATCAGCGGCCTGCGGACTCTGGCCGCACCGTTGCTTTACCTTTCCTGATCAGCCGTCGCGCTCAAAAGCCAACCAATAACCGTGCATGCACGGAATGCACATAGTGGTGGGGCGAACCATATCTTCAACGTAGAACACCCTAATACGCCTAGCGTATCTGGGCTCCGTTGGATATGTTTCATGGCATGTCTCATGCAATGCGTAGTACTGCACTGACAGCCATCGTCTCGATCGGTTTCTGGCACACGTCTCGTCGTTTCGTTATCTCCTGCGGTGCATCGAGCTGAGCTGACAGCAGTGCGTGTCAGCGGAGAGGCCGCGGCGGATCTGATGATGATTTTTTTTTTTTTCGAAATATCCGGACATTGCCGGCATTGATATGATGATGATCAGCCCGCTTACTCTGGACTGCCGTTGCTTTAAGTTTCCTGATCTGCCGTCGGGCTCCATGCATGCATAGCGGTTATGTGAGCCGTATCTCGTAAGTCCTAATACGTAGAAGACCCTGCATATATACACGCACCGGCACTATAATGCAACGTTGGCGCCCCTAGCTTGCTGACCGAGCGCGTAATCTGAACGCCACCCCTATCTACAGTTGTAAAATGGACTAGCAAATAACTTTTACGTGTGACGTGGGACCTCACATTTTGCTGCTACATTTTCATGTGCGCGATGCGTTCAAAAAAGGTTAAGCAGCGGGTCGATCTCGCACGCCTCAAGTCACAATCGTCTAGCGGTGTGATTATCAATCAATCCGGGTATCTCTCTTGGAACCCCAGGTAGTGACAGGGCTTGCCCCGGCCGTTGGTCCGTAGGAGTCCTGCGCGGCAACACAGGGAACCTGAAAATATAATGCCGACACCGGAAAGGCGATTAGCACGGGTACTTTTCATGGCCGCGCGGGCGCTTTCAGAGGATCTCTAGGCTGTGTCACACATCGCTGTACGTGCCGTTGATCACATAAATAGATCGAAGAAGTGGCGAGAGCGATGCAGCGGCACGACGCATCGTCTGCCGCCACCACACAGCTGCTGCTCCGGCTTGGAGCTCTCACTGCTCCAACAGACAGCGAAACAACACGAAAAGGAACTATAAAGAAGAAAGCATCTAGCGCACCGATGGGGCGGTCCCTGGCGAGCTACACCCCGAGGAGGTCGTGTGCTCGGCTCCTGCCGCACGTATCGAGAGGCTGGCACGCGCCTGCCGACCTGACCAAAAGATGCGTGCGTCCTTGTTGACGTCCTTTGATCGTCGCGGTTCCGTTGGAGGCTCAGCCTGAAATTAAGCTTCCAAATGACAGGAGGGAGCCCGGTAGCACGATACCAATTCGCGTCATAAACGATGTGAAGCTATAATGATCACGCAACAGCTAGCGTGCGTCTTTTATCATCTACCAGTTTCATCATTTCCAGCTCTAGCAGTAGCTAATGCTCGCTAGTTTACACATTTTATTCAAATGTTTTTCCAAAAAATATTGTTGCTAGTCTAAGGTATTAGTAACATCGTGGGGCACAAAGATGGTACATGCGCTTGACACACACGCAAGCGAAATTAATGTAGCATGGTATGCTAGCTTGCTCCTGACAAAACGAGATGGATATGCGGCTTCCAGCCCCTTCCAGCGGCAAGCTCCGTTTGTGTTCCAACGAGAAAATTAACAATGCGGCAATAGCAGAGCAGCAGAGGAAGGCTGGCCAGCTGAATTAACGAGTAGAATATGCGTTGTCCACGCGTGATCCGATGCTGTGCGTGTGAAACCGTTGAATTCTTGCTCCGGTAAAAAAATAGTGAGGTGAAAGAGAAACCATTGGATTCTTCCAGCATACTTAATCGGACGAAAGTACACTACCACTTCGGGTAGGAGCATTAAACAAGGGAACGGCCGCTGTTAGGATGTTTGTCTGATCTTCTTAAGGAGGAACAAACTGCCGCCCTTTGCAATTGCTTTATTGCTATCATCAGCGTTGAAAAGGGGGGAGCATGTTCCTCGATAAAGTATTGTTAAGCCAGCAGCGGTGGTCCGTGAGCTTTCTGACCTAGAATCTGAATATAAATATACGTTGATTAATCGTCTTCGACTAGGGCGGCCGTACGTGCATTGTCGATACATCTAATTGTATGATCACGGGCGTATATTTCGATCGTCACACGGGGCGAACAGAAAGCTAAGCCGGCTAGCATCAGGGTATTGGTTAATGCATCAGGCTTTATTTCCTAATATATTGCAAGGAGTCCCATGGCAGGATCGACGCGCGCTGTTTCAGAGTCCAGTCCAACACTCTACGTATTGTACTCCTTCCGTTCAACTTTATAAGTCGTTTGGGCTCTTAGCACGGAGATTAAAGAGAAATGAAAAAAGTGAGTGCACAGAAAATAAGGAGGAAAGAGATAGAGGTAGAGTTATGTGGGGAAGAGAGAAATGCAGGAAATGAGAACGCCTTATAATTTGAAAAAATTTGAGAAAGATAAAGTGACTTATAATTTGAAACGGAGGGAGAGAAATGTTGCATGTTCTTTTCTCAAAGAAAGCTGCCGGCGGTGTTCTGCCTTCTTTCCTGACGTGGAGGGGATCCAAAACCGACTCGATCATCCTGCAGTTGCAACCGCCGAATCTAGTATTCTAGCTTCTCAAGCCATGCCCCACGCAGCCATGGTGCCAGGTAAAGGAGCAGCATGGATGGAGCAAGACGGCATCACCTCTTGTCTGCAGGGAGCAGGATAGCTTAATTTATTAATTAAGGTAGTTAGTGTTTCGACGCCATGAAGCTCGATCCGGCGGATGAACTCGGAAACTCAATGCTCCCTGCAGCTTCTTTGGCCAGTTATTAGTAGCTAAGTAACTGGGGTGTTAACTAGCTAAGCTCATGCACACGCTGTAGTATCCATCAACATCGGCACTTACATCACCGTCGACCTTTTTCTCTTAAAACCCGTAGACCTCCCGGCGGCCGGCCGCCGGCCGGCAGAACACGCGTAGAGGTAGGCAGGATGCCCTGGCCTGCTGCTGCCCAAGTGAAATCATTCTCACCGCGGCGCCCGGGTACGTACGCACACGCAGTTGCTTTTGACTAATCTACACTGGTCCTACTACTACTACTAGTCAAACATACGTTGGTAAAGCTGTCTGCGTCGCCATGCACGCCCGGCCGGTGTCAGTGACCGCCCCGCTGTCGCGCGCCGGCCCAGTCAAAACACGGACCCTCCCCGCACACATGCAGCATCGCCCCTGCCGCCTCCAAGTGTCGGACTGCGCACCGCCGCGCTGTCCCACACAGGGCGCCGGACCCATGCAACCCCATTATTTAAAGCTTGCTCGCCACGACTGCGCGGGTGCCTACGTGTACCGCCCGGAGGCCAAGTCCGTAAACCGGCTTTCTCCACAAGCCAGCCAGCCCCCGCGTCGCTCGCGCGCTATATATACCGAAGCTTCAGCTCGTGCCAGTCTCGGACACTCGCACACAAACAGGCTTCCGCGTGCGCACGCGCGTGAGAGCATACACAGTTCCAGCAAGGTTTCCTGAGTTTGCACAGCTCGGGAGCCAGCAGAAGCCTGCCAGCCATGCCGGCCATCGCAGGGAACGCGGCGGAGCCGCCGCTCTTGGACAGCTACTACGCGCTTCTCCACCGCTGCGGCGGCGGTGAAGACGCGTGCGCGACAGTGCCACCTGCCCCGTGCGAGGTACTCCCTCCTCCCGTGTCGGAGTGCGAGCTCCCGATGATCGACGTTGGGTGCCTCACGGCTTCCTGGGGCGCGGGGGAGGAGGAGGACGAAGCCGCAGAGCGTGCGGCGTGCGCGGCGGAAATCGCGCGGGCCGCGGAGGAGTGGGGGTTCTTCCAGGTGCGCAACCACGGCGTGCGGCCGGAGCTCCTGGAGGCGATGCGGCGGGAGCAGGCGCGCCTCTTCCGCCTCCCGTTCGAGGCCAAGACCGCCGCCCCCGGCGGCCTGCTCAACGACTCCTACCGCTGGGGCACCCCCACCGCGACCTCGCTGCAGCAGCTGTCCTGGTCCGAGGCCTTCCACGTCCCGCTCGCCGGCGTCTCCGGCGACGCCTGCAACTTCGGCGACCTCACCGACCTCAGGTGCGTACTATATATAAGTTACATACATATACCCGCGTATACAGTCAGTTCGATCATCGCCTCCTTAATTAGCTACTAGCGACTAGCTAGGACCAAACTTCTAATTTTCATTATGTGCAAAGCTATTCAAACAGTCCCTCTTTCAAGATAATGCTCGATCGACAGGTGCAAGTCCTGATTCAGATTCTTGTAGTTTATCCCGCGTGCTGTTTCTAAAAGTACCAGGAATAATATCTCTCTTTTTTTTTAATGAAACGAACGTACGTACCATGAACGAAAGCTTCTCCCAGTCCTGCCTGGAGGGACTAGCTGGTAACTAACATGATTCGATCATGTTACATATGACTGCGACGTGCTCAGTGCGGTGGAATATATATGGCTATGCATGGGCAAAGGAGATGTGGACTCCCTAAATTTTTACGGTGCGGTTAAGCTTTGCCTAGCAACATCACCTTTTAATTTTGGACTGTTACGTACATCTTAGTCAAGAAGTAGATGCAAAGTAGTAGGGGGTTCACGTCGGATGTGGAAATGCTACGATCCATGTCAGTAAGGTAGTGACCCCGATTCGTCGTCCATGCATGGTGACTGTAACTTCATATTGATTATGCGGATCGTGACTATCACGGTTAAAAGAAGAGCTAAAAAGACGTCCTTATCTACTCTTTTGGTACATGGTTCCTGATTGGGGTTGAAGGAATTAATGTAATCCCTTATTTTTTTTAATATATTAGCGTTTGATTAGTCTAAAAACTAACCAACACCATTATATATTTTAAGTCGGACCAAGTTGTTATTAACGGCTAAATATAGAAAAATTTAATATTATTCTAAAAAAGAAAAAAGAAATAAAAAAATCTTCTGGTAGGCACAACAATGTACGAAAAAAAAAGGAAAAAGACTAAGGAAATTCTTCTGGTAGGCACTAAAAATGTTACTAGTTTACACGATGTCAGACAATTAAGCTCATGCTGTTACAGGGATGTGACGCGGGAGGTGGCTGGCGCCATGTCCAAGCTGGCGAGCACGCTGGCCACCGTGCTAGCGGAGGCGGTGCTGGGGCACGCCCCCGCGGGCGAGAGCTTCCCGGAGAGCTGCGACGAGACGACGTGCTTCCTCCGGCTGAACCGTTACCCGCCGTGCCCCTTCTCCCCCGACACGTTCGGCCTCGTTCCTCACACGGACAGCGACTTCCTCACCGTGCTGTGCCAGGACCACGTCGGCGGCCTGCAGCTCATGAAGGGCGACGCCTGGGTGGCCGTCAAGCCCATCCCCGGCGCGCTCATCGTCAACATTGGAGACCTCTTCCAGGTACACACCCACATGCATGAACCTTTGCTTTCCTTCTACCGAACGATCAATGTCATTCTAGTACCTCCTAGCAGGAGGAGTTGTTTTTTGGTGCACTAGAAGATAGGTCATGCACAAGCTAAGGTACCTTCTCTAGTTCCCGGCTGTCTGCGTGCAGTACAGATTCTACCAACATATTCCGATTCCAACCTTTGAAGTACTAATATGAGCTGTTCCTACGAGTACTGAATGTACTCCTCGTAGCAAAAAGGCCTAAGGATTCCGGGGATTTCAAGCGACAGGAAAACATTTCAGTACCGAAGCTGACCTGTCCATGCCATGCATGATAGTAGCATACAGAAAACATGGCAGTACAAACGCTGACCTGGCCATGCATTGTACAAACACATAGCCACATGGTGTACTGCAGCTTTTGCGTGGCAATCCTATGGAGATCACACTAGTACAGCTACTAAATGAAGTACTAAAGTCACTCGCCATTATCCAAAAAGAGGAATATCGATCTAGCTTACAATGCAAGACCAACTTCTTAGAAAACGGTTGATGCGCCGTACACATGATTCTCTTTTACAATCTGGCAGCATCCTGTATTCTGATCGTCCCAAGGTGGCTTAGCTTGTCTCAATGTGTTTATTCTTCTTGGTTGTGTTTTGCAGGCATGGAGCAACAACAGGTACAAGAGCGTCGAGCACAAAGTGACGACGAACGCGGCGACAGAGAGGTACTCCGTTGCCTACTTCCTTTGCCCGTCCTATGACTCGCCAATCGGCACTTGCAAGGAGCCTTCGCCTTACATGCCATTCACGTTCGGCGACTACAGAAGAAAGGTCCAGGAGGATGTCAAAAGAACCGGGAAGAAGGTTGGGCTCCCCAGTTTTCTCGTGTAGAAATTGGCATGCATGCCTATATATACTTGGTTTTTGGTCCATGTTCCTTTCTGTGTACCAGCATTGTATAGTCGAGAGTGCAGGGTGATTGCTATACTATCACGAGTCTGTAACTTAATTTGACGTAGCTAGCTAGCTTAAAAGAAAGGATAGGGGTCCAGAGCTTGTGCACCTAGGATTGATGTACGGGTACGTTGTTACAGTTTAGGAGCTGATCGTTTGTGTGTGTGCTGTTTTCCTTTCGATTGTTTTCATTAACTTCCTATGCCTCTATGTTTTTGTAAAACATATTGTATGTTAACAAAGATTGATATGTTTGTGCATGCTTATATTGAGCTAAACTTTTTGCATATATATAAATGAATGATTTTCCTTTTTTACTGCAAGTGACATCCAAATACTTGTGGCTTAACAGTCTTAACAGTTCTGGAGAGTGCAAGATATTAGTGACAGTAGGATGCCCCAGCTAGCAAAAATTTTCGTCGGATGGCATGTCATGTTTCAATTCGCAAAGGTTATGCAATCGTGGCGTGAGGCACATGCGTATGATCGAAGTACAACGCCACCCACAAAACTCAGGGGCATCAGTCCGTTAGTGCAACTTTTCGAGGACCCCGCCCGGGCGCCGGAGCATTTCCGGCCTTTCTGGATGAGAACAAAACGTGGAGGTATATATCTCCTAATCGCTTTGGGACTGTACGTGACCGCCCAGGGACCGCGAGGCATATTGTTCTCATCACTAACCACGGATACGGGAGATCCTCTTTTCTTCTCGCTCGATCAACCATGCCTCATCGATGATATCATGATAAGCACTCAAGGCACCTGCGATAGCTGCATGCTTTTCGTCCTTCTCGTTTTCCTTTCGCGGTCCGATGGAACAATGCTCTCCTTTCCGACCATGCAGACAGCACAAGTGGAAGATGGAGGTTCCGAAGAAAGCAAGACGGGAAACGCCTTGAAATATGGTACTAGTATTTTGCAAGCCACCTTTACAAAAGTCGCTGGGAACGTCACCAGAAAATGGTGCGTGGGGATAACAAGTGAACAGCGTGTTCGGTAGCCTGCAGCTGCGGCTGCAGAAAAATAACTGCGAACACTGTAGCTGTTGCAGCAAACACTGTAGCTGCTGCTGAAAAAATAACTGCGAACACCGTAGCTGCTGCAAAGCAGCGAGGCGAACAGTCTAGAAGTAACTACATCTCCCTGGCTGCTCAGATCATCTATTTATCTGAAAATGCCCGCCACGGCCACTAACCGGTAGAGGTCATTAGAGCATCTCCAGCAAAGACTTTACTTGAGCCCTTACTCTATTATTTAGAGTCTTGAGTTAAAATATCATCTCCAGGGACCTTATTTGGGCTCTCATTTTGCATGCCCCCTCAAATTCCACCTCCAAACCCTCATTCCTAGGGTCCTCCAATCATCCCTCTCATTTATGGGTCCCACCACTTTTTTCACAAAATAAGGTATTGGGCTACTTTATTGTTGGAGTTGAAACAAAATTTTGAACCCTTATTTTTGCATGTTAGCTTGAAAAATAAAAGTAGGGGCTTTATTTTAAGGTCTATTGCTAGAGATGCTCTTATGGGATCTATTTAAATTTCAGAAACCCGAAAAACTGGACGGTAAACCTGAAAACCCGCCAAATTTGTTTTAACCTTTTGCTCAATTTACGGACGGGTTTTATCGTTTTTGCAAAAACCGGCAAAACCGGTTGGCTCTGGCTTCCACGGTTTAATCGGCAATTGAAACTCTGTCTACAACCAAACGCGTTATGGAGGAATGAATATCAAACTTTAAGTGACATATGGTGTGTTTTATGTAAATTTGCATTAAAAAGGAAAGACGATTGTCTGGATGCATGCATCATTTCTGCATTTGTATTCGACATACTACTACTTCGGCTTCGCTAGTATGTTAGACATGTGGTGCTTGGCTGGGTGGAAGTACAGTTTGATTTTTATTTTATTTTTTGGACGAAATGCCTTACAGTAACGTAAATGATCAGTGAATGTACACTACAAGTATGTTAGACAGGACATACTGATTGAGTTTTTTGAACGCTATGATTTCTTTTTTTCTGTTGGTTGTTTTGTGCTACTACGTACAGTCAGTACTTTTTTTGCATTCCATCCACAGATCTGAAGGTGAAATAATGAACACTGCGGTTGATTAGCCCAAAATTACTTATCTTAACAAAACACTCAGTTGAATTTACATCTTTTTCTCTCAAACTTCAGAATGGCCATAGACATACATATCCCATCGGTGATGCTTACGGTGCAAACAAGCTAGAACTGTAAGGGGAGAAATGGTACCAACGAAACCTGTAGGCGTCAGACTCGGAGGCACCAGGCTCTCCGTAGACGATGGAAAACTCGTGGTTCTCCGTATGGTAACACATGATCTTCCCTGGTATGTTGAAGAGAAGCAATCCATTCCCCCCGCTCTCCTCTGCCCCACGGACGACGTACATCGGCCCCAGGTCCAGGTACTCGATCTTCCTCCCCGTGCCCCTCGAGAAACGCAGCCCAATGTACGGGAACTCCGGCCTCGTCCTCCGGATGCTCGGGTACAGCTCTATCATCCTCCTGAGATCTAATCTGTACAGCACCGACCACTCCGAAGAACCTTGATCTTGCATCTCAAGCACGTCCAAAAATCCGGTGAGCCTCTCCTCCTCCGTGAACCCGATCATCTGGAGGTGACCGCCGGACTCCCCGACGTAGGCGCATATCCACCCCTCCGGCGTCCTCGGCATCGGTATCTCGACGATCTGCTCGTCGTCGACGAGGAGACGGACCAGGTGATTTCTCACGACCCATACCAGAGAGCCGTTCCAGAAGACGCTGTGGTAGCAGCGGAGCCCTCTGAACGGGTAGTCGCAATGGTCGAAATGGACTGCTATCCGCCATGACCTTGTTTGCGACGAATACACGTTGATGTTGTAGTTGTCGAAGGCGAAGATCTTGTAGTGTCTTGACTTCGTCGGATCGTAGGCGAGCAAAAGGTAGTGTCCGATGCTGTCCGGCACGTCGATCTCGACGAAGTTCCTCGTCAGAGGGTTGCAGACGAACCAATTTGATTTGCTGCGGCCGGTCGAAATGATCGGCCGGCAACAGACGAGCAGCCCGTTGCACGAGCTGGTCACGTAGATTTCGCCTCTGTCTACGGCAGGAGTGCTCGGGATGAATGAGAGGTCTGGAATTACGTGGTGGTTGTCGCCGATGGACCGACGAAGAGGAACGTATCTGAACTTTCGATAGAGTTTGTCGCTGAGGAAGAAGCCGGCGATGGAACTGCTTCCGGTGCTCCTCGAGAAGCTCGTGCAGAGGAAGTGGTGCTCTGATGTCAGAGCATGCCACCGCTTGCATACGATCCGCGCCCGAGCGACCTCCTTCAGAGGCAGCCGGGAAAGGATGCTGATGATGATGTCGTCGGAGAATATTTCATTCATTGACGCCATCAGGTTTGAGGTTGCACGGGGAAAGCAAAAGCATAGGAATGAGATGGTACGAGAAGCAGAGGAATCGCACTTACTTTCCTTATACAAAACACTTATTTATAATTGATCTAGCTTCTAAGAAGTCTCCAATACCAATACACGCACCCAAAACAAAATGACACCAAGAGCATATACTACAATATCCTATGAATTGACAAATTCAATGAACAAACAACTTTGTCCGCGCCTTAGTTTGTCAAAAATGAAAAATATATGTCCCTATCATGATTCTAGTTTTCATCAGGCCGGCAAGTTTGTCGCTGCTAGCCATAGGAGAATACAACACAAACACATCACGTTTGGTTGTGAGTTACCCGTGCATCATATACACACGCTGGCTGCAGAAAAATAACTGCAAACACTGTAGCTGCTGCTGAAGAAATAACTGCGAACACTATAGCTGCTGTAAAACAGCGAAGTGAACACCGCGATAATTCCAAGTCCAAGATATGCTGGAAAACGTTTTTTTTTTTTTGAGCAAAAGATATGCTGGAAGAAGGTGAACGAAGGTCCATGGGCTCCGAGTTCATGTTACGCAAGCCCGACCCGTGGTTGTCATACATGTCGGTCTGGGCCAACTTATTTCTACCGCTTTTTAGTGATACAAATTCCGGATCTAGACCAACTCCGAAAATCGAGTCCGCTACATAAATCACGTGTCTCCCCTCAAAAAAAAAAAAAAACCCAATAAATCCTGAGTCCTGAGACAACGGCTGGTGGCAAGATCCAAAGCCCCAAACTATCAGAACCGAAAAAATTGATCCAATTGCCGCAATAGATTACGAAAGAGCAGACATGAATTCCGTGCTGCGATCTGCTGCTCGGCGTGTGTTGCAGCTGGCTGCCGGGAGCCTGCACAAAAAAAAGGAAAAAATTAGACCTGCGGGAGCAAGCAATCTCAAATTTTCTATGAAGAAAAAGGACCTTCTCACGCACGCTTAGAAAAATGACTAGGCTACTGCCACGCAGCCATCGCGCGCGCAGATGGAACGTGAGGAGATGGCGGGCTCGATCTGGTCTTTGGGCTTCCTGCTATCCGTTGCCTTGCATCGGTTCATGAATCCTCCAAAGACTTTCGAGGAAAGATGGTCGGAGATTAAAAAAGCGTCTATTGCGTTCACGTTGGCGTTGTTAGTACTTTTCCTAGTACCGTCTATGTCTTCATCTTGATTAGCCGTCCATTAGGGATTTCTTTTCATGCTTTACGTGTACGCTCTATCGTACAAAACTATTTGCAGTAGGAGAAAGAGTACAAAGTTACAGCGAGTTACTACACAGGAACGAGGTTCCTAAACAAAGAACAAAAATAACTGCGAACATTATAACAACGGCTGAAGAAATAATCGCGATTACTGTAGCAGATGCTGAAGAAATAACTAAAATACTGTACGTGCTGAATCGCAACGGTTACAATACAGCTAGCCGAAACAAGCTAGAAGCAAAGCGAAACGCAAAGAAAAGACCGCGCGACCTACGACCTCGTACAAACCTACCAACCTAGGCAGTGAGCCATTGCCTACAGATGCTGAAGAACACCGAGGCGTTTGGCAGAGGCTGAAAAACAGGGGCGTTTGGCAGAGGCTGAAAAAGAGGGAGCCTACGGGGTGTTCGTTTCATAGGGATCTAAAATTTAGAAGGGTCTAAAAAAAAACTTATCATTTAATAGTATTAAATAAAGTTTAATTACAAAACTAACTGCAGAACCCCTGGTCTAATTCGCGAGACGAATCTAATGAGGGTAAGCAATCCGTGGTTAGACGATGGTACTGTAGCATTACTGTAGCATGACTGTAGCAAAACATAGCTTACTTAGGCTCGTTAGATTCGTCTCGTAAAGATGTACCCATCTGTAAAAAGATTTTATCATTAAACTTTATTTAATACTAGATTCTCTTTATTTAGAGGTGTCTAAAATTTAGCGCTAAAAGAAACGAACAGGCCCTACAGACAAAATACAACCGCACGCAACACGACGAAGCAGCACAAGTAAACACACTGCGAAAGCGGTGTCGCAGATGAAGAGAAAAAAAAAACACTGAACAAGCTAATGACATCTTAGGACCATCAGATAGCTCGCATGCCGAGCTTGGAGGCCCGGCGGATGCTCTAGCAAGGCTTCTTGCAAAAGCACTTGCGCGTGACGCTGTCAATCTTGCACTCGCCGGCGGGGAAGTTCTCCGTGGCGCACACCTTCTCGCAGTTGTTGTCGCTCCAGCACATGCCCTTGAACTTGTGGCTTTGTGACACGCAGTACCCCGCGTTCCCGGCCGCCGCCGTTCTCATCTCTGCACAACACGTAAACAAGGCCATCGCGTTTCACGCCCCGTCACAAAATATTGCCCAACACCTGACACCGCCATTGCGATTAATCACCTGTTGCGACGAGGACGAGGAGGAGGAAGACGACGGGGGCGGCCATGCGGCGGGAGGACAGTGCCATCTCCGTAACCGAAACTGAACCGAGGCAACGGCCTGACTGGTCTCTTATTAGTGGACAAGGGAGCGAAGTGGTGGGGATGGACGGGGAAAGGATGGGCGCCCTTATATATAGCGCTGGCGTCAAGGTAAGATTAGCCACCAGTGTTTAATTTAGGAACTGATAAACATAGCCCAACTCTAAATTTGATAGCTAGGTGTTATCCTCCCCTCACACTTTCTAGAGTAACGATGACCGATCAATGTTCTGATGCAACGAATCCTCGAATATGAGTGCAGGGTTATGCACGAATCTAGCGGTTTACGGACAGGCAGGGAGACGATGCAGGGCCGGCCTGGATCCCAAGCTTACGGGCTCAAGCCTGCACCAGCTCTCCATGCAGTTGGTGGCGTTCTGTGTTCGCTGTGCAGCATACATGCTTACAATAACAAGAAATTAGGACACACGGATAGATTATTACAGCCACATATCCAATAACGACCTTACATCATGTCTCACAAACAAGATACACGAGAAGCTAACCAATCACCCTGAGGGAACTGAAACTACCAACAATGCTGCTACTACTACTACTACTACCTACGGATCCAGAACAACAGCGAGATGTTCCGCAAGCGCAGGCAGTTTTATTTCAGGAATGCAGCAGGAAACTAAAAGAGAAACACAACATGACCGCGCAACATGAAGAGGCGACGAACGGAAGTTGCTAGGCACGACAGAAGCAGAGAGACCCGGCGAAGAGAAACAGCT
Organism: Eragrostis curvula; assembly: GCA_007726485.1. Classification (NCBI taxonomy): domain Eukaryota; kingdom Viridiplantae; phylum Streptophyta; class Magnoliopsida; order Poales; family Poaceae; genus Eragrostis; species Eragrostis curvula. The sequence goes on along the minus strand of RWGY01000307.1, from coordinate 46,213 downwards.
TTCTCGCCGGAGGCGAACGGCGTGCGCTAAGCACTAGCAGATTCTCTTGCAGAAGCACTTGCGCTCGAGGCCGTTGGCCTTGCACTCGCCGTCGGGGAAGTTCTCCGTCCTGCACACGTTGGCGCAGTTGTTGCTGCTCACGCACATGCCCTTGAACCTGTGGCTCTGCGACAGGCAGTGCCTCGCCTCCGCCACCTTCATCGTCCCCATCTCTGCATTTACACATCACACAAAACAGAGGCATCACGTTTCATGGCGTTGCAACACACACACACACAAGTGGCAAACTTTGCATAGTTACATGTTCGACGAGACAAGCATTTGATAGATGGCATAGAGCATCACCTGTGGCGACGAGGAGGAGCAGGAGGAAGAGGACCGGCGCGGCCACGCTGCGAGTCGACGCCATCTGCTCTAGAGAGACCACAAAAACTGAACTAGCTATGGCCACCGACGGTCTTTGAAGGTCGATGGACACGGGAGGCAAGGCAAGGGATGGAATGGATGGGAACAGAGGAAGGGGGGTTTATATAGAGCGCCGGTGTTGAGATCTGATTAGTCAATGCATTAATTCGTAAACTGATTAACCGGACTCGATCGCCTCTAACCCTGCCGTTTCCTCAAAACGCATCCAAGATTGCTGATCTTGGTGCTGCTGGAACGGGACGCTGGTCAAATAATTGAGGACGCCCAGAAGTGGGATACTGTACTGCGGTAGGCCGTAGCCCTTCTCACGGGACGAATTCACTCGCTGGACTTTAGCGGATCATGGACGGACACAGCACGCGTGCCGCCGATCAGTATTGGGACCCCTGATGCATTGTGCTGTGTGTGCGGCAGCGGAGGATTCCAAACTGGTGGCCATGGAGCGCCGGAGAGGACATGCGAGGAGCTAGCGCGGCCGCATTCACGAGCCTCGCGTGCTAGTCCTGCGGCGCACTCGCGCTCATGGCTTCTGCCAGCTTCTTCTTGGCTCGTAGCGAACTGTGGATGACAGGATGAGTCACGGTGGGAGCAGCGACCTGCTGATCTCGGCGAGCGGAGGCATGCAGCATGCGCGCGTGAATCTCGTCGGTGCCCATGGCCAATGGGTTTGGGCCACCCGGGGATCAGATCGCACTGCCGAAAGAGGCACGAGTGATCGTGGATCAGGCGCGTCCATGAACTCGTGTTCGCCCCCATCCTGTCCACATTCTGTTTACCCAGGCATGCTGCATGCAGAGACGGACAGAGGCAGTAAGGCAGTAAAAGGTGTGTTTGGTTTGCAGCCAACCAAATAAAATTTTACAATTTACACTATCCAATCCAGGTAACTAAATATATGCGCTTTTTTATTTTTATACTAGATTAGCTTGGTTTGAGATAGCCTGTATAAAATTCTATTCTATGCAGAGCTAACCTTACGCAGCTAACCAAACACATTTAACGGCTTGGTGCTTTCAGCGGTAGGCGACGTGGCCGTTGACAGCGAAGCGTCAGTGGTGACTTCGTCAATCTCGAGAATTTGTCAGTTCAGTCTTTGAAGATGCTCATAGAGGTAAGATTTACATATGTGCATTCATAGAGGTGAGTGTGCGTACGTTGTGAGTGTCAGAGTTATACTGCATAATAAAAAAAAAAAACTTACGCAGCTAACCAAACACACCCAAAGTGACTAAGGGGGTGTTCGTTGCTTTAGCATTTAGCATTTAGACCTGTCACATCAAAGAGAATCTTATTATTTAAGAATACTAAATAAAATTTAATGACAAAACCTTTTTACAGATATGTACATCTTTACGAGACGAATCTAACGAGCCTAATTAATCTATATTTTGTTACAATGATGCTACAGTGGTGCTACAGTAACCAGCGTCTAATCGCGGCTTACCTACCCTCGTTAGATTCGTCTCGCGATTTAGACCAGGGGTTCTGCAGTTAGTTTTGTAATTAAACTTTATTTAATACTCTTAAATGACAAAATTCTTCTCTCTAAATTTTAGACTCCATGCAACGAACACCCCTTAAGTCCAAATAGTGAAATATGAAATGGGCCAAAACTGGGAGGACCCTACAGAAAAAGGCTGGATTGTAACAGTAAAATGTCAAGGCCTCTTACAGGCTCCACAGGAAGCCCATCTTCGTTTGTATTGAGCCCGATCTAAATGCCACATAAAAACGGCCCATATCCGAACTTACATACAACATGTTTTTTTTTCCCTTTTGTTTTTGTATGTTGTATTGTAAAACAGGTCATATGCAACTTGTGAAAATAAAGCGCATATCTTAGATTATCTTTCGAGCTTTGGCAAAGAACTCGCACTCTCTCATATCTTAGCTAGGGACACTGTATGTTGCGGTAGCATACGCTGCGCATTGAGCTGCTCTTCGTGTCCGTGCGACGGTGCGAGTCGATCGCTACAGACGTTTCCCAGAGAAAGTGCCTTCCGCAGACGAAATATTTCCTCTGCTTCTGCGTTGATATAACGCAACATTTGACTATGGAAACCGACCAACCCATAGATCTTGTTCTCCAGCAGTACAAGTAGTTAACAATGGCAGACCATGTCCCCGTGCCCACTACACCTGCACTGAACTTTCTCCACTCGCTCTCTGTTGTTCTTTATGTCTCGTCCAAGCTAGATTTGCTTCACACGAATAATCGTACGCAGTCGATCGTAGTGTTTGCATTGCCGGGCGGTCTCTTTACCAGTTACGCGGGCAGGGCACTGACGAAATAATGCGTCGCCGGTGTCACTCAACTACACGAAAAGAGATAGGGAGGCATTTCCGTTTTGCTAGACTGTCTACTACTGATCGCCATGTTGGACTGCACTTTGGCACTAGCTCTTCGCGTAGAGGTAGGCCTATCTGCCTGATACGTTCTAGAAGGAAGGTAGGAAGTGGTCGTGCAACTTGACAGTTTATTTACTTGACCGAGTTCTTTCTTACTCGTGACTATTGGCTCGTTTCCATGTTCTTTTTGAAGGTGCCTACTGCTTTCACTACTAATGTAATGTTAACAATAATGCTCCAGGTCTTGTATTCTGCACGCACGCTATATAACAATGTATACTTTCGTTGCACACATGCGTGCACGCGAAAAAGGCAGCCGATAAAAGAGGATCGACCGACCGTGGAACCTTGCTGCCCCTCGTAATGCTGATCTCCATCGAAACATATCCGAGCATGACTGCATGAGTCGAAGCCCACTGAAACGACGGAAACGAGGCTCGCAACGGCAAATCATCGAATGTCGTCGGTCGGTCACGGCCCCAACGCAACACGACAGTCCGCAGCGTGCCGAGACAGATCCTGACCCCAACCAAAGAAAGGACTGCACGACGAAAGCCTGCGAGCCAATGCGATCGGGCGGCCTGGCCACACCCCGGGTGAGGTGCTCTGACGTGCGCCGGTGGTGGTTAGGTAGTGACACGGACATAAAGCGGGCAAGCCGGCAACGCGAAAACAACCCGAGCGCCGGGCCACCGGCCACGAACGCGAGAGACTCGATCGAGTCTGCCGAAACCGTGGGCACGTCGCGCTCGCCGCGCAAATCCGGCTTTGCGCCGCGCTGCACGCAGGGGAAACGGGCACTCGCGGGGCTTTTCTATCCGGGTGCGCTGCTGTCGAGACGTTGCGCCACGTAGAGCGCACGAACGGGGGTGGGTGGGTCAGTGGCTGTAGTACCCGTAATTTTGACCATGGCGGCAAAACCTAAAATTTGAAATTTTAAAATTTCCAAACTTAAATAAATTAACTAGACTCAAATAGGGTTCAATTTAAATTTTTTTTCCCGAAATAAAATCATGCATGAAAACCTCATGTGCATATTTGCAGTTTTATTGCCTTTATTTTGACTGTTTGAGTGAGTGGTGAAGTCCCATTTCAAACTCCAAATTCAAACTCCTTTGAAATCCCTCCAAAAATCCAAATCCGGGAAAAAGAAAAGCATTTCCTTCTCTATCGGGCCGTCTTCTTCCCTTTTCTCCGCGCCCGGCCCAGCCCTCCATTTTCTTTTTCTCCCTCCCGCGTCGCCGCGCCGGCCCACGCGGCCCAGCATCGCCCCAGCGCCGCGCCCGGTCTCTGACGCGCGGGCCCGGAGGCGTCGTCAACCTCCGGACGCGCGCGCCGCCCGACAAGACCGGCGTGCCGGCCGGAGATTTGCTCCCCCGCCGCTGCGTGACTTCCACTGCCGGCCACGTGTGGCTTCTCCGCTCTCTCCCGCGCTTCCCCCGCCCGGGCCCCCTCCTTCCTCTTCCCCCCAGTCAACCGGCAACGTGAAGCACGACGCCCTCGCCATTTACTCCGGTGAACTCCGCCGCCCGCGAGCTCGCGTTGAACCAACGCGACCGCGCGACCTCACCGCACCCGGGACCCCCCCTCCTCTCTCAGCGCCGCGTGGCAACACACCGAGCTCCGGCCCCTACCCTTCGCGTCGCGAGCACGCTACCTCGCCGGAAATATCCCGACGAACTCGGGATATTTCCCGGCCACCCCCGCGCCTCCAAACGCCTATATAAGAAGCACCGGGACCTCCTATTCTCAGTTTCGCCCACACTAGCTCACTCACCTCGCACACCCGAGCTCCACTCCTCATTTCCCTCAACTCCGACCAACTCCGGCGAGCTTCGAATCCGCCTCCTTCGTCGCTCCCCACATACTCCGAGCTCGAGGTGAGCTTCACCACTTCTTCCCGCACCCCTAGCGCCTCTTCTTCATCCTCCGCGCGCACTTGAGCACGGCTCTCACCGAGGACCGCCGCGCCGGCCCTTTTCCCCTTCACCTCCGGTCA
>RWGY01000307.1:0-40439 GCA_007726485.1 Eragrostis curvula | reverse complement strand
AACAGGCGCAAGTGCAACGCCAGGATCACTAGGGGTGGAGAGAAAAACCTAACCCTAGATTTGCTCTGAATACCATGTTATGAATAGCACTTGTATTCATCATGGGGGCAATAGGCCCAAATATATATATGTACAGGTGTATGCAAATATGCACAAAACTCCTTATACAATGGGGAAACTACAAGACTACATATAGATCTAACACAAAGCACATGAATTCCTTTCGAAATAACCCTGATCCAGGCAGTAAATATGCAGAAACTAATATGAAAGCTAATGCTTGGATGGTTAACGGAGGATCAGGATCACTTTATAACAATAAGCTGATGATAATTATTCATGCACATTCACGGTAGTTAAGGAAAAAAAAAGAATGTAAATTAATTTTTTCTTAAATTAAATTATTGAGGTTTAAGCCAAAAAACTATCTTCAATATGGCCCCAAAACAACCCTCAACATTTTCATATCCCCAAAACTCTCCTTATTTGTAGCTACAAATAGGAGAAAAATTAGGGTCCTCACTTCTTTTTCAATAGAATTAATATTTTTACTGTCATAAATGCTGATGTGACCTTAGAAGCCGGAAACGCGGAACGACGCCACGTCCCCTGTTCCGGAGACTTCGTCCCGAAACGCGGAACGGGAACGAAGTGGAACGTTGTCCGGTTCGCTGCCGGGAACGCGACTCGTAGACATCGGGTCGTGGGATGAGAAACGGAGCTGGAAGCCTGGAACGCATGGGAGGGATGGCAGCCGGCAGCGGTAGTGACAGCGCGAGGGAGGGAGGCGGCGTCCGAGCGAGCTTTGGCGATGGCGGCGGCGGCAGAGGATCGAGTCCAATGCTTTCCTGATGCTACGGGTGTAGGGCAAGGCATCAATGTTGGGCTGTTTGCTGATTATATCTTGGGCCAATACTACATTTTCGGCCTATTTCTTGTGGCAGTAGGGATAAATGGGTTGGAGGGTTGGACGGTGTAAATTTGTTATTTCGCCCTGTTTGATTTGCTCATCGTTTCCTTTTATTGTCCCAAATTTAGAGGGTACGCGTCCCCGTTCCATACGGAACGATTGTAAGATGTATACCCCCTTACGTACCCAATTTTCTGAGCTTTGGTTCCCCGTCCCACGTTCCCGTTCCTTGTCCCCTTCGTTCCGGGAACATGGCTTCTAAGGATATGACCCAATAAAAAATAGTTTGATCTACTTTTAAGAGGGAATTATTGAAATAGAAAACAAAAATTGTCCTTTATAATTTTTTGACTGCTCTTAAAAACAAATTTATGGTCAATTTTACGGAGATCTCTTGGAGATGCTCTAACATTATGCATAACTAAAGCCCCATCATCTTCGCGTAAAATTTAAATTTCAGCTTTTTCCTCCCTCCCTCCCTCCAATGACCTCTCCAATCATCCCTGATTATTACTAGACATGTCAATCAATGTTCCGTCGCCTCAGATCGTGTAGTCACGAGGATTGTGCACGCACGCCCAACGGCGAGGAACTCGACTAATATTCATAACACTTCAAAACTATTCTCACGAAGAAAACCCACTGATAGATAGTAGTAGACTAATTATTAAGCACGAACGTACCCACATGACGAACTTGGCTAAACGAGCGCCGGCCATCTCCACCATCTCCTGGAGAGAGTTCCTCTCCGCTGTCCCGGCACCCTTCTCCATGCCCAATAGCGCCTCACCTTGGTTGGTGTGGCCGGCGCAGCAACACGCGCTGCTCGTCATCGGTGACGACGGCGACGGACGCAAACCCTACGGACGACTCTCCGTGGCCCGTGGGGACGTCCGTACTACATATACATGGGCTCACAGTTTCTGGATCGGTCGTAGCACGGAGCGTAGGCGGGCTGGGCCGTTGTTTTCTTTAATGGATGTTTGGAAGCAGGCCAAAATTTACTTTACTTTCTTTCGTGTTGAAATTTCTTCCTTTTGTCCAGCTTTTTATTTGATTGATTGAGAAGAAAGATTACTATAGCAAATACTTCATTAAAGCTTTAATTTGGGCACCTTTGCAAGTAATAAAAAATTTGCATGAATTGCCAAACCGCCAACAAATGTACAACAACTTATACTTTTGTAAAATCATAGTTAACAAAAAACAAACCGAATGGAAGGGGCCAATCTCCATCTAAGTGGTGTAAGATCACCACACAGATGCCACCACAACAATCTGAAACTTAAAACACAATTGCACCAGATACACCCTCCGATGTCAAAGCACCCCTCTCATTCCAACCCACCAGCAAGCGCGAACGCACGGCACTGAGAAAGCAGTAAGATAGTTTCATCATGTCAAGCAAACACAATGGAGACTAAACCACCGTGCAGAAAAATTAATAGAACCTCAGCGCAAGCAACCACATTGTGTTCTTATTTACTGCACAGGGTCAGTGATCCAATGCTAAACAATATTAGTAAAAGAAAAGGCAATATCACTTGTAGTTGTAGTACACAAAACTGACCCACCACAGCTAGTGCTGGTCACCTATCAATGCAAGCTCCAACAGATCATCCGCTATCCATTGCTGTCGCCCACGACGAGTCGGTCCTAGCAGGCGCACTAACTCCAGCTCTGAACACGGTTTCATGAACGAGTTCAGTTGGGCGTACTGTTTGACGAACGGACGAGTATACGAGGCGGCGCCAGGGACTGAGAATCTCCGCCGCTGTGGTCTCAACTCCGGCGAGACGTGACGTGGCCCGAGCGGCCGCGGGGGTTGGTAGCTGAACGAAATAGCAGTACAAATACAGGACAGGGCCATGCAATTGTTCACAATACCTCAGTCACAAAAGAAAGAGACAAAATGTTATACATCACTCTTCTTCTTGTTAATCTACTTTGCGAGTGACATCCACGTTTAAAAGACATTCAGGCTTCGACAAGTGAAAATGCCCTGAATCGGCCAGGAATAGGCTCCAATAATGATGATCAACAGACATGGGAAACAGGACGTACGTCCTATGTTTGCCCCTCTGTTTCATCTCCACTGTTCCTCTGTTTCGTCACGACTGTTCCCCTGTTTCTTGGTTTGCTCCTCTATTTTGCTCCGTGTACTGACACGAGGAATTAATTAATCAGTGACGCCATGCCGCGCTTGAGATCCTCCGGTTCACAAGCCTGACGGATAAGAGCAAGGTAGACAAATTAGACACACAACCGGAGCTCTACATCCACCTCGTCCCCGACAAGACGCTCTCCATAAACGACTCGGGCATTAGCATGAAAATTAATATCTCTGTACAACATGATGTCTGCTTGTTGCCCATGTTCTGTTGAGAGAGAGAGAGAGAGAGAGAGAGTTTGCTGTGCACAGCTTGGACCCAATAATACTTTTTTTGAGACACATCTATGAAATTTATGGTGCCGGGATACATTCATCCAAGCAGTCCATCAGGGTGAAAGGAAATATCAAAAGAAATATAGCGAAAGGATGAAAAAATATTGTAATCACAATTGCCGCTACAATGTTGGTGGTCACTAATCTCCTGAAAAAATCAACGAGAAACACATAAAGTAAGGCCATCAATCCCTGCAAAGCAGCCAAATTTTCAGTAAGCATTTTCTCCTTTTTAAAAACCAAAAGCTAACGTGGCTAACACACGAATAGTGGAAGGAGTATCAGCAGCGATATTGTATATGATTTTTTGAACAGAGAATATTGTATATGATTACAAAAAAGCATACGAAATCTATAATACACGAATCGTTCTTATGCTGTCATTAGGCTCTTAGGTTTTCCCTAGTCTAACATGCTGGCATGAACTGGAATCTTGCAATTTGTAATATCTATGTGCCTATTACTCAATGAAAAATGTAAACCATTCACATAACAAGCTGTTGTTCAACTAATTCTCATACTTCCTATGTTAATCCAATTTTCAGTACAAAGGTGTAGTACCCGTAATTTTGGACCATGACGATAAACTCTAAAATTTGAATTTTCAAAATTTCCAAACTTAAATAAATTGACTAGACTCAAATAGGGCTCAATCTAAATTTTTCCCGAAATAAAATCATGCATGAAACACTCATGTGCATATTTGCTGTTTTATTGCCCTTATTTAATTGTTTGAGTGAGTGGTGAAATCCCATTTCAAATTCAAATTCAAACCCCTTTGAAATCCCTCCAAAAATCCAAATCCGGGAAAAAGAAAAGCATTTCCTTCTCTATCGGGCCGTCTTCTTCCCTTTTCTCCGCGCCCGGCCCAGCCCTCCATTTTCTTTTTCCCCCTCCCGCGTCGCCGCGCCGGCCCACGCGGCCCAGCATCGCCCCAGCGCCGCGCCCGGTCGCTGACGCGCGGGCCCGGAGGCGTCGTCAACCTCCGGACGCGCGCGCCGCCCGACAAGACCGGCGTGCCGGCCGGAGATTTGCTCCCCCGCCGCTGCGTGACTTCCACTGCCGGCCACGTGTGGCTTCTCCGCTCTCTCCCGCGCTTCCCCCGCCCGGGCCCCCTCCTTCCTCTTCCCCCCCAGTCAACCGGCAACGTGAAGCACGACGCCCTCGCCATTTACTCCGGTGAACCCCGCCGCCCGCGAGCTCGCGTTGAACCAACGCGACCGCGCGACCTCACCGCACCCGGGACCCCCCTCCTCTCTCAGCGCCGCGTGGCAACACACCGAGCTCCGGCCCCTACCCTTCGCGTCGCGAGCACGCTACCTCGCCGGAAATATCCCGACGAACTCGGGATATTTCCCGGCCACCCCCGCGCCTCCAAACGCCTATATAAGAAGCACCGGGACCTCCTATTCTCAGTTTCGCCCACACTAGCTCACTCACCTCGCACACCCGAGCTCCACTCCTCATTTCCCTCAACTCCGACCAACTCCGGCGAGCTTCGAATCCGCCTCCTTCGTCGCTCCCCACATACTCCGAGCTCGAGGTGAGCTTCACCACTTCTTCCCGCACCCCTAGCGCCTCTTCTTCATCCTCCGCGCGCACTTGAGCACGGCTCTCACCGAGGACCGCCGCGCCGGCCCTTTTCCCCTTCACCTCCGGTCACCGCGACGCCTTCCCCGGTCAGCCCGAGCACGCGCACGACTTCCCCGCACGCGCGCGCACACGCTGCCCGTCACAAACTTGCACTCGCGCCCTCGCGCGCGTTTTACCCCGCACGCTGACGCGCCGCCGTACTCCGGCCGCGTCGCGCCGCCGCTCCGGTCACCGCGCTCGACACCATGTTCCCCCGCCACCTTCCCCGTCGCACGTGGAGTCCCGGCACCCACTCCCGCACCGCCTCCGACCACCACACCGCCAGCCGGCGAGCACTCCGGCGCCGCGCCGCCGCGCGCGCGCGCCCAGCCGCCGCACCACGTCGCCGGACCCGCGCTGAGTCGCTGGCACGCGGGCCCGAGCTGTCAGCCGCTCCCCGCGCCCATGCGCCCGGCGCACCGTGCGCCACACTCACGCGCACGGCTCGGTCCACACCTCTGTGGACCGAGTTCGCAGCACAGTAAACCCCGGGACCCCCGGTCCCAGCTGGCCCACGCGTCAGCCACACAGACCCGAAGCAAAACACTACGTGCACCCGAGAACCTACACAGAATTGCATTTCGAGCACATTTTTCAATATCAGAAAAATCCCCAAAAATATCCAAAAATTCCCAAATTCATTTCTAAACATTTTCCAACCCTTGTGCACCTCTGGAAAATTAGGGAAAAGATTATGCTTGCATTAAGCTAATCTTCCCTAATTTAAATATATTCCCTAAACTTCAAATATCGATATCCTTTTCGTTTTAAATCCAAATCAAATGATCTTTGCACCAAAATTCATCTAAAATCACCCTCTATCCAATCACACCAGAGCCATTCTTCTTGTGTCATTTTTGGTATTTTATTTCATTTTATTTCGATGATTGTTTAATTGTGTGAAGCGGTAGATTTAGATTTTCTTTTATTTTCTTCGTTAGATAATCAAGTCGACGAGGAGGAGTACGAGGACCCCGACTACGAGGAAGGCTTAGAGGAAGAAGATTTTGGTGAAGGCAAGTCCTAACCACCTTGATCATATTGATCCTACGTTTACAAAATATCCCATTTAGAGCTTGTTTGCAAATAAATCTTGCATAGTCTTTTAAAATGATTTAAATGCTAGAGTAACCTAATATTGGTTAAGCCATGCCTTGACTATTGTTATCCTTAATCCTTGTTAGCCCTAGGTTCCAACATCATTAATCTTTAATGAATTGTTGGATAATATTGCCGCTTAGGTTTATCACACGGTGTTAATTAATAATATGCTTCACATGCTTTTTGTGTGAAAATGTGTGTGTGACTTGGTGATGTGTGTGTGAAATAAAAGGGGTGGGATTAGTAAGAAAACCCATAGTGGGGGTTATGTTTTTAGACGGGAGCAAGCGAGGTAGTCCTCAGTGGGGAGGCTATCTCTGGGACGCTATCCCTCATTGGAGGGTAGCTATTGAAGATGCTTGCTTCGGTCGTATAAGGACCGGTTCGTGTACCGTCTGGCCTAGCACACAGTGCAACCACGAGGCTCCTTTATGGGAGGAGTTTGGAACCACACCCTACTAGTGATCGCCCGGTACCACCAGGAGGCAGAGTGCAATCGGAAGCCAGGAGAAGGTCTTGACGATATTGGCGTCGGATCCGGCAGGAGGAGTTGTTCGGCTTTGGCCATGATTATGATTATTATTTATGAAGCCCCTGGTCGCGGAATTTCCGAGGTGGTACCGTGGTGACTCTAGGCAGGTACGGGACCATTAGCGTGTCTTACCAACCCACGACGGTGGGAAGGTCTGGCACCCCTCGTGGGGAAAGTGTACACCCTCTGCAGAGGATAAGAATCTATCCGGATAGCCGTGTTCCACGGTATTGGACGACGCGAAAGCCATGGCCGTCACATGATTAGACTTTGGCGTGAGTTCTCCTTGGCGTGTGTGTTTTCGGAAAAACGCCGGTTTGGAGCCGTGTGCTGGTTGCCTGCCAGCGACTAAAATTTGGGAACTGGCGGGAAGGATTTATTCTCCCCCAGGGCCACAACCCCACTAAATCTCAATAACCTTGACTTAGAGCATTTGCAAAATTGTTTTGATTTCCAAAACAAACCCCTGCATCAAAAATTGGCTTTCCGGCCGATTGATAAAACCTTCAGCCTACACCTTGACAATACCCCTGCATGGGAGTCACCCTTGTGTAGGACTTGCTGAGTACCTTATGTACTCACCCCCCTATCTCTATCCCCTCTTCAGAGGAAGAACCAGAATACGACTTTCAGGGCGATGGCGAAGAAGATTAGGGTCGTCCAGCGCAAGGCTGCCTGTGGAGTGGATCCGCTGCCGCCGTCCGTTGCGTAGAATAAAGTGTGGCGTTGCTGCTTCCCAGCAACGGCCGTCTTGATGTAATGTGTGGAGTTGTAAGGCCTCTGGCCGTTTCAAAGACCTTTATGTAATATAAAGGCATGTAATGATCTTCGGTAATAAATAAAAGGTATGTTCTCTGAATTTGCCAATCTGTGAGAATGGCCGTATCAGCGACTGATCCAGGGACTGATACGGTGTATTCAAGTACCTCATAAAATGGGGTATGACAGAGTGGTATCAGAGCCATACTTGCCCGTAGGATGACCCTTAGGATGGAAACGAGTGAGAGAGAGTAGTAATTTATACAAACTATTTGCGAAAATTCTACTTCCCTGCTTGTGCTCCGTTTATAAAATCATTTTCTCTCGTACTCACCTTCCTTTCAAAATTTGTGTGTGTGTAGGTAGATGGAGGACCTTCGTGCCGAGCTTGCTCAGCTGGAGGAGAGTCGTGCCCAGACCGTTCGCTGCCTCGAGCAGGCCGCCGAGTGGTGGGACGAGGACGTCCGTCGACTTCGAGAGACTCAGGCACAGCTAGCGGAGACTCAGGCACAGCTTGCTGCATCCCAGGAGGAGGTTGCGCGTCTGACCTCCCGACTTGAGTTTGTGAGGAGACTCTGGGAGGAGGACGCCCTGTACCTGATCAGAGAGGTAGACCGCTGCTACGTGAGACTTCACGAGGTTGGAGCAGGACCACGCCGCAGGATGACCCCGAGGATCGGAGGACCAGCACGTCACCTTCACTACGCTTGCCCGACGGACTCCGACCCCGACACTGAGCCGACTGGAGACTCTTGGACTTCTGGAGGTTCGGACCCGACTGGAGGCGACTCAGGGTTAGGTTCTGACAGCCAGGGACACACTGACTCAGAGGACACCCAGGACCTTATGGAGTGGGCCGACGAGTTAGAGGCAGCACTCCTGAGAGAGCAGTCCACTGAGGAGACTGGTTACAGAGTTGCCCCCACTGAGGAGTCAGTGGCGGAGAACTTCGTGGACCTTCCTGGAGACGACGACGAAGTGATGGGCGAGGAGCAGCCTGCCCAGACGGACGTGCCAGCAGAGCAGGAGCAGCCAGCACTGTACGACACCCCACCAGCGCAGGAGCTGCCAGAGAGCCTTCCGACGCCGACTCCAGCGGACCCAGCGGACCCAGCACTGGAGGAGTACTACCGCCTGCTCAGCACGGACCAGCTTGTTCAGGACCCGTTCGACCTTCACGAGGAGTGGCTGCGAGACCAGGGTTACCTAGCTTGAGCAGCGCTAGTTAGTAGTAGCGCAGTCGCCTCGATAGTGTCTAGTTTCTAGTGCTAGGCGCTGTCTCGAGTAGCGTCCAGAGTCTAGAGTTAGGGTTGTCTCCAGTGGAGACTTGTGTGATGTGAGTCGTGGTCTAGAACTCCCCTTGTGGTGAGTCCTGTCGTAGTCTAGGTTTCGTTGAGTCCTTTCATGTATATAAATAAGAAAGGACTTTGGTATGTGTGATCGAACCTTGTTATTATGAAATGCAGTGCTGTGTTGATGTATTGATGCTGGATCTTATTGTTTGTGTGCGCAAGATTGATGGAACGTCTTTCCATTGTCTTGTTTATTCTCCTCAACCTTCCAAATCGCTAGAGACGTTTTCTTATCTTTCCTTTTCTACGCCCCACCGGAACAGATGCCTCCCAAACGGTCAAACAGAATTGCACAACGCCAGCGTCGTGCACGTGGTGAACAAGAAGACGACCATGAGGAAGTCCAGAACCCTGGACGCGGTCGTAATCGTGGTGGAGGACAGCAGAACCGAGGCAGAGGACGTGGCAGAGGCAGAAACGAAGACATCTACGAGGATGCCCATGAAGAAGAGGAAGAACACGAAGAGGAAATGGTTCAGGGTGAACAAGAAGCTGAAGCCGAAGTAGGAGAGAATGAGGTTATTCCTCATATAGGAGGACAGCAGAACAGAGGTGGAGGACAGCAGAACAGAGGTGGAGGACAGCAGAACAGAGGTAGAGGCAGAGGAAGAGGAAGAGGTGGTCATATACCACCACCCCCACCTGTCACAAACCTTGTGCAAGTCATGGATAATCAGACCCGCTTAATGGAGATAATTGCGCAAGGACTTTTGGATCGTGCTCCTGGACAGCAGAGCAAGATGTCGGAATTTATGAGGCTTAGACCCCCGACCTTCGAGGGTGTTGAAGAGGACCCTCTGGCAGCCGATGATTGGCTGAGAGATCTCACTAAAAAGCTGCATTTGGTACATGCGGATGATAGAGAGAAAGTGCTGCTGGCATCTCACCAACTGAAAGGTGTAGCAAGTGAATGGTGGGATAATTATAGAGAAGGAGCAGAAAATGCGGATGCTATCACCTGGGAGGAATTCCAGGAAGAATTCCGGAGGTATCACATTCCGGAAGGAATCATCGAAATGAAGGCTGACGAGTTCCGCGCTCTGAAGCAAGGAGCGATGACGGTGACCCAATATATCAGAAAGTTCATGAAGTTGGCCCGTTACGCTCCAGAGGATGTTAACACGGATAAGAAGAAGCAGGACCGCTTCAGGAAGGGACTCAGCCCTAGTTTGAGAATGCAGCTGGTTACCCACATTTACCCAGACTTCAATACGCTCATGAATCGCGCCATACTTTTGGAGGATGCTCGTTCTCACATCGAGCATGATCGGAAGCGCAAGTTCAATGCGCAGAAGTTCAAGCAAAATGAGAGGAACCAAAGACAGCGAGCTAATTTTCCTCCGAAGCCAAGGTTCCAACCAACAATGCAGTACAGGACCTCAGCATCCAACCAGCAGAGCTATGTACCCTCAAACCGCAATCAGAATTCCGGCAGTCAACAGAAGAGCAGTTCCAGTGTTGCTCAACCCAACATGGACAAAAGAACTTGCTTCTACTGCCGTGAGCCAGGCCACATGATTGCAAATTGTCCTTACAAGAACCAGAGCAATGCACCCACTCAACCACATCAATCAAACAGCGTCAGAACCGCTGCATCAGGAGCTAGCCGAGGAGGACATCAGTCCGCAGGACAGCAGCGTAGGAGCAACCAATCCTTTGGACGTGGAAGAGTCAACCATATTGATGCTCAAGAAGCAGAGGAAGCACCGGACGTTGTACTCGGTGAGTACCTCGTCAACTCAACTCTTGCAACAGTACTGTTTGACTCTGGTGCATCACATTCATTCATTGCCTCAAAGTTTGTGGAAACACATGATGTGCCAACTGTCTTGCTAAAACAACCCCTAATAACCCGATCTCCTGGAGCGGAGATTAAGTGCATGTTGGGATGCCCGCGGGTTAAAATCCTTTTAAGTGGGGTAGAGTTCCTAGCGAACTTAGTAGTCCTTCAGTCCTGTGGAATAGACGTTATCCTTGGAATGGACTGGTTAAGTAAACACAAGGGCAATATAGCCTGTGACACTCGGAGAGTTTCACTGGTAAATCACAAAGGGATTAAAGTGGAATGTGCACCGAGGAGGCCAAGAGACATGCCTATGGTGTGCAGCACAGAGGCTACACCCCTAGAAGAAGTGCCAGTAGTCTGCGAATATCCTGATGTATTCCCAGACGATCTGCCAGGCATGCCACCTGACCGAGACATAGAGTTCATAATAGACCTCATTCCTGGCACATCCCCGATAGCAAAGAGACCCTATCGGATGGCAGCCAATGAGTTGGCAGAGTTAAAGAAACAAATAGCAGAGTTGATAGAAAAAGGATTTATCCGACCTAGCTCATCACCATGGGGATCACCCGTTCTGTTTGTAAAGAAGAAAGATGGAAGCCTCAGAATGTGCATCGACTATAGATCACTGAACGAGGTCACCATCAAGAACAAGTACCCACTGCCCAGGATCGATGATCTATTTGATCAATTAAAAGGAGCCAAGTATTTCTCTAAAATAGATCTGAGATCTGGATATTACCAACTCAAGATCAGAAAGGCAGACATTCTGAAGACAGCATTTGTCACTAGATATGGACAGTATGAGTTCACAGTGATGCCATTTGGGCTCACGAATGCACCGGCCTATTTCATGAACTTAATGAATAAGGTCTTTATGGAAGAGCTAGATCGATTTGTCGTTGTCTTCATAGACGACATTCTGATCTACTCAAAGAGTGCCCAAGAGCACGAAGAGCATTTGAGAATAGTGTTGGAAAGGCTGAGAGCACACAAGCTGTACGCCAAATTCAGCAAGTGTGAATTTTGGCTAAACAGAGTAGCTTCCTTGGACATATCCTGACCGAAGAAGGAGTGTCAGTCGATCCATCCAAAGTCGAAGCAGTCACCAATTGGAAGCAACCAACCAATGTGACGGAAGTCAGAAGTTTCCTTGGTTTGGCAGGATACTACCGTAGATTCATCGAAGGATTTTCCAAGATAGCCAGGCCTATGACAGCCTTGACCCAGAAAGGCAAGGAATTTAAGTGGACAGAAGCTTGTGAGAGAAGTTTCCAGGAATTAAAGAAAAGGTTGACAACAGCCCCAGTGCTGACTTTGCCAGACATCCACCGAGACTTCGTCGTGTATTGCGATGCGTCTCGACAGGATTGGGATGTGTCTTAATGCAAGATGGACGAGTGGTAGCCTATGCATCGAGACAATTGAAGACACATGAGCAGAACTACCCAACTCATGACTTGGAGTTAGCAGCCGTTGTTCATGCACTTAAGATTTGGAGACACTATTTGATTGGAAACAAGTGCGAGATATACACGGATCATAAAAGCCTAAAGTATATCTTCACACAGTCAGACTTAAACCTTCGGCAACGAAGATGGCTAGAGTTGATCAAGGATTACAACCTGGAAATACACTATCACCCAGGCAAAGCCAATGTAGTGGCAGATGCATTAAGTCGCAAGGCACCACGACATCGTGTCAGAATATCTAAAAGGAGGCCTGAGTTACAAGCAGAGATGGAAAAACTAAACCTACACTTCGCCCAGCCAGGCCAGTTGAACATGCTATGTGTAGAACCAACACTGGAGAGCAAGATACGCACTGCTCAGGAGACAGACGAGGAAATCCTGGATCTTAAGAGAAAGACAGGAGAGGACAAAGCCCCTGGGTTTCGAGTGGATAACCAGGGAACCCTATGGTACAAAGATCGGATCTGCGTACCAAATGTGGGTGGCTATCAACACCTCATTCTGGATGAGGCACATAACTCTGCCTACTCCATCCACCCTGGATGTACCAAGATGTACTCGGATTTGAAGCAGAAATATTGGTGGATTGGCATGAAAAGAGACATTGCAGAGTTTGTAGCCAGATGTGACGTATGTCAGAGAGTAAAGGCAGAGCATCAGAGACCCGCAGGGTTACTACAACCACTACATGTCCCAGTATGGAAGTGGGATGAAATCAGCATGGATTTCATCGTAGGTTTGCCCAGGACCCCGAAAGGAAATGACTCAATATGGGTCGTAGTGGATCGCCTGACTAAGGTTGCCCATTTTATACCAGTCAAGGCAAATTACAGAGCGGACAAGTACGCTCAGCTCTATGTGGACCACATCCTTAAGTTGCATGGAGTTCCGAGCAGAATAGTGTCCGATAGAGGCTCCCAGTTCACTTCAAGATTTTGGAAGAGCCTACATGGGTTGCTAAGAACCAAGTTAGACTATAGCTCTGCATACCATCCCCAGACAGATGGACAGACGGAAAGAGTAAACCAAATCCTGGAAGATATGCTGAGAGCATGTGTCCTAGTCTATGGAAAAGACTGGGAAAAGAGTTTAGCATTCGCCGAATTCTCCTACAACAATAGCTACCAAACAAGCCTGCAAATGTCGCCATTCGAGGCATTATACGGCAGAAAGTGCAGAACACCACTAATGTGGTCAGAGGTAGGAGAAAGGTCATTCTTTGGACCTGCCATTATTAAGGACGCCGAAGAGAAAGTGGCACAGATCAGAGAGAATTTGAAAGTAGCCCAGAGCAGGCAGAAGAGCTACGCGGACACAAGGCGTAGAGATTTGAGTTTTGAACAAGGGGATTATGTGTATCTCAAGGTGTCGCCCATTCGAGGTACACGAAGATTTCAAGTCAGGGGAAAGTTAGCCCCGAGGTACATTGGACCGTTCAAGATACTTAAGCGGATCGGAAAAGTGGCGTACCGCCTTGAACTTCCTGAGGAGATGTCCGACGTGCATAACGTCTTCCATGTCTCGCAACTAAAGAAATGTCTGAGAGTTCCAGAGGAAGTGGTACCCACTGAAGTGATGGACCTCCAGCCCGATCTCCGATATCAGGAAAGGCCTGTAAAGATATTGGATGTTGCTACTCGGTTAACGAGAAGGAAAGCCATAAGGTTTTGCCGAGTGCAATGGAGCAATCACACTGAGGCAGAGGCCACATGGGAACGAGAAGATGACCTCAGGAAAGAGTTCCCGTATCTGTTTGAGAGCGAGTCGGAATCTCGAGGACGAGATTCTGTTTAAGGGGGGTAGGTCTGTAGTACCCGTAATTTTGACCATGGCGGCAAAACCTAAAATTTGAAATTTTAAAATTTCCAAACTTAAATAAATTAACTAGACTCAAATAGGGTTCAATTTAAATTTTTTTCCCGAAATAAAATCATGCATGAAAACCTCATGTGCATATTTGCAGTTTTATTGCCTTTATTTTGACTGTTTGAGTGAGTGGTGAAGTCCCATTTCAAACTCCAAATTCAAACTCCTTTGAAATCCCTCCAAAAATCCAAATCCGGGAAAAAGAAAAGCATTTCCTTCTCTATCGGGCCGTCTTCTTCCCTTTTCTCCGCGCCCGGCCCAGCCCTCCATTTTCTTTTTCTCCCTCCCGCGTCGCCGCGCCGGCCCACGCGGCCCAGCATCGCCCCAGCGCCGCGCCCGGTCTCTGACGCGCGGGCCCGGAGGCGTCGTCAACCTCCGGACGCGCGCGCCGCCCGACAAGACCGGCGTGCCGGCCGGAGATTTGCTCCCCCGCCGCTGCGTGACTTCCACTGCCGGCCACGTGTGGCTTCTCCGCTCTCTCCCGCGCTTCCCCCGCCCGGGCCCCCTCCTTCCTCTTCCCCCCAGTCAACCGGCAACGTGAAGCACGACGCCCTCGCCATTTACTCCGGTGAACTCCGCCGCCCGCGAGCTCGCGTTGAACCAACGCGACCGCGCGACCTCACCGCACCCGGGACCCCCCTCCTCTCTCAGCGCCGCGTGGCAACACACCGAGCTCCGGCCCCTACCCTTCGCGTCGCGAGCACGCTACCTCGCCGGAAATATCCCGACGAACTCGGGATATTTCCCGGCCACCCCCGCGCCTCCAAACGCCTATATAAGAAGCACCGGGACCTCCTATTCTCAGTTTCGCCCACACTAGCTCACTCACCTCGCACACCCGAGCTCCACTCCTCATTTCCCTCAACTCCGACCAACTCCGGCGAGCTTCGAATCCGCCTCCTTCGTCGCTCCCCACATACTCCGAGCTCGAGGTGAGCTTCACCACTTCTTCCCGCACCCCTAGCGCCTCTTCTTCATCCTCCGCGCGCACTTGAGCACGGCTCTCACCGAGGACCGCCGCGCCGGCCCTTTTCCCCTTCACCTCCGGTCACCGCGACGCCTTCCCCGGTCAGCCCGAGCACGCGCACGACTTCCCCGCACGCGCGCGCACACGCTGCCCGTCACAAACTTGCACTCGCGCCCTCGCGCGCGTTTTACCCCGCACGCCGACGCGCCGCCGTACTCCGGCCGCGTCGCGCCGCCGCTCCGGTCACCGCGCTCGACACCATGTTCCCCCGCCACCTTCCCCGTCGCACGTGGAGTCCCGGCACCCACTCCCGCACCGCCTCCGACCACCACACCGCCAGCCGGCGAGCACTCCGGCGCCGCGCCGCCGCGCGCGCGCGCCCAGCCGCCGCACCACGTCGCCGGACCCGCGCTGAGTCGCTGGCACGCGGGCCCGAGCTGTCAGCCGCTCCCCGCGCCCATGCGCCCGGCGCACCGTGCGCCACACTCACGCGCACGGCTCGGTCCACACCTCTGTGGACCGAGTTCACAGCACAGTAAACCCCGGGACCCCCGGTCCCAGCTGGCCCACGCGTCAGCCACACAGACCCGAAGCAAAACACTACGTGCACCCGAGAACCTACACAGAATTGCATTTCGAGCACATTTTCAATATCAGAAAAATCCCCAAAAATATCCAAAAATTCCCAAATTCATTTCTAAACATTTTCCAACCCTTGTGCACCTCTGGAAAATTAGGGAAAAGATTATGCTTGCATTAAGCTAATCTTCCCTAATTTAAATATATTCCCTAAACTTCAAATATCAATATCCTTTTCGTTTTAAATCCAAATCAAATGATCTTTGCACCAAAATTCATCTAAAATCACCCTCTATCCAATCACACCAGAGCCATTCTTCTTGTGTCATTTTTGGTATTTTGTTTCATTTTATTTCAATGATTGTTTAATTGTGTGAAGCGGTAGATTTAGATTTTCTTTTATTTGCTCGATAGATAATCAAGTCGACGACGAGGAGTACGAGGATCCCGACTACGAGGAAGGATTAGAGGAAGAAGATTTTGGTGAAGGCAAGTCCTAACCACCTTGATCATCTTGATCCTACGTTTACAAAATATCCCATTTAGAGCTTGTTTGCAAATAAATCTTGCATAGTCATTTAAAATGATTTTAAATGCTAGAGTAACCTAACATTGGCTAAGCCATGCCTTGACTATTGTTATCCTTAATCCTTGTTAGCCCTAGGTTCCAACATCATTAATCTTAATGAATTGTTGGATAATATTGCCGCTTAGGTTTATCACACCGTGTTAATTAATAATATGCTTCACATGTTTTTGTGTGAAAATGTGTGTGTGACTTGGTGATGTGTGTGTGAAATAAAAGGGGTGGGATTAGTAAGAAAACCCATAGTGGGGTTATGCTTTTTAGACGGGAGCAAGCGAGGTAGTCCTCAGTGGGGAGGCTATCTCTGGGACGCTATCCCTCATTGGAGGGTAGCTATTGAAGATGCTTGCTTCGGTCGTATAAGGACCGGTTCGTGTACCGTCTGGCCTAGCACACAGTGCAACCACGAGGCTCCTTTATGGGAGGAGTTTGGAACCACACCCTACTAGTGATCGCCCGGTACCACCAGGAGGCAGAGTGCAATCGGAAGCCAGGAGAAGGTCTTGACGATATTGGCGTCGGATCCGGCAGGAGGAGTTATTCGGCTTTGGCCCTGATTATTATTATTTATGAAGCCCCTGGTCGCGGAATTTCCGAGGTGGTACCGTGGTGACTCTAGGCAGGTACGGGACCATTAGCGTGTCTTACCAACCCACGACGGTGGGAAGGTCTGGCACCCCTCGTGGGGAAAGTGTACACCCTCTGCAGAGGATATCGAATCTATCCGGATAGCCGTGTTCCACGGTATTGGACGACGCGAAAGCCATGGCCGTCACATGATTAGACTTTGGCGTGAGTTCTCCTTGGCGTGTGTGTTTTCGGAAAAACGCCGGTTTGGAGCCGTGTGCTGGTTGCCTGCCAGCGACTAAAATTTGGGAACTGGCGGGAAGGATTTATTCTCCCCCAGGGCCACAACCCCACTAAATCTCAATAACCTTGACTTAGAGCATTTGCAAAATTGTTTTGATTTTTCAAAACAAACCCCTGCATCAAAAATTGGCTTTCCGGCCGATTGATAAAACCTTCAGCCTACACCTTGACAATACCCTTGCATGGGAGTCACCCTTGTGTAGGACTTGCTGAGTACCTTATGTACTCACCCCCCCCCTATCTCTATCCCCTCTTCAGAGGAAGAACCAGAATACGACTTTCAGGGCGATGGCGAAGAAGATTAGGGTCGTCCAGCGCAAGGCTGCCTGTGGAGTGGATCCGCTGCCGCCGTCCGTTGCGTAGAATAAAGAGTGGCGTTGCTGCTTCCCAGCAACGGCCGTCTTGATGTAATGTGTGGAGTTGTAAGGCCTCTGGCCGTTTCAAAGACCTTTATGTAATGTAAAGGCTTGTAATGACCTTCGGTAATAAATAAAAGGTATGTTCTCTGAATTGCCAATCTGTGAGAATGGCCGTATCAGCGACTGATCCAGGGACTGATACGGTGTATTCATGTACCTCAGAAAATGGGGTATGACAGAGTGGTATCAGAGCCATACTTGCCCGTAGGATGACCCTTAGGATGGAAACGAGCGAGAGAGGAGTAGTATTTTATACAAACTATTTGTGAAAATTCTACTTCTCTACTTGTGCTCCGTTTATAAAATCATTTTCTCTCGTACTCACCTTCCTTTCAAAATTTGTGTGTGTGTAGGTAGATGGAGGACGTCCGTCGACTTCGAGAGACCCAGGCACAGCTAGCGGAGACTCAGGCACAGCTTGCTGCGTCCCAGGAGGAGGTTGCGCGTCTGACCTCCCGACTTGAGTTTGTGAGGAGACTCTGGGAGGAGGACGCCCTGTACCTCATCAGAGAGGTGGACCGCTGCTACGTGAGACTTCACGAGGTTGGAGCAGGACCCCGCCGCAGGATGACCCCGAGGATCGGAGGACCAGCACGTCACCTTCACTACGCTTGCCCGACGGACTCCGACCCCGACACTGAGCCGACTGGAGACTCTTGGACTTCTGGAGGTTTGGACCCGACTGGAGGCGACTCAGGGTTAGGTTCTGACAGTCAGGGACACACTGACTCAGAGGACACCCAGGACCTTATGGAGTGGGCCGACGAGTTAGAGGCAGCACTCCTGAGGGAGCAGTCCACTGAGGAGACCGGTTACGGAGTTGCCCCCACTGAGGAGTCAGTGGCGGAGAACTTCGTGGACCTTCCTGGAGACGACGACGAGGTGATGGGCGAGGAGCAGCCTGCCCAGACAGACGTGCCAGCAGAGCAGGAGCAGCCAGCACTGTACGACACCCCACCAGCACAGGAGCTGCCAGAGAGCCTTCCGACGCCGACTCCAGCGGACCCAGCGGACCCAGCACTGGAGGAGTACTACCGCCTGCTCAGCACGGACCAGCTTGTTCAGGACCCGTTCGACCTTCACGAGGAGTGGCTGCGAGACCAGGGTTACCTAGCTTGAGCAGCGCTAGATAGGAGTAGCGCAGGAGTCTCGATAGTGTCTAGTTTCTAGTGCTAGGTGCTGTCTCGAGTAGCGTCCAGAGTCTAGAGTTAGGGTTGTCTCTAGTGGAGACTTGTGTGATGTGAGTCGTGGTCTAGAACTCCCCTTGTGGTGAGTCCTGTCGTAGTCTAGGTTTCGTCGAGTCCTTTCATGTATATAAATAAGAAAGGACTTTGGTATGTGTGATCGAACCTTGTTATTATGAAATGCAGTGCTGCGTTGATGTATTGATGCTGGATCTTATTGTTTGTGTGCGCAAGATTGATGGAACGTCTTTCCATTGTCTTGTTTATTCTCCTCAACCTTCCAAATCGTTAGAGACGTTTTCTTATCTTTCCTTTTCTACGCCCCACCGGAACAGATGCCTCCCAAACGGTCAAACAGAATTGCACAACGCCAGCGTCGTGCACGTGGTGAACAAGAAGACGACCATGAGGAAGTCCAGAACCCTGGACGTGGTCGTAATCGTGGTGGAGGACAGCAGAACCGAGGCAGAGGACGTGGCAGAGGCAGAAACGAAGACATCTACGAGGATGCCCATGAAGAAGAGGAAGAACACGAAGAGGAAATGGTTCAGGGTGAACAAGAAGTTGAAGCCGAAGTAGGAGAGAATGAGGTTATTCCTCATATAGGAGGACAGCAGAACAGAGGTGGAGGACACCAGAACAGAGGTGGAGGACAGCAGAACAGAGGTAGAGGCAGAGGAAGAGGAAGAGGTGGTCATATACCACCACCCCCACCTGTCACAAACCTTGTGCAAGTCATGGATAATCAGACCCGCTTAATGGAGATAATTGCGCAAGGACTTTTGGATCGTGCTCCTGGACAACAGAGTAAGATGTCGGAATTTATGAGGCTTAGACCCCCGACATTCGAGGGTGTTGAAGAGGACCCTCTAGCAGCCGATGATTGGCTGAGAGATCTCACTAAAAAGCTGCATTTGGTACATGCGGATGATAGAGAGAAAGTGCTGCTGGCATCTCACCAACTGAAAGGTGCAGCAAGTGAATGGTGGGATAATTATAGAGAAGGAGCAGAAAATGCGGATGCTATCACCTGGGAGGAATTCCAGGAAGAATTCCGGAGGTATCACATTCCGGAAGGAATCATCGAAATGAAGGCTGACGAGTTCCGCGCTCTGAAGCAAGGAGCGATGACGGTGACCCAATATATCAGAAAGTTCATGAAGTTGGCCCGTTACGCTCCAGAGGATGTTAACACGGATAAGAAGAAGCAGGACCGCTTCAGGAAGGGACTCAGCCCTAGTTTGAGAATGCAGCTGGTTACCCACATTTACCCAGACTTCAATACGCTCATGAATCGCGCCATACTTTTGGAGGATGCTCGTTCTCACATCGAGCATGATCGGAAGCGCAAGTTCAATGCGCAGAAGTTCAAGCAAAATGAGAGGAACCAAAGACAGCGAGCTAATTTTCCTCCGAAGCCAAGGTTCCAACCAACAATGCAGTACAGGACCTCAGCATCCAACCAGCAGAGCTATGTACCCTCAAACCGCAATCAGAATTCCGGCAGTCAACAGAAGAGCAGTTCCAGTGTTGCTCAACCCAACATGGACAAAAGAACTTGCTTCTACTGCCGTGAGCCAGGCCACATGATTGTAAATTGTCCTTACAAGAACCAGAGCAATGCACCCACCCAGCCACATCAATCAAACAGCGTCAGAACCGCTGCATCAGGAGCTAGCCGTGGAGGACATCAATCTGCAGGACAGCAGCGTAGGAGCAATCAATCCTTTGGACGTGGAAGGGTCAACCATATTGATGCTCAGGAAGCAGAGGAAGCACCGGACGTCGTACTCGGTGAGTACCTCGTCAACTCAACACTTGCAACAGTATTGTTTGACTCTGGTGCATCACATTCATTCATTGCCTCAAAGTTTGTGGAAACAAATGGTGTGCCAACTGTTTTGCTAAAACAACCCCTAATAACCCGATCTCCTGGAGCGGAGATTAAGTGCATGTTGGGATGCCCACGGGTTAAAATCCTTTTAAGTGGGGTAGAGTTCCTAGCGAACTTAGTAGTCCTTCAGTCCTGTGGAATAGACGTTATCCTTGGAATGGACTGGTTAAGTAAACACAAGGGCAATATAGCCTGTGACACTCGGAGAGTTTCACTGGTAAACCACAAAGGGATTAAAGTGGAATGTGCACCGAGGAGGCCAAGAGACATGCCTATGGTGTGCAGCACAGAGGCTACACCCCTAGAAGAAGTGCCAGTAGTCTGCGAATATCCCGATGTATTCCCAGACGATCTGCCAGGCATGCCACCTGACAGAGACATAGAGTTCATAATAGACCTCATTCCTGGCACATCCCCGATAGCAAAGAGACCCTATCGGATGGCAGCAAATGAGTTGGCAGAGTTAAAGAAACAAATAGCAGAGTTGATGGAAAAAGGATTTATCCGACCTAGCTCATCACCATGGGGATCACCCGTTCTGTTTGTAAAGAAGAAAGATGGAAGCCTCAGAATGTGCATCGATTATAGATCACTGAACGAGGTCACCATCAAGAACAAGTACCCACTGCCCAGGATCGATGATCTATTTGATCAATTGAAAGGAGCCAAGTATTTCTCTAAAATAGATCTGAGATCTGGATATTACCAACTCAAGATCAGAAAGGCAGACATTCTGAAGACAGCATTTGTCACTAGATATGGACAGTATGAGTTCACAGTGATGCCATTTGGGCTCACGAATGCACCGGCCTATTTCATGAACTTAATGAATAAGGTCTTTATGGAAGAGCTAGATCGATTTGTCGTTGTCTTCATAGACGACATTCTGATCTACTCAAAGAGTGCCCAAGAGCACGAAGAGCATTTGAGAATAGTGTTGGAAAGGCTGAGAGCACACAAGCTTTACGCCAAATTCAGCAAGTGTGAATTTTGGCTAAACAGAGTAGCATTCCTTGGACATATCCTGACCGAAGAAGGAGTGTCAGTTGATCCATCCAAAGTCGAAGCAGTCACCAATTGGAAGCAACCAACCAATGTGACGGAAGTCAGAAGTTTCCTTGGTTTGGCAGGATACTACCGTAGATTCATCGAAGGATTTTCCAAGATAGCCAGGCCTATGACAGCCTTGACCCAGAAAGGCAAGGAATTTAAGTGGACAGAAGCTTGTGAGAGAAGTTTCCAGGAATTAAAGAAAAGGTTGACAACAGCCCCAGTGCTGACTTTGCCAGATATCCACCGAGACTTCGTCGTGTACTGCGATGCGTCTCGACAGGGATTGGGATGTGTCTTAATGCAAGATGGACGAGTGGTAGCCTATGCATCGAGGACAATTGAAGACACATGAGCAAAACTACCCAACTCATGACTTGGAGTTAGCAGCCGTTGTTCATGCACTTAAGATTTGGAGACACTATTTGATTGGAAACAAGTGCGAGATATACACGGATCATAAAAGCCTAAAGTATATCTTCACACAGTCAGACTTAAACCTTCGGCAGCGAAGATGGCTAGAGTTGATTAAGGATTACAACCTGGAAATACACTATCACCCAGGCAAAGCCAATGTAGTGGCAGATGCATTAAGTCGCAAGGCACCACGACATCGTGTCAGAATATCTAAAAGGAGGCCTGAGTTACAAGCAGAGATGGAAAAACTAAACCTACACTTCGCCCAGCCAGGCCAGTTGAACATGCTATGTGTAGAACCAACACTGGAGAGCGAGATACGCACTGCTCAGGAGACAGACGAGGAAATCCTGGATCTCAAGAGAAAGACAGGAGAGGACAAAGCCCCTGGGTTTCGAGTGGATAACCAGGGTACCCTATGGTACAAAGATCGAATCTGCGTACCAAATGTGGGTGGCTATCGACAACTTATTCTGGATGAAGCACATAACTCTGCCTACTCCATCCACCCTGGATGTACCAAGATGTACTCGGATTTGAAGCAGAAATATTGGTGGATTGGCATGAAAAGAGACATTGCAGAGTTTGTAGCCAGATGTGACGTATGTCAGAGAGTAAAGGCAGAGCATCAGAGACCCGCAGGGTTACTACAACCACTACATGTCCCAGTATGGAAGTGGGATGAAATCAGCATGGATTTCATCGTAGGTTTGCCCAGGACCCCGAAAGGAAATGACTCAATATGGGTCGTAGTGGATCGCCTGACTAAGGTTGCCCATTTTATACCCGTCAAGGCAAATTACAGAGCGGACAAGTACGCTCAGCTCTATGTGGACCACATCCTTAAGTTGCATGGAGTTCCGAGCAGAATAGTGTCCGATAGAGGCTCCCAGTTCACTTCAAGATTTTGGAAGAGCCTACATGGGTTGCTAAGAACCAAGTTAGACTATAGCTCTGCATACCATCCCCAGACAGATGGACAGACGGAGAGAGTAAACCAAATCCTGGAAGATATGCTGAGAGCATGTGTCCTAGCCTATGGAAAAGACTGGGAAAAGAGTTTAGCATTCGCCGAATTCTCCTACAACAATAGCTACCAAACAAGCCTGCAAATGTCGCCATTCGAGGCATTATACGGCAGAAAGTGCAGAACACCACTAATGTGGTCAGAGGTAGGAGAAAGGTCATTCTTTGGACCTGCCATTATTAAGGATGCCGAAGAGAAGGTGGCACAAATCAGAGAGAATTTAAAAGTAGCCCAGAGCAGGCAGAAGAGCTACGCGGACACAAGGCGTAGAGATTTGAGTTTTGAACAAGGGGACTATGTGTATCTCAAGGTATCACCCATTCGAGGTACACGAAGATTTCAAATCAGGGGAAAGTTAGCCCCGAGGTACATTGGACCGTTCAAGATACTTAAGCGGATCGGAAAAGTGGCGTACCGCCTTGAACTTCCTGAGGAGATGTCCGACGTGCATAACGTCTTCCATGTCTCGCAATTAAAGAAATGTCTGAGAGTTCCAGAGGAAGTGGTACCCACTGAAGTGATGGACCTCCAGCCCGATCTCCGATATCAGGAAAGGCCTGTAAAGATATTGGATGTTGCTACTCGGTTAACGAGAAGGAAAGCCATAAGGTTTTGCCGAGTGCAATGGAGCAATCACACTGAGGCAGAGGCCACATGGGAGCGAGAAGATGACCTGAAGAAGGAGTTTCCGTACCTATTCGAGAACGAGTCGGAATCTCGAGGACGAGATTCTGTTTAAGGGGGGTAGGTCTGTAGTACCCGTAATTTTGACCATGGCGAGAAACCCAAAAAAAAAAATTTGAATTTTCAAAATTTCCAAACTTAAATAAACTAACTAGACTCAAATAGGGCCAATTTAAATTTTTCCCGAAATAAAATCATGCATGAAAACCTCATAGGCATATTTGCTGTTTTTATTGCCTTTATTTTGATTATTTGAGTGAGTGGTGAAATCCCATTTCAAATTCAAATTCAAACCCCTTTGAAATCCCTCCAAAAATCCAAATCCGGGAAAAAGAAAAGCATTTCCTTCTCTATCGGGCCGTCTTCTTCCCTTTTCTCCGCGCCCGGCCCAGCCCTCCATTTTCTTTTTCCCCCTCCCGCGTCGCCGCGCCGGCCCACGCGGCCCAGCATCGCCCCAGCGCCGCGCCCGGTCGCTGACGCGCGGGCCCGGAGGCGTCGTCAACCTCCGGACGCGCGCGCCGCCCGACAAGACCGGCGTGCCGGCCGGAGATTTGCTTCCCCGCCGCTGCGTGACTTCCACTGCCGGCCACGTGTGGCTTCTCCGCTCTCTCCCGCGCTTCCCCCCGCCCGGGCCCCCTCCTTCCTCTTTCCCCCCAGTCAACCGGCAACGTGAAGCACGACGCCCTCGCCATTTACTCCGGTGAACTCCGCCGCCCGCGAGCTCGCGTTGAACCAACGCGACCGCGCGACCTCACCGCACCCGGGACCCCCCTCCTCTCTCAGCGCCGCGTGGCAACACACCGAGCTCCGGCCCCTACCCTTCGCGTCGCGAGCACGCTACCTCGCCGGAAATATCCCGACGAACTCGGGATATTTCCCGGCCACCCCCGCGCCTCCAAACGCCTATATAAGAAGCACCGGGACCTCCTATTCTCAGTTTCGCCCACACTAGCTCACTCACCTCGCACACCCGAGCTCCACTCCTCATTTCCCTCAACTCCGACCAACTCCGGCGAGCTTCGAATCCGCCTCCTTCGTCGCTCCCCACATACTCCGAGCTCGAGGTGAGCTTCACCACTTCTTCCCGCACCCCTAGCGCCTCTTCTTCATCCTCCGCGCGCACTTGAGCACGGCTCTCACCGAGGACCGCCGCGCCGGCCCTTTTCCCCTTCACCTCCGGTCACCGCGACGCCTTCCCCGGTCAGCCCGAGCACGCGCACGACTTCCCCGCACGCGCGCGCACACGCTGCCCGTCACAAACTTGCACTCGCGCCCTCGCGCGCGTTTTACCCCGCACGCCGACGCGCCGCCGTACTCCGGCCGCGTCGCGCCGCCGCTCCGGTCACCGCGCTCGACACCATGTTCCCCCGCCACCTTCCCCGTCGCGCGTAGATCACCGGCCCCCTTTCCGCTCCCCGCTCCGACCACTGCAGCGCCCGCCGGCGAGCTCTCCGGCGAGGCGGGAACTTTTCCCCCGCCTCCGCCGCGTCGGAGCCGCCGCGCCGCGTGGCGTCCGCGTGGCGGCCACGTCGGCGCCGCGTCAGCGCCCACCGCCACGCAGCGCGCACACGTGGTGCACGCGGTTCACGTGCACCGCATGTGCACAGAGGCTCGGTCCACGCCTCTGTGGACCGAGTCCACAGCACAGTAAACCCCGGGCCCCTGGCCCAGCTGGCCCACCTGTCAGCCTCAGCCACACAGCCCAAATTGCTGGGTACACCCAAGAGTGTACACAGAAATGAATTTCGAGCACTATTCCAATATCAGAAAAATCCCCAAAAATATCCAAAAATTCCCAAATTCATTTCTAACCATTTTCCAACCCTTGTGCACCTCTGGAAAATTAGGGAAAAGATTATGCTTGCATTAAGCTAATCTTCCCTAATTTAAATATAATCCCTAAACTTCAAATGTCAATATCTTTTCCGTTTTAAATCCAAATCAAGTGATTCTTGCGCCAAAATTCATCTAAAATCACCCTCTATCCAACCACACCAGAGCCATCCTCCTTGTGTCATTTTTGGTATTTTATTTCATTTTATTTCGATGATTGTTTAATTGTGTGAAGCGGTAGATTTAGATTTTCTTTTATTTTCTTCGTTAGATAATCAAGTCGACGAGGAGGAGTACGAGGATCCCGACTACGAGGAAGGATTAGAGGAAGAAGATTTTGGTGAAGGCAAGTCCTAACCACCTTGATCATATTGATCCTATGTTTACAAAATATCCCATTTAGAGCTTGTTTGCAAATTAAACATGCATTGTCATTTAAAATGATTTAAATGCTAGAGTAACCTAATGTTGGTTAAGCCCTGCCTTGATTATTGTTATCCTTAATCCTTGTTAGCCCTAGGTTCCAACATCATTAATCTTTAATGAATTGTTGGATAATATTGCCGCTTAGGTTTATCACACCGTGTTAATTAATAATATGCTTCACATGTTTTTGTGTGAAAATGTGTGTGTGACTTGGTGATGTGTGTGTGAAATAAAAGGGGTGGGATTAGCAAGAAAACCCATAGTGGGGGTTATGCTTTTAGACGGGAGCAAGCGAGGTAGTCCTCAGTGGGGAGGCTATCTCTGGGACGCTATCCCTCATTGGAGGGTAGCTATTGAAGATGCTTGCTTCGGTCGTATAAGGACCGGTTCGTGTACCGTCTGGCCTAGCACACAGTGCAACCACGAGGCTCCTTTATGGGAGGAGTTTGGAACCACACCCTACTAGTGATCGCCCGGTACCACCAGGAGGCAGAGTGCAATCGGAAGCCAGGAGAAGGTCTTGACGATATTGGCGTCGGATCCGGCAGGAGGAGTTGTTCGGCTTTGGCCATTATCTTGATTATTATATGAAGCCCCTGGTCGCGGAATTTCCGAGGTGGTACCGTGGTGACTCTAGGCAGGTACGGGACCATTAGCGTGTCTTACCAACCCACGACGGTGGGAAGGTCTGGCACCCCTCGTGGGGAAAGTGTACACCCTCTGCAGAGGATATCGAATCTATCCGGATAGCCGTGTTCCACGGTATTGGACAACGCGAAAGCCATGGCCGTCACATGATTAGACTTTGGCGTGAGTTCTCCTTGGCGTGTGTGTTTTCGGAAAAACACCGGTTTGGAGCCGTGTGCTGGTTGCCTGCCAGCGACTAAAATTTGGGAACTGGCGGGAAGGATTTATTCTCCCCCAGGGCCACAACCCCACTAATTCTCAATAACCTTGACTTAGAGCATTTGCAAAATTGTTTTGATTTTCAAAACAAACCCCTGCATCAAAAATTGGCTTTCCGGCCGATTGATAAAACCTTCAGCCTACACCTTGACAATACCCTTGCATGGGAGTCACCCTTGTGTAGGACTTGCTGAGTACCTTATGTACTCACCCCCCTATCTCTATCCCCTCTTCAGAGGAAGAACCAGAATACGACTTTCAGGGCGATGGCGAAGAAGATTAGGGTCGTCCAGCGCAAGGCTGCCTGTGGAGTGGATCCGCTGC
Source organism: Eragrostis curvula (assembly GCA_007726485.1). Taxonomy (NCBI): domain Eukaryota; kingdom Viridiplantae; phylum Streptophyta; class Magnoliopsida; order Poales; family Poaceae; genus Eragrostis; species Eragrostis curvula. The sequence continues at coordinate 13,417 of RWGY01000307.1, read as the reverse complement.
CGCCGTCCGTTGCGTAGAATAAAGTGTGGCGTTGCTGCTTCCCAGCAACGGCCGTCTTGATGTAATGTGTGGGTGTAAGGCCTCTGGCCGTTTCAAAGACCTTTATGTAATATAAAGGCTTGTAATGACCTTCGGTAATAAATAAAAGGTATGTTCTCTGAATTGCCAATCTGTGAGAATGGCCGTATCAGCGACTGATCCAGGGACTGATACGGTGTATTCAAGTACCTCAGAAAATGGGGTATGACACGGAGATTTTAATATTATACGAAATCCAACGAAAAAAATAATGATAGATTTGATAGTATATGGCCCTTGCTTTTTAATGCATGCATAGAAACCTTAAATTTAAGAGAATTAGAGATTTCAGGGCGGAAATTTACTTGGGCCAACGCCGCTGAGATACCTACGTATGAAAAACTAGACATAATTCTTGTAAGTACTGATTGGGAACAGAAATTCCCTCTCTCTACTGTGGAAGCTCTTACAAGAGATATTTCTGATCACACACCTTTATTGTTAGATACTGGAGATGCATCTCATAGAGGAAACACTTCAATATTCAGATTTGAATTGGGGTGGCTTTCTAAAGATGGTTTCCATGATATGGTAACAAAGGTATGGCAGAAAGAAACTCGTGGAAGCTCACCACTACCGAGATGGCAAAATATAATTAGAGCTTTGTGTAGATTTTTGAAAGGATGGAGTAAAAATCAAGTAGGAGTAAATAGAAGTAAGAAAACTTTCCTTCTTCATAATTTGGACGTTCTAGACAGAAAGTCCGAGCATACGATGCTAACACCTCAAGAGTTAGAATATAAACATTGTCTTAATGCCGAACTGAGAAAGTTGCTTAGAGAAGAGGAGCTATATTGGCTTCAAAGATCAAAAGCAACTATGCTCTTAAAAGGCGATGACAATACAAAATATTTTCAGCTTTTAGCAAATGGTAGACATCAAAAAACGAGGATATATCAATTAGACCAAGAGGAAGGTACTAGTAGGACAAGGAACGTGAAAACTTTTATTGCCAATTATTATAAGACTCTTTTTGGACCACCTGAGAGGAATAATTTTCAATTAGACGAAACACAAATAGAGGATATTCCTCAGGTTTTAGAGATTGAAAATGAAATTCTTGTGGAACGATTCAGCGAGAAAGAGATTAGAGAAGCAATTTTTCAAATGGAACACAACAAAGCTCCAAGACCTGATGGTTTTCCAGCAGAGTTTTTTCAGAACTTCTGGGAAATAATTAAGGTAGACTTGATAGAGCTTTTGATGAGTTTCATAAAGGAAATTTGCCTCTACACAGTCTCAACTTTGGGGTAATTACTTTACTTCCAAAAAAAAGTTGAATCGTTCATGATCCAACAGTTTAGACCTATTTGTTTCCTTAATGTTAGTTTCAAGATTTTACAAAGGTTCTCACTAATCGGATTTCTACAATAGCTAGTAAAGTTATTAGGCCATCCCAGACAGCCTTCCTACCAGGTAGATATATTTTAGAAGGTGTTGTTACTCTTCATGAAACTATTCATGAAATGCATAGGAAAAAGAAGAGCGGGGTGATCTTAAAATTAGATTTTGAAAAAGCTTATGACAAGGTCAAATGGCCTTTTCTACAACAAGTGTTGAGAATGAAAGGCTTTTCTCCTACGTTTTGCTCTTGGATTGAAAAGGTAACCTCTAAAGGTAGTGTGGGTATTAAAGTAAATGATGACATAGGTCATTACTTTCAGACTAAAAAAGGTGTAAGGCAAGGTGATCCTTTGTCACCTCTACTTTTTAATATAGTGGTTGACATGTTGGCCATACTTATTGCGAGAGCAAAAGATAAAGGACAAATAAGAGGAGTCGTACCACATTTAGTAGAGGATGGATTATCTATTTTACAATATGCTGATGATACAATTATTTTTATGGAAAACAACCTAGAGGAAGCGAAAAATATGAAACTGTTACTCAATGCCTTTGAACAACTATCTGGACTCAAGATTAATTTCCATAAGAGTGAAATGTTTTGTTATGGTGCGGCCAAGGATAATGAAATGGAATACTCACAAATCTTCGGATGTGACATGGGTTCATTTCCTTTCATTACCTTGGTATACCAATGCATCATAGAAAACTAAGGAACTCAGAGTGGAAAGAGGTAGAAGAGACATTCCAAAAAAGGCTGAGTGGATGGAAAGGAAAGATGTTATCTGTAGGAGGTCGGTTAGTACTAATCAATTCGGTCCTTAGCAACCTATCTATGTTTACGCTATCTTTCTTTGAAGTACCAAAAGGAATCTTAAAAAAACTAGATTACTACAGATCAAGGTTCTTTTGGCAAAGCGATGAGCATAAGAAAAAGTATAGGTTGACAAAATGGGGAATTTTGTGTACACCGGAAGACCAAGGGGGTTTGGGTATTCTAAATCTAGAGGTACAGAATAAATGTCTTTTGAGCAAATGGTTGTTTAAGCTTATAAATGAAGATGGAGTTTGGCAGACAATACTTAGGAATAAATATTTGAGGCACAAAACGATTACACAAGTTGAACACATGTCAGGTGATTCTCATTTTTGGTCAGGCCTTATGAAGGTCAAGAACGACCTTTTGAGCCTCGGCAAGTTTAATTTGGGTGATGTTGCTCAAATAAGATTTTGGGAGGATGCTTGGCTAGACTCAGCACCTTTCAAAGATCAATTCCCGAGTTTATATAACATAGTTAGAAAGAAGAGTGCAACGGTTGCAACAGTGCTTAATTCTGATCCTTTGAACGTCGCTTTTAGAAGATCGTTAGTTGGAAATAACCTAGTAGCATGGCACCAATTGGTAGCTAAGGTTATGAATGTCCAGCTATCAGTTCAAAAAAAGATACGTTTAGGTGGATTTTGAAACAGGATGGGAAGTTCACAGTACAATCTATGTATAGAGCACTTGCAGCGCCAAATATTATACCTCGAAAGCACTCTCTCTGGAAACTAAAGTTGCCCTTGAAAGTTAAAATTTTTGTTTGGTATTTGATTAAAGGTATAGTTCTTACCAAAGATAATTTAGCAAAAAGGCAATGGAAGGGAAGTATAAAATGTTGTTTCTGTAATCTTAATGAATCCATTCAACACCTTTTCTTTGATTGTCAAGTAGCTAGATTATTATGGATAATAGTACAGGTTTCTTTTAACATTACAACTCTGTCGAGCATGAATCATATTTTTGATGATTGGTTACTTGGGGTGGATAAGAAACTAAAGTACAAAATTTTGGTGGGAGCTTCTACTTTATGTTGGGCACTTTGGTTATGTAGAAATAATGTAATTTTTAACAATGCATAAGCTTTTACTTCTATGCAGGTCATCTACAGAGGTACATACTGGATACGCTTATGGTCTTTGCTGCAAAAGGAGGAGGAGCGCGCCTAAGTTACATGGGGATGTCGTGTGCTTGAAACTTCCATCATGAAAATTTTCGCTAGAAATGGCTGGTGTTTTATCAATAGGATTGAAGAGGATTAAAACTATGGCTAACCTTTTATTTCGCTCTAATATTTGGGTCATTCGTGGCAGTTGGTTTGTAATAATGAATAACTATATGCATTGGTCGATGCAGAGGCTGGAATATTGAAATATATTCCTTTTTCTAAAAAAAAACTTATTTAGTACGATGAAATCAAACCCTATCATTACTTCCTATCTTTTAACCCTATAACGTATACTGCTCATACTTATAATTTAAAACACTGCGTGCAAGTTATAGTGGCCATGGAGGCACCACAGATCACAGGATCAGCCTTCCATCTCGACGATGATCTTGCCGGTGGCATGCCCCTCAATGCTCTTCTCCCACGCCTTGGTCACATCGCTCAACGGGAACCTCGAGTCAATCAACGTCTTCATCTTCCCGTCCTTGAGCATCGTGACCAAGAACTCAAGCTCCGCCTTGTTAGGCGGACCCCACAGCGGCACCAGCCGCTTCCTGGCGAAGGTCACCATGTGCAGCGCCGTCGTGAGGATGGTGGAGAGGTTATTTGGGGTTATGTCGACCACCTTCCCCGAGTCGCTCAGCACCGGCTGGAACGTCGACCAGCTGATGCCACTCGTGCAGTGGACCACGCCGTCGTACTTCTTCCCCGACGGGTTCTTCAGGCTGGCTCCATCAGGGGTCTTGTAGTCGAGCACCTCGTCGGCGCCCAGGCTCCGCACAAGTTCCGCGTTGCGCGCGCCGCAGGTGGCGGTGACGTGGAGCCCTGCCAGCTTCGCGAGCTGCACGGCGTAGAGGCCGACGCCGCCGGACGCGGCGGTGACGAGAACGTTCAAGGGCTCGCCGGTGCCGTCGAACTTGGCGCCGATGGCCTTCAGTGCCTTTAGCGCGGCGCCGGCAGCTACGGGGAGCCCGGCCCCTTCAGCAGCAGAGACGTTGGGAGGCCTCTTGACAGTCAGGCTTTCAGATGCCACAGCGTAGTCGGCGAGTCCACCTCCTGACTGTACGTACGTTGTGTCAAAAGTATGGTTAATGTCACTCAAAGACACAAGAGCAGAGGATTCATAAAAATAGAACATATATAAACCTATGGGGATCGAACATCATATTTTCAGCACCTGAAGATCATTCCAGTAAATTGAAAAGATCCAGATAACTACAAGTCCATGTATCCATTGCAAAAACCAGCACTTTTTTTATGCTTTGTTGCACAGGAATTTCGTATCAAGATAGTAATTGCTGACAGTGTGGACCAATATGTATGAACAGACGGGTAGGGGCAGGACAGAGAGTTGTATATTTTCTTGAAATAGGGTATCAAAATAGTTTTATTGGAGGGTGGGGGGTTGCAACTTTCATAAGAAATTGTATCTTATTGCAAAAGTGTCAAAATAGTTATCAGTTTTTGTAATTTACTCGATCGGATGACAATAATGACAAAATAGTACTGTCAAGAGTGTCGTGGTTACACTTAAAGTTAACATGGCAACAACTTGATCTCCTGCCTGGAACCCGTTCACTCCTGGACCAACATCAACCACAACTCCTGCTACATCAATCCCTGCAAAAGACGGAGTACAATAATTAGAAAACTGGCTAGTGCCCATTAGTTAAGAGCGAACTTCTCTTCGCCAACAAATGCCAATAACTGTTTAACTGTTACTACTACTTAACGAAAGAAATGACCAATAATTTGGTCGTAGTCAAATTGACATTATACAACTTTAGGGATTGGAATCGTCAAAAGGATTCACATGACTGAGGGTAATCTGATTACCTGGGATAAAAGGGAATTTACGTGGCACCAAGGGCCGCAGCTCTCCTTGCTGTATTTTCCAGTCAGCCGGATTGATTGCTACTGCTTCCAGCTTCAACAGGAGCTCATTTTTCTTCGCTGACGGGACCGGGACCTCCACATGCTGGGTTAGATAATGAATTAAAAGCTAATAGATTGATCGTGTCAACCACCTATTCACTATTTGGCGACACACAAAATAAACACTACTAGTAGATTGATCGTGTTCTTCTGAATCTGAAGCCCGTTCCAGAGTTCAGACAACTAGCCAACTATAGTCTAGCACTGAAAAATTAACCAACTGGCTCGTGAAGCTTGCCCCTTATTTCTAGTCCCCACCAATTGACCCAGTGGTATCAGTAGACTAATCAGAACACCAAAAGTCTAACCCCACCATCGTTATTAGCATCACCGAGCAATCCGCAACAGAGTAAGGCCTTCTTCGGATTGCAGATTTTTTTTTCTTATACCTGCATTTTTATGTGAAATTGAACTAATTCACTGCATGATATTTGTAATATTCCTGCGTTCCAAAGAAGTTCTAAAAAAAAGAAATAAGGAATAATGACATTTGCGCAGTTAATAGAACAAGATTCATAATTGATGGATATTATTAAGGAGGAAGAGGTGAAAGCTATCTCATTCCCATGATGAAAACCACGGCGTTGGGGCCCAGTTACCTTGAGCCCCGCGGCGCCTCCGCCGTAGGCGTCGTACTGGACGGCCTGCATCTTCGCCGGCGTTGTCGTGGCGGCGGTGGCCATCGGGCGATCAGTTACCTTGGCTGGTTGGTTTGATACAAGTAGTAGTTGCCTTCTTGAAACAGATGAGCAAGCTGGCGCTCTCCTTTTTATGCCGTTTCCTTCTTGGCATTATGGGCGCGTACCAAAAAGATACAAGAAGAAGAAACAGAAAGGTGACGCGGAGGAGTTGGTCACGTGGCACAAGCCATCTGGCCAGCGTAGCACGTACGCCGCGGTAGATTATATACAAATCTATCTGTACATACTATAGTCGGTAGTAAAAGATTAGAGAGCCTCTCTCCTATTTTTTACTGCCGTTCTGTAACGACACGTATATCTTTTTGAATGAACGTAACGACACGTATATCTTGCGTTTCACCGTTGGACTCTAGACTGCAGCAGCGCGATGACGTTGTTTAGCTATTCTTAGCTAGGCAACCATTTGATGTGGCCCAGTTGTCGCAGGCGGCTAGCCATATTTTTCAGCCTTTCTAGATTCGTAGCCCGTCAGCAACATGATATGCTGAAGTGTCGGTGTCAGCCATCATCAACCTTTGGCTGATTATTCCCACTTATGCCTAGCTGTCGGGCACGTAACAGAGCACACAACAAGAAGAACAATACTGTACCTGTCACGCATTTGCCGAGATACACATTTTCCTTAACTTGATTCAATGCACCCCTCATTTTCGTGGCAACCAGGCAAGAAAGAACATCTTATACTGAAAAACGTCAAATAAAAATAAAAAGCCAAAGTAGATCTGAGCCGTTCCGTTTTTATAGAATATAGAAAAAAATAAAAATAGTAGGTAACAGCCGCTAAATATTCTGGATTCCTTCGCCTCCGCTTCCTCCGGTGCAGCCCCTTCCTCTGTCGCTACCTTTCACGCTAAGCCGCGCCCGACTCCTGCGGTGGGGATTTTTATATTTTTTTAAATCAAAAGATGTCACCGTGCCACCTTTCGGAACGTTTTGTAGTAAAAAGAAAAAAATCACACCTTGGCACGTTTCTCATTGCTTTTTACATCAAAACAAAATAAAAAATTGATGCCCCAGTAAGATGTGTGCGACATGTTTCTGGATGTTTTCTACGTGAAAAATATAAAAAGGGAAACAGGGAACATGCATGAGATCTCACGCAGATTTTGTTTCAGGACAAACGAACGTCTCTGATGAATTTTTGGTGTGTGAAACGATAAGAAAAGAAATGTGCACGAGGCCATCACAGCTGATTTTGTTTCACGTGACGACCCAACCCAGCAGATAAAATATGTGTATTCATTCCATCACAATATCTTCAACAACTTTGCAACAAATCTACCTATAATTAGGGACCTATTACCTCCTAAAAGGTAAAAGGTCCTTGATCAAATTAAAATGGACGGTCTATAATTACTTGGAGGTACCGTAAAACTGACCACAAAAGATAATCTGGCGGTAAACTGACGCATGCATGATCACTCTGTATATGATGAAACCACACACTCACATCCTGCTCCTGTACTGCAACCCTGCTGTTTATGCATTACCATTACCTGTCTATTTGCACCGGTAAATTTGTCTATCCAAATATCTGCTGGTAATTAAATTCTGGCGCAACAGACCGATCAATCAGCCTTCCATGATGTCTACGATGATCTTGCCGGTGGGATGTCCCTCAGTGCTCCTCTCCCACGCCTTGGACACGTCGCTCAACGGGAACCTCGAGTCGACCACCGTCCTGAGCTTCCCTTCCTCCAGCAGCCCGACCATGAACTCGAGGTCGAGGTCCGCGTTGTTGGGCCACAGGAACAGCGGCACGAGCCGCTTCCTGGCGAACGTCACCCTCTTCACGACGCTCCTGAGCATGGCCGGCCTGTTCGCGGTGATGTCCACCACCTTCCCGGATTTCGCGGCCAGCACCGACTTGAACGCCGACCAGGCGATCCCGACCCCCGTGCAGTGGATGACTCCGTCGTACTTCTTCCCCGACGGGCTCCGCAGGCTGGCGCCCTCGGGGGTCTTGTAGTCGAGGACCTCGTCGGCGCCCAGGCTACGCACAAGGTCCATGTTTCGCGCGTCGCAGGAGGCGGTGACGTGGAAGCCTGCCAGTTTTGCCAGCTGCACGGCGTAGTGCCCCACGCCGCCGGCCGCCGCGGTGATCAGCACGTTCTTCTGGGGCGTGCTGGTGGTGCCGTCGAACTTGGCGCCGATGGACCGCAGCGACTTGAGCGCGCTGCGGCCCGCGGTGGGTAGCCCGGCGCCGTCGGCGGCGGACACGCCGGGAGGCTTCTTGACTGTCATTTTTGCAGGTGACACGGCGTACTCTGCGAACCCACCACCGTTCTGTCACGGAGAGAAACAGAGTGTTTCTTGATCAGAGCAGAGTCATAACTTTCTTTGTCTTAGAATGGAGGATTCTGTTCTGTCAATCCTATCTATCATCAGTTGTTAAAGATCATTACAGACAGAAAATCGTCCGGCTTGGAAATTAAGTGAAACTAACCAGAACCGTATTGTAAACGAGTTAAGTGTGCTTACAAATAGAGAACCTTTACGGTGCACCATACCACTTCGAGGGAAGAAGTAGTATGGATCAAATCAAGCCGTTGATTACTCAGGTTAGTTTTGTAATTACTTGAAACAAATTAGGCAGTTGTCCTGCAGAAAAAACGAGGATGGCGATTGGATCGTTATCCCGTGACTCGCGGACAACGACCGAACGCAGTAGGCCAAAGCCCAAACCTAGCCGCCGAGGTGCACTTATTCATCCAACGCAGATGCAAGCCGGACCAGTCACGCAGCAACTGCGCCGGCACATCAGCTGTAAACGCGTCCCAGTGAGTGCATGCATTTGTGCAGGGAAATCGAGTTCATGATGCCTCCAGTTTCAAATGCTGTGCAGATTTTGAATTGTCAGAGAAGAAGCAATCTGCAGCTGAGCAGAATACAGACTAGCTATAGAGTGAGAAGTCTCAAATGAACATAGTCAATCCTTTGTAGAATTAAAACAGATGGTGCTATGAACTTTTCATTAAGGTAGATAATCATTAGATAGGTTTACATCCCAGCAGGCCAGCAGCCTATCCCGTGAGCCTTGTTTATGACAGGAACAGATCGAAATGCGAAGCGTTGAGAATATAGTCCCATCATGGCAGTAGTGATGCATCATGGCGCCTCCTATAGTCCCATCGCACCATTGATCGATTTGAGGACTCGCCATCGGGAACAGACCAGCCGCCGACCGTTTCGTGGCTGCGCCGCCGTGAGCCGCCACCGCCGACCGATTCATGGGCCTGCCACTGCTACCGCGCTGCAGAACAATTCGTGGCCCCGTCGCGGCAGCCACCATGCTGCCGACGGAGTCGCGGCCGGGAGCGGCACAAGGAAGTCGATGAGTAAAAGAAGGAATACAAATCAAATGATGATCGGAAATAAATTTAATAATCGTCATATTGGATCTGCTAAATTAATGAATTGTCTCTTTTTTCCAACATTACCCTTATGCTCATTATACTACTTTAAAATACTACCATACTACTAGGTGGACTTTAAAGTAGTATGACGTGGATCTGAACGATTGGATTGAGAAAAACGAACGGCCCACAATGATTTGGGTGCACCGTAAATATTCTCTACAAATATGTCCAGCATGGCGACGACTTTATCTCCAGGTTTGAATCCATCGACTCCAGGACCAACAGCAGCCACTACTCCTGCCACGTCGGTCGCTGCACAAGACCAAAGGAATTAGTAAACGTACTTGATTACAGCTCTTAACAACATCTGCATATCCTCTGTAACAATGAGTCCTGCAGGCAGGGAAAGCAGGGAACGAGGAAAGCAGCCAATAGAACTGGATCATTCTCCCAGCGACAGAACCTGTTGCTGAAAGAATGTTTGCTTCCCCGCCCTTGCCCATACTTGCTAGCGTACGATAAGTGATTTGCTAGGGAAAGAGTAAACAATGGGATTTCATTCTGGCCATATTCTAATTACCTTGCACAACGGTAAAGACAAATATGGTGTCAGGGACCTCAAAATACTTCAGATGGAAACTGTCGTCTACCATTTGTTACAAGTGCATTTTGTTTGAATAACAAATAAGGATATCTGTTATAGCCTTAAAGGGGAAGTCGAGAAAGCCAATGAGAGCTGGCTCAAAAATTCGAATAAGAGTTGCCCATTATGCAGTAATAAAGCAGAAAAGATTAAGGATAGCAGTATCATAGCAGCATAGACATTCAACGAAATAAAGAGGATAACGAATCACAGCTGAATCAAAAAATAACACTACATATCATTTAATCAGTATTGGCAGATTTAATTCAGACTAAATCGTAACTTTGAGTCAAAGTATCCATTTGTACAAAATTAGCTCCATTGGATGCAGTGAGTACTACCTGGAATGCATGGTAATCGAAGAGGCAGGAGAGGCCTTAACATCCCTTTCTGCACCTTCCAGTCAACTGGATTGATGCTTGCAGCCTCCACCTTCAACAGAAGCTCTTTCTTCTTCGGTGAGGGGACAGGAACTTCCACATGCTGCGGTAGAGGTATTGCACAATCGGTAGTTCTTCCAAAGGTACAAATGAAATAGAAAAGGAGAATCGGTGCTTGGTTTACCTTGAGGCCCGCGGCGCCTCCGCCGCAGGCGTCGTACTGCACGGCTCGCATCTTCGCTGGGATCTCGTCGGCGGCGGCCATCAGGTTAGTGGAGAGCAGCCGGCGAGAGGAGCGGCAGAGTAGCTTACTTAGCGTAAGTGGGCGATCAACACTAGCGCGAAGTGGCAGACCAGCTGGCTGGTGGTCGCTGTACTAGGACGCCGCCAGGTGGCGTCTCTCCTACTCCAGTGGAGAGTGGAGACTTGATCACGACCCTGGAGCGAACCGCACAGCAGCCACTTTTGGCAACCACCGTTTGTTAGCTACATGACCCTCTGGCCCAGCGGATATTGTCAGTTGATCCAAGTACCTGTGCTTTGCCTGCTTGCGGGATGCAACATTGGTACGTACGTACTCAGTGTATGAATATGATTGTTTCTTATTGCTCGTAAAATTTGTAGAACTTTTGTGCAAATTTAAGTCCGTAAAGGTAGAGATAGCCCATCAGACGAAACTTTGTAAGCAAAGATGCTAATTTCTCCATAATATCATATCAATCACTAAACTTGAATACTGTCACACTCCAAAATTTTAAATTTTGAAATGTGACTCAAATTTCACTAAATTCTGAATATTTTGAAATAGATTAAAATTTTATTAGATTTATTTAGGTTCTTAACATTTATTTTAGCCAAAAGAGCTATTTTCTAAATTAAATTAATTAATATAGATCATAATATAATTTTTGTTGCATTCATGCTGACTAGTCTGCATTAGGATTTTATTTGAGTGGAAAATGTATTTAAACAATCGATTAGAAAATCGTTTTTGTTTAGTCCAGAAAATAGAATCAGAAAGAAAAGCGAAAACCATCAGCCGCTGTGGGCCGAATTCTTTCAGCCCATGTTCCCTTTTTCCTTTTATACCTTTTCTCTTTCCTTCTCTTGGGCCGCTTTCTTTCTTCTCCCTCCTGGCCCAGCTTGCCGCGCCGTCCAGCCTGCGCCAGCCCAGCCCGACCCGCGACCTCGCCACCCAACCCGGCCGCGCCGTACGTCGCCGCCGCCGCCGCTCGGCCTCCCTCGACGTGCGCGCCACAACCCTAGGGCCCCGTGCCCTTTAAAACGAGGGAGCACCCCACCCGCGCCGCCCTTTTCGCCGATCCGCCGCCGCCTCCCGTGTCCCCAACCCTAGAGCGCCGCCGCCGTCGCCATTGGAGCCGCCCCTGGAGCTCGAGAAGCCGGACGAGGAACAGCCCCGCGACGACTCCGACACGACGCCGAGGACCGCAGTGATGCGCCGCCCCTCCGCCGCCCTTCTACGTCGAGCTTCGACGCCGCTAAGCCGCCGCGCGACATCGCCGAACCCTCGCCGCCAAACCTCGCAGCCGACCGCCCTTCTCCGGCCACCTAACGACTCGTTTGACCGCACGGTGAGACTCCCCGTTTCCTCCTCCTTCTCCTTGTGCTTTCTACTTCACGATACGTCAACTACAGCTCGACTTTGCCTAGCTCAGGCCATCCTCCGGCGAGCCGCCGCCCATCCCCGGCCATCTGGTCCCCCATGGACTAGTGGACCGAAGTCCTCAGCCGGTCCACAGCTCCCATAGACCAATTTCATGGCTTTTTCTGGTTTTAGTTAATCTTTAATCCTTTTCTGCATCAGCCTTGCGCAATAATCTGTTTTTCCAGTAGAAGAATAATTCCAGTAATTTGATAGTTTTGCAGAATAGACCCTCTTACTTCAGAAGCTCATATCTTTTTACTCGTAAATCCCTTTTTGACGATTCTTGTGCCCACGCGATCGTAGCGACGAGTACTTTTTGTTAGTATAGTTTTTATAGTCTTTTGATACTATTTGATGTACTATTTCTTATTGTTTGTGTATGTGTGCTTTTCCGGTATACCGTTATTTGGAACGCGCGATTCGAGAATCATCAAAAGGACGATCAGTACCTTGAAGACTCTGAGCAGCAGCAATGGTGTTAAGGCAAGTGTCCTTGACGCATTTTGAACCTATTTGCTTTCCCTCTCTAGTTTAGTCATGCATTGCGTTTAATATTGTATCCTATGTGTCATATCCTTCTTTTACCATTTCTTGTCGCCTGGTTGTGGTAAATAATAGTGATGTCATGGGTAGATTCATGCTTAGTCCTGCTAATGTTTGGATTGGGAGTCCTTAATTTTGACTAATGATCTACACAACCTAATTAGGAATGGTAATGGTTAGTACATGGAGATTAGGAATCTAGGAAGGACGGTTGGTTTGGTATGGTGCCGGCGTGCACGAGATTATGGTTGGTGCTAGTTTTCTGCTTAGATTATAAGGACCGGTTCATGGAGCATGTAACCCGGCATATCCTCCTCGCCATCACAAGACTGCTATGGAACAACTTGGCCAATTAATTAGATGTTTTTCTTATTCTGTGTGCACCATCCGGTGGTCTAGTGATGCAAGAGGGGGCTTCTGCAGCGGAGGTAAAATTGACTCTAATATGATGTTAGCGGTGGAACCTTAGCGGGTGCATACAGGATTTGGAAAGCGTTTTGTAAATGCCTCGTAGTGATCTCCTGGCCGCACACCATAGGAAGTGTGCAGTGGCATAATGGAGGTTTTAGTCACCGACGGGTGACGAAATCACGACTTGTGGGTAAAGTGGTTGCAACCTCTGCATAGTGTAAAAACTGTCTTGACAGCCGTGCTCACGGTCACGAGCAAGACTGGACTTATTCATGATTAGTTGGATGGTTTGGTTGGTTGGTAGTCGGGTGGTGGGAACCCGATAAGTTGGTAGCTAGGTGTGGGACCTGGTGAGGCTGTCTGTTTGTG
>RWGY01000306.1:0-42959 GCA_007726485.1 Eragrostis curvula | reverse complement strand
AGGAAAAACGCAAAACACTTGAGTTTACTTGCGGACAATGCAAACCGGGATATTTCGGAGCCGTATTGGTGCATTAGTGCTTTTTCGTGCAAACAGCACCAAAACGATGTTGAAAGCGCTCATTTTCACTTGTGATGATGTTTTGATGTAATTGGATGGTTCCCATAGGAAAACACATAAAAACATGAGTTTACTTGCGGACTATGCAAATCGGGATGTTTCGGAGCCGTATCGGTGCATTAGTGCTGTTTCGTGCAAAACGCACTAAAACAGCGCGAGAAGTGCTCGTTTTCACTCCACATGATGTTTTGATGTAATTCTATGGTTCCCATAGGAAAACAAACAAAAACATGAGTTTACTTCCGGACAATGCAAACCGGATGTTCCGGAGCCATTTTGGTGCATTAGTGCTGTTTCGTGCAAAATGCACCAAAATGGCGCGCGAAGTGGTCGATTTCACTCGTGATGATGTTTTGATGTAATTGGATGGTTCCCATAGGAAAACACACAAACACTTGAGTTTACTTGCGGACAATGCAAACCAGGATATTTCGGAGCTGTATGGTGCATTAGTGCTGTTTCGTGCAAACAGCACCAAAACGGTGTTGAAAGCGCTCGTTTTTAACTTGTGATGATGTTTTGATGTAATTGATGGTTCCTTAGGAAAACACATAAAAACATAAGTTTACTTGCGGACTATGCAAACTGGGATGTTCCGGAGCTGTATTGGTGCATTAGTGCTGTTTTCGTGCAAACAGCACCAAAACGGTGTTGAAAGCGCTCGTTTTCACTTGTGATGATGTTTTGATGTAATTGGATGGTTTCCCTTAGGAAACACATAAAAACATAAGTTTACTTGCGGACGATGCAAACTGGGATGTTCCGGAGCCGTATTGGTGCATTAGTGCTGTTTCGTGCAAAGCGCACCAAAATGGCGCGCGAAGTGCTCGTTTTCACTCCACATGATGCTTTGATGTAATTATATTGTTCCCATAGGAAAACACACAAAACATGAGTTTACTTCCGGACAATGCAAACCAGATGTTCTGGAGCCATTTTGGTGCATTAGTGCTGTTTCGTGCAAAATGCACCAAAATGGCGCGCGAAGTGCTCGATATCACTCGTGATGATATTTTGATGTAATTCGACGGTTGCCATAGGAAAACGCACAAACACTTGAGTTTACTTGCGGACAATGCAAAACCGGATATTTCGGAGCCGTATTGGTGCATTAGTGTTTTTTCGTGCAAACAGCACCAAAACAGTATTGAATGCGCTCATTTTCACTTGTGATGATGTTTTGATGTAATTGGATGGTTCCCATAGGAAAACACGTAAAAACATGAGTTTACTTGCGGACTATGCAAATCGGGATGTTTCGGAGCCGTATCGGTGCATTAGTGCTGTTCGTGCAAAACGCACTAAAACAGCGCGAGAAGTGCTCGTTTTCACTCCACATGATGTTTTGATGTAATTCTATGGTTCCCATAGGAAAACAGACAAAAACATGAGTTTACTTCCGGACAATGCAAACCGGATGTTCCGGAGCCATTTTGGTGCATTAGTGCTGTTTCGTGCAAAATGCACCAAAATGGCGCGCGAAGTGGTCGATTTCACTCGTGATGATGTTTTGATGTAATTGGATGGTTCCCATAGGAAACACACAAACACTTGAGTTTACTTGCGGACAATGCAAACCAGGATATTTCGGAGCCGTATTGGTGCATTAGTGCTTTTTCATGCAAAACGCACCAAAACGGACCTTGAAGCGCTCGTTTTCACTCCAGATGATGTTTAGGTGCAATTCTATGGTTCCCATAGCAAAAAACACAAAAACATGAGTTTACTTCCGGACAACGCAAACCAGATGTTCCGGAGCCATATTGGTGCATTAGTGTTGTTTCGTACAAAACACACCGAAACATCACGCGAATCGCTCGTTTTCACTTGTGATGATGTTTTGATGTAATTGGATGGTTCCCATAGGAAAACACATAAAAACATGAGTTTACTTGCGGACTATGCAAATCGGGATGTTCCGGAGCCGTATCGGTGCATTAGTGCTATTTCGTGCCAAACGCACCAAAATGGCGCGCGAAGTGCTCAATTTCACTCGTGATAATGTTTTGATGTAATTGGATGGTTCCCATAGGAAAACACACAAACACTTGAGTTTACATGGGGACAATGCAAACCGGATGTTCCGGAGCCATTTTGGTGCATTAGTGATGTGTCGTGCAAAACGCACCAAAATGGAGCGCGAAGTGCTCGATTTCACTCGTGATGATGTTTTGATGTAATTGGATGGTTCCCTTAGGAAAACACATAAAAACATAAGTTTACTTGCGGACTATGCAAACTGGGATGTTCCGGAGCCGTATTGGTGCATTAGTGTTGTTTCGTGCAAACAGCACCAAAACGGTGTTGAAAGCGCTCGTTTTCACTTGTGATGATGTTTTGATGTAATTGGATGGTTCCCTTAGGAAAACACATAAAAACATGAGTTTACTTGCGGACTATGCAAATCGGGATGTTTCGGAGCCGTATCGGTGCATTAGTGCTGTTTCGTGCAAAACGCACTAAAACAGCGCGAGAAGTGCTCGTTTTCACTCCACATGATGTTTTGATGTAATTCTATGGTTCCCATAGGAAAACAGACAAAAACATGAGTTTACTTCCGGACAATGCAAACCGGATGTTCCGGAGCCATTTTGGTGCATTAGTGCTGTTTCGTGCAAAATGCACCAAAATGGCGCGCGAAGTGGTCGATTTCACTCGTGATGATGTTTTGATGTAATTGGATGGTTCCCATAGGAAACACACAAACACTTGAGTTTACTTGCGGACAATGCAAACCAGGATATTTCGGAGCCGTATTGGTGCATTAGTGCTTTTTCATGCAAAACGCACCAAAACGGACCTTGAAGCGCTCGTTTTCACTCCAGATGATGTTTAGGTGCAATTCTATGGTTCCCATAGCAAAAAACACAAAAACATGAGTTTACTTCCGGACAACGCAAACCAGATGTTCCGGAGCCATATTGGTGCATTAGTGTTGTTTCGAACAAAACACACCGAAACATCACGCGAATCGCTCGTTTTCACTTGTGATGATGTTTTGATGTAATTGGATGGTTCCCATAGGAAAACACATAAAAACATGAGTTTACTTGCGGACTATGCAAATCGGGATGTTCCGGAGCCGTATCGGTGCATTAGTGCTATTTCGTGCCAAACGCACCAAAATGGCGCGCGAAGTGCTCAATTTCACTCGTGATAATGTTTTGATGTAATTGGATGGTTCCCATAGGAAAACACACAAACACTTGAGTTTACATGGGGACAATGCAAACCGGATGTTCCGGAGCCATTTTGGTGCATTAGTGATGTGTCGTGCAAAACGCACCAAAATGGAGCGCGAAGTGCTCGATTTCACTCGTGATGATGTTTTGATGTAATTGGATGGTTCCCTTAGGAAAACACATAAAAACATAAGTTTACTTGCGGACAATGCAAACCGGGATATTTCGGAGCCGTATTGGTGCATTAGTGCTTTTTCGTGCAAACAGCACCAAAACGATGTTGAAAGCGCTCGTTTTAACTTGTGATGATGTTTTGATGTAATTGGATGGTTCCCTTAGGAAAACACATAAAAACATAAGTTTACTTGCGGACTATGCAAACTGGGATGTTCCGGAGCTGTATTGGTGCATTAGTGCTGTTTCGTGCAAACAGCACCAAAACGGTGTTGAAAGCGCTCGTTTTAACTTGTGATGATGTTTTGATGTAATTGGATGGTTCCCTTAGGAAAACACATAAAAACATAAGTTTACTTGCGGACTATGCAAACTGGGATGTTCCGGAGCTGTATTGGTGCATTAGTGCTGTTTCGTGCAAACAGCACCAAAACGGTGTTGAAAGCGCTCGTTTTCACTTGTGATGATGTTTTGATGTAATTGGATGGTTCCCTTAGGAAAACACATAAAAACATAAGTTTACTTGCGGACGATGCAAACTGGGATGTTCCGGAGCCGTATTGGTGCATTAGTGCTGTTTCGTGCAAAGCGCACCAAAATGGCGCGCGAAGTGCTCGTTTTCACTCCACATGATGCTTTGATGTAATTATATTGTTCCCATAGGAAAACACACAAAAACATGAGTTTACTTCCGGACAATGCAAACCAGATGTTCTGGAGCCATTTTGGTGCATTAGTGCTGTTTCGTGCAAAATGCACCAAAATGGCGCGCGAAGTGCTCGATATCACTCGTGATGATATTTTGATGTAATTCGACGGTTGCCATAGGAAAACGCACAAACACTTGAGTTTACTTGCGGACAATGCAAACCGGGATATTTCGGAGCCGTATTGGTGCATTAGTGTTTTTTCGTGCAAACAGCACCAAAACAGTATTGAATGCGCTCATTTTCACTTGTGATGATGTTTTGATGTAATTGGATGGTTCCCATAGGAAAACACGTAAAAACATGAGTTTACTTGCGGACTATGCAAATCGGGATGTTTCGGAGCCGTATCGGTGCATTAGTGCTGTTTCGTGCAAAACGCACTAAAACAGCGCGAGAAGTGCTCGTTTTCACTCCACATGATGTTTTGATGTAATTCTATGGTTCCCATAGGAAAACAGACAAAAACATGAGTTTACTTCCGGACAATGCAAACCGGATGTTCCGGAGCCATTTTGGTGCATTAGTGCTGTTTCGTGCAAAATGCACCAAAATGGCGCGCGAAGTGGTCGATTTCACTCGTGATGATGTTTTGATGTAATTGGATGGTTCCCATAGGAAACACACAAACACTTGAGTTTACTTGCGGACAATGCAAACCAGGATATTTCGGAGCCGTATTGGTGCATTAGTGCTTTTTCATGCAAAACGCACCAAAACGGACCTTGAAGCGCTCGTTTTCACTCCAGATGATGTTTAGGTGCAATTCTATGGTTCCCATAGCAAAAAACACAAAAACATGAGTTTACTTCCGGACAACGCAAACCAGATGTTCCGGAGCCATATTGGTGCATTAGTGTTGTTTCGTACAAAACACACCGAAACATCACGCGAATCGCTCGTTTTCACTTGTGATGATGTTTTGATGTAATTGGATGGTTCCCATAGGAAAACACATAAAAACATGAGTTTACTTGCGGACTATGCAAATCGGGATGTTCCGGAGCCGTATCGGTGCATTAGTGCTATTTCGTGCCAAACGCACCAAAATGGCGCGCGAAGTGCTCAATTTCACTCGTGATAATGTTTTGATGTAATTGGATGGTTCCCATAGGAAAACACACAAACACTTGAGTTTACATGGGGACAATGCAAACCGGATGTTCCGGAGCCATTTTGGTGCATTAGTGATGTGTCGTGCAAAACGCACCAAAATGGAGCGCGAAGTGCTCGATTTCACTCGTGATGATGTTTTGATGTAATTGGATGGTTCCCTTAGGAAAACACATAAAAACATAAGTTTACTTGCGGACTATGCAAACTGGGATGTTCCGGAGCCGTATTGGTGCATTAGTGTTGTTTCGTGCAAACAGCACCAAAACGGTGTTGAAAGCGCTCGTTTTCACTTGTGATGATGTTTTGATGTAATTGGATGGTTCCCTTAGGAAAACACATAAAAACATGAGTTTACTTGCGGACTATGCAAATCGGGATGTTTCGGAGCCGTATCGGTGCATTAGTGCTGTTTCGTGCAAAACGCACTAAAACAGCGCGAGAAGTGCTCGTTTTCACTCCACATGATGTTTTGATGTAATTCTATGGTTCCCATAGGAAAACAGACAAAAACATGAGTTTACTTCCGGACAATGCAAACCGGATGTTCCGGAGCCATTTTGGTGCATTAGTGCTGTTTCGTGCAAAATGCACCAAAATGGCGCGCGAAGTGGTCGATTTCACTCGTGATGATGTTTTGATGTAATTGGATGGTTCCCATAGGAAACACACAAACACTTGAGTTTACTTGCGGACAATGCAAACCAGGATATTTCGGAGCCGTATTGGTGCATT
Organism: Eragrostis curvula; assembly: GCA_007726485.1. NCBI lineage: Eukaryota > Viridiplantae > Streptophyta > Magnoliopsida > Poales > Poaceae > Eragrostis > Eragrostis curvula. Next base: position 36,928 of record RWGY01000306.1, on the reverse strand, counting down.
AGTGCTTTTTCATGCAAAACGCACCAAAACGGACCTTGAAGCGCTCGTTTTCACTCCAGATGATGTTTAGGTGCAATTCTATGGTTCCCATAGCAAAAAACACAAAAACATGAGTTTACTTCCGGACAACGCAAACCAGATGTTCCGGAGCCATATTGGTGCATTAGTGTTGTTTCGTACAAAACACACCGAAACATCACGCGAATCGCTCGTTTTCACTTGTGATGATGTTTTGATGTAATTGGATGGTTCCCATAGGAAAACACATAAAAACATGAGTTTACTTGCGGACTATGCAAATCGGGATGTTCCGGAGCCGTATCGGTGCATTAGTGCTATTTCGTGCCAAACGCACCAAAATGGCGCGCGAAGTGCTCAATTTCACTCGTGATAATGTTTTGATGTAATTGGATGGTTCCCATAGGAAAACACACAAACACTTGAGTTTACATGGGGACAATGCAAACCGGATGTTCCGGAGCCATTTTGGTGCATTAGTGATGTGTCGTGCAAAACGCACCAAAATGGAGCGCGAAGTGCTCGATTTCACTCGTGATGATGTTTTGATGTAATTGGATGGTTCCCTTAGGAAAACACATAAAAACATAAGTTTACTTGCGGACTATGCAAACTGGGATGTTCCGGAGCCGTATTGGTGCATTAGTGTTGTTTCGTGCAAACAGCACCAAAACGGTGTTGAAAGCGCTCGTTTTCACTTGTGATGATGTTTTGATGTAATTGGATGGTTCCCTTAGGAAAACACATAAAAACATGAGTTTACTTGCGGACTATGCAAATCGGGATGTTTCGGAGCCGTATCGGTGCATTAGTGCTGTTTCGTGCAAAACGCACTAAAACAGCGCGAGAAGTGCTCGTTTTCACTCCACATGATGTTTTGATGTAATTCTATGGTTCCCATAGGAAAACAGACAAAAACATGAGTTTACTTCCGGACAATGCAAACCGGATGTTCCGGAGCCATTTTGGTGCATTAGTGCTGTTTCGTGCAAAATGCACCAAAATGGCGCGCGAAGTGGTCGATTTCACTCGTGATGATGTTTTGATGTAATTGGATGGTTCCCATAGGAAACACACAAACACTTGAGTTTACTTGCGGACAATGCAAACCAGGATATTTCGGAGCCGTATTGGTGCATTAGTGCTTTTTCATGCAAAACGCACCAAAACGGACCTTGAAGCGCTCGTTTTCACTCCAGATGATGTTTAGGTGCAATTCTATGGTTCCCATAGCAAAAAACACAAAAACATGAGTTTACTTCCGGACAACGCAAACCAGATGTTCCGGAGCCATATTGGTGCATTAGTGTTGTTTCGTACAAAACACACCGAAACATCACGCGAATCGCTCGTTTTCACTTGTGATGATGTTTTGATGTAATTGGATGGTTCCCATAGGAAAACACATAAAAACATGAGTTTACTTGCGGACTATGCAAATCGGGATGTTCCGGAGCCGTATCGGTGCATTAGTGCTATTTCGTGCCAAACGCACCAAAATGGCGCGCGAAGTGCTCAATTTCACTCGTGATAATGTTTTGATGTAATTGGATGGTTCCCATAGGAAAACACACAAACACTTGAGTTTACATGGGGACAATGCAAACCGGATGTTCCGGAGCCATTTTGGTGCATTAGTGATGTGTCGTGCAAAACGCACCAAAATGGAGCGCGAAGTGCTCGATTTCACTCGTGATGATGTTTTGATGTAATTGGATGGTTCCCTTAGGAAAACACATAAAAACATAAGTTTACTTGCGGACTATGCAAACTGGGATGTTCCGGAGCCGTATTGGTGCATTAGTGTTGTTTCGTGCAAACAGCACCAAAACGGTGTTTAAAGCGCTCGTTTTCACTTGTGATGATGTTTTGATGTAATTGGATGGTTCCCTTAGGAAAACACATAAAAACATAAGTTTACTTGCAGACTATGCAAACTGGGATGTTCCGGAGCCGTATTGGTGCATTAGTGTTGTTTCGTGCAAACAGCACCAAAACGGTGTTGAAAGCGCTCGTTTTCACTTGTGATGATGTTTTGATGTAATTGGATGGTTCCCTTAGGAAAACACATAAAAACATGAGTTTACTTGCGGACTATGCAAATCGGGATGTTTCGGAGCCGTATCGGTGCATTAGTGCTGTTTCGTGCAAAACGCACTAAAACAGCGCGAGAAGTGCTCGTTTTCACTCCACATGATGTTTTGATGTAATTCTATGGTTCCCATAGGAAAACAGACAAAAACATGAGTTTACTTCCGGACAATGCAAACCGGATGTTCCGGAGCCATTTTGGTGCATTAGTGCTGTTTCGTGCAAAATGCACCAAAATGGCGCGCGAAGTGGTCGATTTCACTCGTGATGATGTTTTGATGTAATTGGATGGTTCCCATAGGAAACACACAAACACTTGAGTTTACTTGCGGACAATGCAAACCAGGATATTTCGGAGCCGTATTGGTGCATTAGTGCTTTTTCATGCAAAACGCACCAAAACGGACCTTGAAGCGCTCGTTTTCACTCCAGATGATGTTTAGGTGCAATTCTATGGTTCCCATAGCAAAAAACACAAAAACATGAGTTTACTTCCGGACAACGCAAACCAGATGTTCCGGAGCCATATTGGTGCATTAGTGTTGTTTCGTACAAAACACACCGAAACATCACGCGAATCGCTCGTTTTCACTTGTGATGATGTTTTGATGTAATTGGATGGTTCCCATAGGAAAACACATAAAAACATGAGTTTACTTGCGGACTATGCAAATCGGGATGTTCCGGAGCCGTATCGGTGCATTAGTGCTATTTCGTGCCAAACGCACCAAAATGGCGCGCGAAGTGCTCAATTTCACTCGTGATAATGTTTTGATGTAATTGGATGGTTCCCATAGGAAAACACACAAACACTTGAGTTTACATGGGGACAATGCAAACCGGATGTTCCGGAGCCATTTTGGTGCATTAGTGATGTGTCGTGCAAAACGCACCAAAATGGAGCGCGAAGTGCTCGATTTCACTCGTGATGATGTTTTGATGTAATTGGATGGTTCCCTTAGGAAAACACATAAAAACATAAGTTTACTTGCGGACTATGCAAACTGGGATGTTCCGGAGCCGTATTGGTGCATTAGTGTTGTTTCGTGCAAACAGCACCAAAACGGTGTTGAAAGCGCTCGTTTTCACTTGTGATGATGTTTTGATGTAATTGGATGGTTCCCTTAGGAAAACACATAAAAACATAAGTTTACTTGCGGACTATGCAAACTGGGATGTTCCGGAGCCGTATTGGTGCATTAGTGTTGTTTCGTGCAAACAGCACCAAAACGGTGTTGAAAGCGCTCGTTTTCACTTGTGATGATGTTTTGATGTAATTGGATGGTTCCCTTAGGAAAACACATAAAAACATGAGTTTACTTGCGGACTATGCAAATCGGGATGTTTCGGAGCCGTATCGGTGCATTAGTGCTGTTTCGTGCAAAACGCACTAAAACAGCGCGAGAAGTGCTCGTTTTCACTCCACATGATGTTTTGATGTAATTCTATGGTTCCCATAGGAAAACAGACAAAAACATGAGTTTACTTCCGGACAATGCAAACCGGATGTTCCGGAGCCATTTTGGTGCATTAGTGCTGTTTCGTGCAAAATGCACCAAAATGGCGCGCGAAGTGGTCGATTTCACTCGTGATGATGTTTTGATGTAATTGGATGGTTCCCATAGGAAACACACAAACACTTGAGTTTACTTGCGGACAATGCAAACCAGGATATTTCGGAGCCGTATTGGTGCATTAGTGCTTTTTCATGCAAAACGCACCAAAACGGACCTTGAAGCGCTTGTTTTCACTCCAGATGATGTTTAGGTGCAATTCTATGGTTCCCATAGCAAAAAACACAAAAACATGAGTTTACTTCCGGACAACGCAAACCAGATGTTCCGGAGCCATATTGGTGCATTAGTGTTGTTTCGTACAAAACACACCGAAACATCACGCGAATCGCTCGTTTTCACTTGTGATGATGTTTTGATGTAATTGGATGGTTCCCATAGGAAAACACATAAAAACATGAGTTTACTTGCGGACTATGCAAATCGGGATGTTCCGGAGCCGTATCGGTGCATTAGTGCTATTTCGTGCCAAACGCACCAAAATGGCGCACGAAGTGCTCGATTTCACTCGTGATGATGTTTTGATGTAATTGGATGGTTCCCATAGGAAAACACACAAACACTTGAGTTTACTTGCGGACAATGCAAACCGGATGTTCCGGAGCCATTTTGGTGCATTAGTGATGTGTCGTGCAAAACGCACCAAAATGGAGCGCGAAGTGCTCGATTTCACTCGTGATGATGTTTTGATGTAATTGGATGGTTCCCCTAGGAAAACACACAAACACTTGAGTTTACTTGCGGACAATGCAAACCGGGATATTTCGGAGCCGTATTGGCGCATTAGTGCTTTTTCGTGCAAACAGCACCAAAACGATGTTGAAAGCGCTCGTTTTAACTTGTGATGATGTTTTGATGTAATTGGATGGTTCCCTTAGGAAAACACATAAAAACATAAGTTTACTTGCGGACTATGCAAACTGGGATGTTCCGGAGCCGTATTGGTGCATTAGTGCTGTTTCGTGCAAACAGCACCAAAACGGTGTTGAAAGCGCTCGTTTTCACTTGTGATGATGTTTTGATGTAATTGGATGGTTCCCTTAGGAAAACACATAAAAACATGAGTTTACTTGCGGACTATGCAAATCGGGATGTTTCGGAGCCGTATCGGTGCATTAGTGCTGTTTCGTGCAAAACGCACTAAAACAGCGCGAGAAGTGCTCGTTTTCACTCCACATGATGTTTTGATGTAATTCTATGGTTCCCATAGGAAAACAGACAAAAACATGAGTTTACTTCCGGACAATGCAAACCGGATGTTCCGGAGCCATTTTGGTGCATTAGTGCTGTTTCGTGCAAAATGCACCAAAATGGCGCGCGAAGTGGTCGATTTCACTCGTGATGATGTTTTGATGTAATTGGATGGTTCCCATAGGAAACACACAAACACTTGAGTTTACTTGCGGACAATGCAAACCAGGATATTTCGGAGCCGTATTGGTGCATTAGTGCTTTTTCATGCAAAACGCACCAAAACGGACCTTGAAGCGCTTGTTTTCACTCCAGATGATGTTTAGGTGCAATTCTATGGTTCCCATAGCAAAAAACACAAAAACATGAGTTTACTTCCGGACAACGCAAACCAGATGTTCCGGAGCCATATTGGTGCATTAGTGTTGTTTCGTACAAAACACACCGAAACATCACGCGAATCGCTCGTTTTCACTTGTGATGATGTTTTGATGTAATTGGATGGTTCCCATAGGAAAACACATAAAAACATGAGTTTACTTGCGGACTATGCAAATCGGGATGTTCCGGAGCCGTATCGGTGCATTAGTGCTATTTCGTGCCAAACGCACCAAAATGGCGCACGAAGTGCTCGATTTCACTCGTGATAATGTTTTGATGTAATTGGATGGTTCCCATAGGAAAACACACAAACACTTGAGTTTACTTGCGGACAATGCAAACCGGATGTTCCGGAGCCATTTTGGTGCATTAGTGATGTGTCGTGCAAAACGCACCAAAATGGAGCGCGAAGTGCTCGATTTCACTCGTGATGATGTTTTGATGTAATTGGATGGTTCCCCTAGGAAAACACACAAACACTTGAGTTTACTTGCGGACAATGCAAACCGGGATATTTCGGAGCCGTATTGGTGCATTAGTGCTTTTTCGTGCAAACAGCACCAAAACGATGTTGAAAGCGCTCGTTTTAACTTGTGATGATGTTTTGATGTAATTGGATGGTTCCCTTAGGAAAACACATAAAAACATAAGTTTACTTGCGGACTATGCAAACTGGGATGTTCCGGAGCCGTATTGGTGCATTAGTGTTGTTTCGTGCAAACAGCACCAAAACGGTGTTGAAAGCGCTCGTTTTCACTTGTGATGATGTTTTGATGTAATTGGATGGTTCCCTTAGGAAAACACATAAAAACATAAGTTTACTTGCGGACGATGCAAACTGGGATGTTCCGGAGCCGTATTGGTGCATTAGTGCTGTTTCGTGCAAAGCGCACCAAAAGGGCGCGCGAAGTGCTCGTTTTCACTCCACATGATGTTTTGATGTAATTATATTGTTCCCATAGGAAAACACACAAAAACATGAGTTTACTTCCGGACAATGCAAACCAGATGTTCTGGAGCCATTTTGGTGCATTAGTGCTGTTTCGTGCAAAATGCACCAAAATGGCGCGCGAAGTGCTCGATATCACTCGTGATGATGTTTTGATGTAATTCGATGGTTGCCATAGGAAAACGCACAAACACTTGAGTTTACTTGCGGACAATGCAAACCGGGATATTTCGGAGCCGTATTGGTGCATTAGTGCTTTTTCGTGCAAACAGCACCAAAACAGTATTGAATGCGCTCATTTTCACTTGTGATGATGTTTTGATGTAATTGGATGGTTCCCATAGGAAAACACGTAAAAACATGAGTTTACTTGCGGACTATGCAAATCGGGATGTTTCGGAGCCGTATCGGTGCATTAGTGCTGTTTCGTGCAAAACGCACTAAAACAGCGCGAGAAGTGCTCGTTTTCACTCCACATGATGTTTTGATGTAATTCTATGGTTCCCATAGGAAAACAGACAAAAACATGAGTTTACTTCCGGACAATGCAAACCGGATGTTCCGGAGCCATTTTGGTGCATTAGTGCTGTTTCGTGCAAAATGCACCAAAATGGCGCGCGAAGTGGTCGATTTCACTCGTGATGATGTTTTGATGTAATTGGATGGTTCCCATAGGAAACACACAAACAGTTGAGTTTACTTGCGGACAATGCAAACCAGGATATTTCGGAGCCGTATTGGTGCATTAGTGCTTTTTCATGCAAAACGCACCAAAACGGACCTTGAAGCGCTCGTTTTCACTCCAGATGATGTTTAGGTGCAATTCTATGGTTCCCATAGCAAAAAACACAAAAACATGAGTTTACTTCCGGACAACGCAAACCAGATGTTCCGGAGCCGTATTGGTGCATTAGTGTTGTTTCGTACAAAACACACCGAAACATCACGCGAATCGCTCGTTTTCACTTGTGATGATGTTTTGATGTAATTGGATGGTTCCATAGGAAAACACATAAAAACATGAGTTTACTTGCGGACTATGCAAATCGGGATGTTCCGGAGCCGTATCGGTGCATTAGTGCTATTTCGTGCCAAACGCACCAAAATGGCGCGCGAAGTGCTCGATTTGACTCGTGATAATGTTTTGATGTAATTGGATGGTTCCCATAGGAAAACACACAAACACTTGAGTTTACTTGCGGACAATGCAAACCGGATGTTCCGGAGCCATTTTGGTGCATTAGTGATGTGTCGTGCAAAACGCACCAAAATGGAGCGCGAAGTGCTCGATTTCACTCGTGATGATGTTTTGATGTAATTGGATGGTTCCCCTAGGAAAACACACAAACACTTGAGTTTACTTGCGGACAATGCAAACCGGGATATGTCGGAGCCGTATTGGTGCATTAGTGCTTTATCGTGCAAACAGCACCAAAACGATGTTGAAAGCGCTCGTTTTAACTTGTGATGATGTTTTGATGTAATTGGATGGTTCCCTTAGGAAAACACATAAAAACATAAGTTTACTTGCGGACTATGCAAACTGGGATGTTCCGGAGCCGTATTGGTGCATTAGTGTTGTTTCGTGCAAACAGCACCAAAACGGTGTTGAAAGCGCTCGTTTTCACTTGTGATGATGTTTTGATGTAATTGGATGGTTCCCTTAGGAAAACACATAAAAACATAAGTTTACTTGCGGACGATGCAAACTGGGATGTTCCGGAGCCGTATTGGTGCATTAGTGCTGTTTCGTGCAAAGCGCACCAAAATGGCGCGCGAAGTGCTCGTTTTCACTCCACATGATGTTTTGATGTAATTATATTGTTCCCATAGGAAAACACACAAAAACATGAGTTTACTTCCGGACAATGCAAACCAGATGTTCTGGAGCCATTTTGGTGCATTAGTGCTGTTTCGTGCAAAATGCACCAAAATGGCGCGCGAAGTGCTCGATATCACTCGTGATGATGTTTTGATGTAATTCGATGGTTCCCATAGGAAAACGCACAAACACTTGAGTTTACTTGCGGACAATGCAAACCGGGATATTTCGGAGCCGTATTGGTGCATTAGTGCTTTTTCGTGCAAACAGCACCAAAACAGTATTGAATGCGCTCATTTTCACTTGTGATGATGTTTTGATGTAATTGGATGGTTCCCATAGGAAAACACATAAAAACATGAGTTTACTAGCGGACTATGCAAATCGGGATGTTTCGGAGCCGTATTGGTGCATTAGTGCTGTTTCGTGCAAAACGCACTAAAACTGCGCGAGAAGTGCTCGTTTTCACTCCACATGATGTTTTGATGTAATTCTATGGTTCCCATAGGAAAACAGACAAAAACATGAGTTTACTTCCGGACAATGCAAACCGGATGTTCCGGAGCCATTTTGGTGCATTAGTGCTGTTTCGTGCAAAATGCACCAAAATGGCGCGCGAAGTGGTCGATTTCACTCGTGATGATGTTTTGATGTAATTGGATGGTTCCCATAGGAAACACACAAACACTTGAGTTTACTTGCGGACAATGCAAACCAGGATATTTCGGAGCCGTATTGGTGCATTAGTGCTTTTTCATGCAAAACGCACCAAAACGGACCTTGAAGCGCTCGTTTTCACTCCAGATGATGTTTAGGTGCAATTCTATGGTTCCCATAGCAAAAAACACAAAAACATGAGTTTACTTCCGGACAACGCAAACCAGATGTTCCGGAGCCGTATTGGTGCATTAGTGTTGTTTCGTACAAAACACACCGAAACATCACGCGAATCGCTCGTTTTCACTTGTGATGATGTTTTGATGTAATTGGATGGTTCCCATAGGAAAACACATAAAAACATGAGTTTACTTGCGGACTATGCAAATCGGGATGTTCCGGAGCCGTATCGGTGCATTAGTGCTATTTCGTGCCAAACGCACCAAAATGGCGCGCGAAGTGCTCGATTTCACTCGTGATAATGTTTTGATGTAATTGGATGGTTCCCATAGGAAAACACACAAACACTTGAGTTTACTTGCGGACAATGCAAACCGGATGTTCCGGAGCCATTTTGGTGCATTAGTGATGTGTCGTGCAAAACGCACCAAAATGGAGCGCGAAGTGCTCGATTTCACTCGTGATGATGTTTTGATGTAATTGGATGGTTCCCCTAGGAAAACACACAAACACTTGAGTTTACTTGCGGACAATGCAAACCGGGATATTTCGGAGCCGTATTGGTGCATTAGTGCTTTTTCGTGCAAACAGCACCAAAACGATGTTGAAAGCGCTCGTTTTAACTTGTGATGATGTTTTGATGTAATTGGATGGTTCCCTTAGGAAAACACATAAAAACATAAGTTTACTTGCGGACTATGCAAACTGGGATGTTCCGGAGCCGTATTGGTGCATTAGTGTTGTTTCGTGCAAACAGCACCAAAACGGTGTTGAAAGCGCTCGTTTTCACTTGTGATGATGTTTTGATGTAATTGGATGGTTCCCTTAGGAAAACACATAAAAACATAAGTTTACTTGCGGACGATGCAAACTGGGATGTTCCGGAGCCGTATTGGTGCATTAGTGCTGTTTCGTGCAAAGCGCACCAAAATGGCGCGCGAAGTGCACGTTTTCACTCCACATGATGTTTTGATGTAATTATATTGTTCCCATAGGAAAACACACAAAAACATGAGTTTACTTCCGGACAATGCAAACCAGATGTTCTGGAGCCATTTTGGTGCATTAGTGCTGTTTCGTGCAAAATGCACCAGAATGGCGCGCGAAGTGCTCGATATCACTCGTGATGATGTTTTGATGTAATTCGATGGTTCCCATAGGAAAACGCACAAACACTTGAGTTTACTTGCGGACAATGCAAACCGGGATATTTCGGAGCCGTATTGGTGCATTAGTGCTTTTTCGTGCAAACAGCACCAAAACAGTATTGAATGCGCTCATTTTCACTTGTGATGATGTTTTGATGTAATTGGATGGTTCCCATAGGAAAACACATAAAAACATGAGTTTACTAGCGGACTATGCAAATCGGGATGTTTCGGAGCCGTATCGGTGCATTAGTGCTGTTTCGTGCAAAACGCACTAAAACTGCGCGAGAAGTGCTCGTTTTCACTCCACATGATGTTTTGATGTAATTCTATGGTTCCCATAGGAAAACAGACAAAAACATGAGTTTACTTCCGGACAATGCAAACCGGATGTTCCGGAGCCATTTTGGTGCATTAGTGCTGTTTCGTGCAAAATGCACCAAAATGGCGCGCGAAGTGGTCGATTTCACTCGTGATGATGTTTTGATGTAATTGGATGGTTCCCATAGGAAACACACAAACACTTGAGTTTACTTGCGGACAATGCAAACCAGGATATTTCGGAGCCGTATTGGTGCATTAGTGCTTTTTCATGCAAAACGCACCAAAACGGACCTTGAAGCGCTCGTTTTCACTCCAGATGATGTTTAGGTGCAATTCTATGGTTCCCATAGCAAAAAACACAAAAACATGAGTTTACTTCCGGACAACGCAAACCAGATGTTCCGGAGCCGTATTGGTGCATTAGTGTTGTTTCGTACAAAACACACCGAAACATCACGCGAATCGCTCGTTTTCACTTGTGATGATGTTTTGATGTAATTGGATGGTTCCCATAGGAAAACACATAAAAACATGAGTTTACTTGCGGACTATGCAAATCGGGATGTTCCGGAGCCGTATCGGTGCATTAGTGCTATTTCGTGCCAAACGCACCAAAATGGCGCGCGAAGTGCTCGATTTCACTCGTGATAATGTTTTGATGTAATTGGATGGTTCCCATAGGAAAACACACAAACACTTGAGTTTACTTGCGGACAATGCAAACCGGATGTTCCGGAGCCATTTTGGTGCATTAGTGCTGTTTCGTGCAAAACGCACCAAAATGGCGCGCGAAGTGCTCGATTTCACTCGTGATAATGTTTTGATGTAATTGGATGGTTCCCATAGGAAAACACACAAACACTTGAGTTTACTTGCGGACAATGCAAACCGGATGTTCCGGAGCCATTTTGGTGCATTAGTGCTGTTTCGTGCAAAACGCACCAAAATGGCGCGCGAAGTGCTCGATTTCACTCGTGATGATGTTTTGATGTAATTGGATGGTTCCCATAGGAAAACACACAAATACTTGAGTTTACTTGCGGACAATGCAAACCGGATGTTCCGGAGCCATTTTGGTGCATTAGTGATGTTTCGTGCAAAACGCACCAAAGCTCGATTTCACTCGTGATGATGTTTTGATGTAATTGGATGGTTCGCATAGGAAAACACACAAACACTTGAGCTTACTTGTGGACAATGCAAACCGGATGTTCCGGAGCCATTTTGGTGCATTAGTGATGTGTCGTGCAAAACGCACCAAAATGGAGCGCGAAGTGCTCGATTTCACTCGTGATGATGTTTTGATGTAATTGGATTGTTCCCCTAGGAAAACACACAAACACTTGAGTTTACTTGCGGACAATGCAAACCGGGATATTTCGGAGCCGTATTGGTGCATTAGTGCTTTTTCATGCAAAACGCACCGAAACGGACCTTGAAGCGCTCGTTTTCACTCCAGATGATGTTTAGGTGCAATTCTATGGTTCCCATAGCAAAAAACACAAAAACATGAGTTTACTTCCGGACAACGCAAACCAGATGTTCCGGAGCCGTATTGGTGCATTAGTGTTGTTTCATACAAAACACACCGAAACATCACGCGAATCGCTCGTTTTCACTTGTGATGATGTTTTGATGTAATTGGATGGTTCCCATAGGAAAACACATAAAAACATGAGTTTACTTGCGGACTATGCAAATCGGGATGTTCCGGAGCCGTATCGGTGCATTAGTGCTATTTCGTGCCAAACGCACCAAAATGGCGCGCGAAGTGCTCGATTTCACTCGTGATAATGTTTTGATGTAATTGGATGGTTCCCATAGGAAAACACACAAACACTTGAGTTTACTTGCGGACAATGCAAACCGGATGTTCCGGAGCCATTTTGGTGCATTAGTGCTGTTTCGTGCAAAACGCACCAAAATGGCGCGCGAAGTGCTCGATTTCACTCGTGATAATGTTTTGATGTAATTGGATGGTTCCCATAGGAAAACACACAAACACTTGAGTTTACTTGCGGACAATGCAAACCGGATGTTCCGGAGGCATTTTGGTGCATTAGTGCTGTTTCGTGCAAAACGCACCAAAATGGCGCGCGAAGTGCTCGATTTCACTCGTGATGATGTTTTGATGTAATTGGATGGTTCCCATAGGAAAACACACAAATACTTGAGTTTACTTGCGGACAATGCAAACCGGATGTTCCGGAGCCATTTTGGTGCATTAGTGATGTTTCGTGCAAAACGCACCAAAGCTCGATTTCACTCGTGATGATGTTTTGATGTAATTGGATGGTTCGCATAGGAAAACACATAAACACTTGAGCTTACTTGTGGACAATGCAAACCGGATGTTCCGGAGCCATTTTGGTGCATTAGTGATGTGTCGTGCAAAACGCACCAAAATGGAGCGCGAAGTGCTCGATTTCACTCGTGATGATGTTTTGATGTAATTGGATTGTTCCCCTAGGAAAACACACAAACACTTGAGTTTACTTGCGGACAATGCAAACCGGGATATTTCGGAGCCGTATTGGTGCATTAGTGCTTTTTCGTGCAAACAGCACCAAAACGATGTTGAAAGCGCTCGTTTTAACTTGTGATGATGTTTTGATGTAATTGGATGGTTCCCTTAGGAAAACACATAAAAACGTAAGTTTACTTGCGGACTATGCAAACTGGGATGTTCCGGAGCCGTATTGGTGCATTAGTGTTGTTTCGTGCAAACAGCACCAAAACGGTGTTGAAAGCGCTCGTTTTCACTTGTGATGATGTTTTGATGTAATTGGATGGTTCCCTTAGGAAAACACATAAAAACATAAGTTTACTTGCGGACGATGCAAACTGGGATGTTCCGGAGCCGTATTGGTGCATTAGTGCTGTTTCGTGCAAAGCGCACCAAAATGGCGCGCGAAGTGCTCGTTTTCACTCCACATGATGTTTTGATGTAATTATATTGTTCCCATAGGAAAACACACAAAAACATGAGTTTACTTCCGGACAATGCAAACCAGATGTTCTGGAGCCATTTTGGTGCATTAGTGCTGTTTCGTGCAAAATGCACCAAAATGGCGCGCGAAGTGCTCGATATCACTCGTGATGATGTTTTGATGTAATTCGATGGTTCCCATAGGAAAACGCACAAACACTTGAGTTTACTTGCGGACAATGCAAACCGGGATATTTCGGAGCCGTATTGGTGCATTAGTGCTTTTTCGTGCACACAGCACCAAAACAGTATTGAATGCGCTCATTTTCACTTGTGATGATGTTTTGATGTAATTGGATGGTTCCCATAGGAAAACACATAAAAACATGAGTTTACTAGCGGACTATGCAAATCGGGATGTTTCGGAGCCGTATCGGTGCATTAGTGCTGTTTCGTGCAAAACGCACTAAAACAGCGCGAGAAGTGCTCGTTTTCACTCCACATGATGTTTTGATGTAATTCTATGGTTCCCATAGGAAAACAGACAAAAACATGAGTTTACTTCCGGACAATGCAAACCGGATGTTCCGGAGCCATTTTGGTGCATTAGTGCTGTTTCGTGCAAAATGCACCAAAATGGCGCGCAAAGTGGTCGATTTCACTCGTGATGATGTTTTGATGTAATTGGATGGTTCCCATAGGAAACACACAAACACTTGAGTTTACTTGCGGACAATGCAAACCAGGATATTTCGGAGCCGTATTGGTGCATTAGTGCTTTTTCATGCAAAACGCACCAAAACGGACCTTGAAGCGCTCGTTTTCACTCCAGATGATGTTTAGGTGCAATTCTATGGTTCCCATAGCAAAAAACACAAAAACATGAGTTTACTTCCGGACAACGCAAACCAGATGTTCCGGAGCCGTATTGGTGCATTAGTGTTGTTTCGTACAAAACACACCGAAACATCACGCGAATCGCTCGTTTTCACTTGTGATGATGTTTTGATGTAATTGGATGGTTCCCATAGGAAAACACATAAAAACATGAGTTTACTTGCGGACTATGCAAATCGGGATGTTCCGGAGCCGTATCGGTGCATTAGTGCAATTTCGTGCCAAACGCACCAAAATGGCGCGCGAAGTGCTCGATTTCACTCGTGATAATGTTTTGATGTAATTGGATGGTTCCCATAGGAAAACACACAAACACTTGAGTTTACTTGCGGACAACGCAAACCGGATGTTCCGGAGCCATTTTGGTGCATTAGTGATGTGTCGTGCAAAACGCACCAAAATGGAGCGCGAAGTGCTCGATTTCACTCGTGATGATGTTTTGATGTAATTGGATGGTTCCCCTAGGAAAACACACAAACACTTGAGTTTACTTGCGGACAATGCAAACCGGGATATTTCGGAGCCGTATTGGTGCATTAGTGCTTTATCGTGCAAACAGCACCAAAACGATGTTGAAAGCGCTCGTTTTAACTTGTGATGATGTTTTGATGTAATTGGATGGTTCCCTTAGGAAAACACATAAAAACATAAGTTTACTTGCGGACTATGCAAACTGGGTTGTTCCGGAGCCGTATTGGTGCATTAGTGTTGTTTCGTGCACACAGCACCAAAACGGTGTTGAAAGCGCTCGTTTTCACTTGTGATGATGTTTTGATGTAATTGGATGGTTCCCTTAGGAAAACACATAAAAACATAAGTTTACCTGCGGACGATGCAAACTGGGATGTTCCGGAGCCGTATTGGTGCATTAGTGCTGTTTCGTGCAAAGCGCACCAAAACATGAGTTTACTTGCGGACTATGCAAATCGGGATGTTCCGGAGCCGTATCGGTGCATTAGTGCTATTTCGTGCCAAACGCACCAAAATGGCGCGCGAAGTGCTCGATTTCACTCGTGATAATGTTTTGATGTAATTGGATGGTTCCCATAGGAAAACACACAAACACTTGAGTTTACTTGCGGACAATGCAAACCGGATGTTCCGGAGCCATTTTGGTGCATTAGTGCTGTTTCGTGCAAAACGCACCAAAATGGCGCGCGAAGTGCTCGATTTCACTCGTGATGATGTTTTGAAGTAATTGGATGGTTCTCATAGGAAAACACACAAACACTTGAGTTTACTTGTGGACAATGCAAACCGGATGTTCCGGAGCCATTTTGGTGCCTTAGTGATGTGTCGTGCAAAACGCACCAAAATGGAGCGCGAAGTGCTCGATTTCACTCGTGATGATGTTTTGATGTAATTGGATGGTTCCCCTAGGAAAACACACAAACACTTGAGTTTACTTGCGGACAATGCAAACCGGGATATTTCGGAGCCGTATTGGTGCATTAGTGCTTTTTCGTGCAAACAGCACCAAAACGATGTTGAAAGCGCTCCTTTTCACTTGTGATGATGTTTTGATGTAATTGGATGGTTCCCATAGGAAAACACATAAAAACATGAGTTTACTTGCGAACGATGCAAACTGGGATGTTCCGGAGCCGTATTGGTGCATTAGTGCTGTTTCGTGCAAACAGCACCAAAACGGTGTTGAAAGCGCTCGTTTTCACTTGTGATGATGTTTCTATGTAATTGAATGGTTCCCATAAGAAAACACTAAAAAACATGAGTTAACTTGCGGACGATGCAAACCGGGATGTTCCGGATCCGTATTGGTGCATTAGTGCTATTTCGTGCAAAACGCACCAAAATGGTGCGGAAAGTGCTCGTTTTCACTCCAGATGATGTTTTGATGTAATTCTATGGTTCCCATAGGAAAACACAAAAAAACATGAGTTTACTTCCGGACAATGCAAACCGGATGTTCCGGAGCCATTTTGGTGCATTAGTGCTGTTTCGTGCAAACAGCACCAAAACGGTGTTGAAAGCGCTCGTTTTAACTTGTGATGATGTTTTGATGTAATTGGATGGTTCCCTTAGGAAAACACATAAGAACATAAGTTTACTTGCGGACTATGCAAACTGGGATGTTCCGGAGCCGTATTGGTGCATTAGTGCTGTTTCGTGCAAAGCGCACCAAAATGGCGCGCGAAGTGCTCGTTTTCACTCCACATGATGTTTTGATGTAATTATATTGTTCCCATAGGAAAACACACAAAAACATGAGTTTACTTCCGGACAATGCAAACCAGATGTTCCGGAGCCATTTTTGTGCATTAGTGCTGTTTCGTGCAAAATGCACCAAAATGGCGCGCGAAGTGCTCGATATCACTCGTGATGATGTTTTGATGTAATTCGATGGTTCCCATAGGAAAACGCACAAACACTTGAGTTTACTTGCGGACAATGCAAACCGGGATATTTCGGAGCCGTATTGGTGCATTAGTGCTTTTTCGTGCAAACAGCACCAAAACAGTATAGAATGCGCTCATTTTCACTTGTGATGATGTTTTGATGTAATTGGATGGTTCCCATAGGAAAACACATAAAAACATGAGTTTACTTGCGGACGATGCAAACTGTGATGTTCCGGAGCCGTATTGGTGCATTAGTGCTGTTTCGTGCAACAGCACCAAAACGATGTTGAAAGCACTCGTTTTCACTTGTGATGATGTTTTGATGTAATTGGATGGTTCCCATAGGAAAACACACAAACACTTGAGTTTACTTGTGGACAATGCAAACCGGATGTTCCGGAGCCATTTTGGTGCATTAGTGATGTGTCGTGCAAAACGCTCCAAAATGGAGCGCGAAGTGCTCGATTTTACTCGTGATGATGTTTTGATGTAATTGGATGGTTCCCCTAGGAAAACACACAGACACTTGAGTTTACTTGCGGACAATGCAAACCGGGATATTTCGGAGCCGTATTGGTGCATTAGTGCTTTTTCGTGCAAACAGCACCAAAACGATGTTGAAAGCGCTCGTTTTAACTTGTGATGATGTTTTGATGTAATTGGATGGTTCCCTTAGGAAAACACATAAAAACATAAGTTTACCTGCGGACTATGCAAACTGGGATGTTCCGGAGCCGTATTGGTGCATTAGTGGTGTTTCGTGCAAACAGCACCAAAACGGTGTTGAAAGCGCTCGTTTTCACTTGTGATGATGTTTTGATGTAATTGGATGGTTCCCTTAGGAAAACACATAAAAACATAAGTTTACTTGCGGACGATGCAAACTGGGATGTTCCGGAGCCGTATTGGTGCATTAGTGCTGTTTCGTGCAAAGCGCACCAAAATGGCGCGCGAAGTGCTCGTTTTCACTCCACATGATGTTTTGATGTAATTATATTGTTCCTATAGGAAAACACACAAAAACATGAGTTTACTTCCGGACAATGCAAACCAGATGTTCTGGAGCCATTTTGGTGCATCAGTGCTGTTTCGTGCAAAATGCACCAAAATGGCGCGCGAAGTGCTCGATATCACTCGTGATGATGTTTTGATGTAATTCGATGGTTCCCATAGGAAAACGCACAAACACTTGAGTTTACTTGCGGACGATGCAAACCGGGATATTTCGGAGCCGTATTGGTGCATTAGTGCTTTTTCGTGCAAACAGCACCAAAACAGTATTGAATGCGCTCATTTTCACTTGTGATGATGTTTTGATGTAATTGGATGGTTCCCATAGGAAAACACATAAAAACATGAGTTTACTAGCGGACTTTGCAAATCGGGATGTTTCGGAGCCGTATCGGTGCATTAGTGCTGTTTCGTGCAAAACGCACTAAAACAGCGCGAAAAGTGCTCGTTTTCACTCCACATGATGTTTTGATGTAATTCTATGGTTCCCATAGGAAAACAGACAAAAACATGAGTTTACTTCCGGACAATGCAAACCGGATGTTCCGGAGCCATTTTGGTGCATTAGTGCTGTTTCGTGCAAAATGCACCAAAATGGCGCGCGAAGTGGTCGATTTCACTGGTGATGATGTTTTGATGTAATTGGATGGTTCCCATAGGAAACACACAAACACTTGAGTTTACTTGCGGACAATGCAAACCAGGATATTTCGGAGCCGTATTGGTGCATTAGTGCTTTTTCATGCAAAACGCACCAAAACGGACCTTGAAGCGCTCGTTTTCACTCCAGATGATGTTTAGGTGCAATTCTATGGTTCCCATAGCAAAAAACACAAAAACATGAGTTTACTTCTGGACAACGCAAACCAGATGTTCCGGAGCCGTATTGGTGCATTAGTGTTGTTTCGTACAAAACACACCGAAACATCACGCGAATCGCTCGTTTTCACTTGTGATGATGTTTTGATGTAATTGGATGGTTCCCATAGGAAAACACATAAAAACATGAGTTTACTTGCGGACTATGCAAATCGGGATGTTCCGGAGCCGTATCGGTGCATTAGTGCTATTTCGTGCCAAACGCACCAAAATGGCGCGCGAAGTGCTCGATTTCACTCGTGATAATGTTTTGATGTAATTGGATGGTTCCCATAGGAAAACACACAGACACTTGAGTTTACTTGCGGACAACGCAAACCGGATGTTCCGGAGCCATTTTGGTGCATTAGTGATGTGTCGTGCAAAACGCACCAAAATGGAGCGCGAAGTGCTCGATTTCACTCGTGATGATGTTTTGATGTAATTGGATGGTTCCCCTAGGAAAACACACAAACACTTGAGTTTACTTGCGGACAATGCAAACCGGGATATTTCGGAGCCGTATTGGTGCATTAGTGCTTTATCGTGCAAACAGCACCAAAACGATGTTGAAAGCGCTCGTTTTAACTTGTGATGATGTTTACTTGCGGACAATGCAAACCGGATGTTCCGGAGCCATTTTGGTGCATTAGTGCTGTTTCGTGCAAAACGCACCAAAATGGCGCGCGAAGTGCTCGATTTCACTCGTGATAATGTTTTGATGTAATTGGATGGTTCCCATAGGAAAACACACAAACACTTGAGTTTACTTGCGGACAATGCAAACCGGATGTTCCGGAGCCATTTTGGTGCATTAGTGCTGTTTCGTGCAAAACGCACCAAAATGGCGCGCGAAGTGCTTGATTTCACTCGTGATGATGTTTTGATGTAATTGGATGGTTCCCATAGGAAAACACACAAATACTTGAGTTTACTTGCGGACAATGCAAACCGGATGTTCCGGAGCCATTTTGGTGCATTAGTGATGTTTCGTGCAAAACGCACCAAAGCTCGATTTCACTTGTGATGATGTTTTGATGTAATTGGATGGTTCCCATAGGAAAACACATAAAAACATGAGTTTACTTGCGGACGATGCAAACTGGGATGTTCCGGAGCCGTATTGGTGCATTAGTGCTGTTTCGTGCAAACAGCACCAAAACGGTGTTGAAAGCGCTCGTTTTCACTTGTGATGATGTTTCTATGTAATTGAATGGTTCCCATAAGAAAACACTAAAAAACATGAGTTAACTTGCGGACGATGCAAACCGGGATGTTCCGGATCCGTATTGGTGCATTAGTGCTGTTTCGTGCAAAACTCACCAAAATGGTGCGGAAAGTGTTCGTTTTCACTCCAGATGATGTTTTGATCTAATTCTATGGTTCCCATAGGAAAACACAAAAAAACATGAGTTTACTTTCCGGACAATGCAAACCGGATGTTCCGGAGCCATTTTGGTGCATTAGTGCTGTTTCGTGCAAACAGCACCAAAACGGTGTTGAAAGCGCTCGTTTTAACTTGTGATGATGTTTTGATGTAATTGGATGGTTCCCTTAGGAAAACACATAAAAACATAAGTTTACTTGCGGACTATGCAAACTGGGATGTTCCGGAGCCGTATTGGTGCATTAGTGCTGTTTCGTGCAAAGCGCACCAAAATGGCGCGCGAAGTGCTCGTTTTCACTCCACATGATGTTTTGATGTAATTATATTGTTCCCATAGGAAAACACACAAAAACATGAGTTTACTTCCGGACAATGCAAACCAGATGTTCCGGAGCCATTTTTGTGCATTAGTGCTGTTTCGTGCAAAATGCACCAAAATGGCGCGCGAAGTGCTCGATATCACTCGTGATGATGTTTTGATGTAATTCGATGGTTCCCATAGGAAAACGCACAAACACTTGAGTTTACTTGCGGACAATGCAAACCGGGATATTTCGGAGCCGTATTGGTGCATTAGTGCTTTTTCGTGCAAACAGCACCAAAACAGTATTGAATGCGCTCATTTTCACTTGTGATGATGTTTTGATGTAATTGGATGGTTCCCATAGGAAAACACATAAAAACATGAGTTTACTTGCGGACGATGCAAACTGGGATGTTCCGGAGCCGTATTGGTGCATTAGTGCTGTTTCGTGCAAACAGCACCAAAACGGTGTTGAAAGCGCTCGTTTTCACTTGTGATGATGTTTCTATGTAATTGAATGGTTCCCATAAGAAAACACTAAAAAACATGAGTTAACTTGCGGACGATACAAACCGGGATGTTCCGGATCCGTATTGGTGCATTAGTGCTGTTTCGTGCAAAACGCACCAAAATGATGCGGAAAGTGCTCGTTTTCACTCCAGATGATGTTTTGATGTAATTCTATGGTTCCCATAGGAAAACACAAAAAAACATGAGTTTACTTCCGGACAATGCAAACCGGATGTTCCGGAGCCATTTTGGTGCATTAGTGCTGTTTCGTGCAAACAGCACCAAAACGGTGTTGAAAGCGCTCGTTTTAACTTGTGATGATGTTTTGATGTAATTGGATGGTTCCCTTAGGAAAACACATAAAAACATAAGTTTACTTGCGGACTATGCAAACTGGGATGTTCCGGAGCCGTATTGGTGCATTAGTGCTGTTTCGTGCAAAGCGCACCAAAATGGCGCGCGAAGTGCTCGTTTTCACTCCACATGATGTTTTGATGTAATTATATTGTTCCCATAGGAAAACACACAAAAACATGAGTTTACTTCCGGACAATGCAAACCAGATGTTCCGGAGCCATTTTTGTGCATTAGTGCTGTTTCGTGCAAAATGCACCAAAATGGCGCGCGAAGTGCTCGATATCACTCGTGATGATGTTTTGATGTAATTCGATGGTTCCCATAGGAAAACGCACAAACACTTGAGTTTACTTGCGGACAATGCAAACCGGGATATTTCGGAGCCGTATTGGTGCATTAGTGCTTTTTCGTGCAAACAGCACCAAAACAGTATTGAATGCGCTCATTTTCACTTGTGATGATGTTTTGATGTAATTGGATGGTTCCCATACGAAAACACATAAAAACATGAGTTTACTTGCGGACGATGCAAACTGGGATGTTCCGGAGCCGTATTGGTGCATTAGTGCTGTTTCGTGCAACAGCACCAAAACGATGTTGAAAGCACTCGTTTTCACTTGTGATGATGTTTTGATGTAATTGGATGGTTCCCATAGGAAAACACACAAACAATTGAGTTTACTTGTGGACAATGCAAACCGGATGTTCCGGAGCCATTTTGGTGCATTAGTGATGTGTCGTGCAAAACGCACCAAAATGGAGCGCGAAGTGCTCGATTTCACTCGTGATGATGTTTTGATGTAATTGGATGGTTCCCCTAGGAAAACACACAAACACTTGAGTTTACTTGCGGACAATGCAAACCGGGATATTTCGGAGCCGTATTGGTGCATTAGTGCTTTTTCGTGCAAACAGCACCAAAACGATATTGAAAGCGCTCGTTTTAACTGGTGATGATGTTTTGATGTAATTGGATGGTTCCCTTAGGAAAACACATAAAAACATAAGTTTACTTGCGGACTATGGAAACTGGGATGTTCCGGAGCCGTATTGGTGCATTAGTGTTGTTTCGTGCAAACAGCACCAAAACGGTGTTGAAAGCGCTCGTTTTCACTTGTGATGATGTTTTGATGTAATTGGATGGTTCCCTTAGGAAAACACATAAAAACATAAGTTTACTTGCGGACTATGCAAACTGGGATGTTCCGGAGCCGTATTGGTGCATTAGTGCTGTTTCGTGCAAAGCGCACCAAAATGGCGCGCGAAGTGCTCGTTTTCACTCCACATGATGTTTTGATGTAATTATATTGTTCCCATAGGAAAACACACAAAAACATGAGTTTACTTCCGGACAATGCAAACCAGATGTTCCGGAGCCATTTTTGTGCATTAGTGCTGTTTCGTGCAAAATGCACCAAAATGGCGCGCGAAGTGCTCGATATCACTCGTGATGATGTTTTGATGTAATTCGATGGTTCCCATAGGAAAACGCACAAACACTTGAGTTTACTTGCGGACAATGCAAACCGGGATATTTCGGAGCCGTATTGGTGCATTAGTGCTTTTTCGTGCAAACAGCACCAAAACAGTATTGAATGCGCTCATTTTCACTTGTGATGATGTTTTGATGTAATTGGATGGTTCCCATAGGAAAACACATAAAAACATGAGTTTACTTGCGGACGATGCAAACTGGGATGTTCCGGAGCCGTATTGGTGCATTAGTGCTGTTTCGTGCAAACAGCACCAAAACGGTGTTGAAAGCGCTCGTTTTCACTTGTGATGATGTTTCTATGTAATTGAATGGTTCCCATAAGAAAACACTAAAAAACATGAGTTAACTTGCGGACGGTGCAAACCGGGATGTTCCGGATGCGTATTGGTGCATTAGTGCTGTTTCGTGCAAAACGCACCAAAATGATGCGGAAAGTGCTCGTTTTCACTCCAGATGATGTTTTGATGTAATTCTATGGTTCCCATAGGAAAACACAAAAAAACATGAGTTTACTTCCGGACAATGCAAACCGGATGTTCCGGAGCCATTTTGGTGCATTAGTGCTGTTTCGTGCAAACAGCACCAAAACGGTGTTGAAAGCGCTCGTTTTAACTTGTGATGATGTTTTGATGTAATTGGATGGTTCCCTTAGGAAAACACATAAAAACATAAGTTTACTTGCGGACTATGCAAACTGGGATGTTCCGGAGCCGTATTGGTGCATTAGTGCTGTTTCGTGCAAAGCGCACCAAAATGGCGCGCGAAGTGCTCGTTTTCACTCCACATGATGTTTTGATGTAATTATATTGTTCCCATAGGAAAACACACAAAAACATGAGTTTACTTCCGGACAATGCAAACCAGATGTTCCGGAGCCATTTTTGTGCATTAGTGCTGTTTCGTGCAAAATGCACCAAAATGGCGCGCGAAGTGCTCGATATCACTCGTGATGATGTTTTGATGTAATTCGATGGTTCCCATAGGAAAACGCACAAACACTTGAGTTTACTTGCGGACAATGCAAACCGGGATATTTCGGAGCCGTATTGGTGCATTAGTGCTTTTTCGTGCAAACAGCACCAAAACAGTATTGAATGCGCTCATTTTCACTTGTGATGATGTTTTGATGTAATTGGATGGTTCCCATACGAAAACACATAAAAACATGAGTTTACTTGCGGACGATGCAAACTGGGATGTTCCGGAGCCGTATTGGTGCATTAGTGCTGTTTCGTGCAACAGCACCAAAACGATGTTGAAAGCACTCGTTTTCACTTGTGATGATGTTTTGATGTAATTGGATGGTTCCCATAGGAAAACACACAAACAATTGAGTTTACTTGTGGACAATGCAAACCGGATGTTCCGGAGCCATTTTGGTGCATTAGTGATGTGTCGTGCAAAACGCACCAAAATGGAGCGCGAAGTGCTCGATTTCACTCGTGATGATGTTTTGATGTAATTGGATGGTTCCCCTAGGAAAACACACAAACACTTGAGTTTACTTGCGGACAATGCAAACCGGGATATTTCGGAGCCGTATTGGTGCATTAGTGCTTTTTCGTGCAAACAGCACCAAAACGATATTGAAAGCGCTCGTTTTAACTGGTGATGATGTTTTGATGTAATTGGATGGTTCCCTTAGGAAAACACATAAAAACATAAGTTTACTTGCGGACTATGGCAAACTGGGATGTTCCGGAGCCGTATTGGTGCATTAGTGTTGTTTCGTGCAAACAGCACCAAAACGGTGTTGAAAGCGCTCGTTTTCACTTGTGATGATGTTTTGATGTAATTGGATGGTTCCCTTAGGAAAACACATAAAAACATAAGTTTACTTGCGGACTATGCAAACTGGGATGTTCCGGAGCCGTATTGGTGCATTAGTGCTGTTTCGTGCAAAGCGCACCAAAATGGCGCGCGAAGTGCTCGTTTTCACTCCACATGATGTTTTGATGTAATTATATTGTTCCCATAGGAAAACACACAAAAACATGAGTTTACTTCCGGACAATGCAAACCAGATGTTCCGGAGCCATTTTTGTGCATTAGTGCTGTTTCGTGCAAAATGCACCAAAATGGCGCGCGAAGTGCTCGATATCACTCGTGATGATGTTTTGATGTAATTCGATGGTTCCCATAGGAAAACGCACAAACACTTGAGTTTACTTGCGGACAATGCAAACCGGGATATTTCGGAGCCGTATTGGTGCATTAGTGCTTTTTCGTGCAAACAGCACCAAAACAGTATTGAATGCGCTCATTTTCACTTGTGATGATGTTTTGATGTAATTGGATGGTTCCCATAGGAAAACACATAAAAACATGAGTTTACTTGCGGACGATGCAAACTGGGATGTTCCGGAGCCGTATTGGTGCATTAGTGCTGTTTCGTGCAAACAGCACCAAAACGGTGTTGAAAGCGCTCGTTTTCACTTGTGATGATGTTTCTATGTAATTGAATGGTTCCCATAAGAAAACACTAAAAAACATGAGTTAACTTGCGGACGGTGCAAACCGGGATGTTCCGGATGCGTATTGGTGCATTAGTGCTGTTTCGTGCAAAACGCACCAAAATGATGCGGAAAGTGCTCGTTTTCACTCCAGATGATGTTTTGATGTAATTCTATGGTTCCCATAGGAAAACACAAAAAAACATGAGTTTACTTCCGGACAATGCAAACCGGATGTTCCGGAGCCATTTTGGTGCATTAGTGCTGTTTCGTGCAAACAGCACCAAAACGGTGTTGAAAGCGCTCGTTTTAACTTGTGATGATGTTTTGATGTAATTGGATGGTTCCCTTAGGAAAACACATAAAAACATAAGTTTACTTGCGGACTATGCAAACTGGGATGTTCCGGAGCCGTATTGGTGCATTAGTGCTGTTTCGTGCAAAGCGCACCAAAATGGCGCGCGAAGTGCTCGTTTTCACTCCACATGATGTTTTGATGTAATTATATTGTTCCCATAGGAAAACACACAAAAACATGAGTTTACTTCCGGACAATGCAAACCAGATGTTCCGGAGCCATTTTTGTGCATTAGTGCTGTTTCGTGCAAAATGCACCAAAATGGCGCGCGAAGTGCTCGATATCACTCGTGATGATGTTTTGATGTAATTCGATGGTTCCCATAGGAAAACGCACAAACACTTGAGTTTACTTGCGGACAATGCAAACCGGGATATTTCGGAGCCGTATTGGTGCATTAGTGCTTTTTCGTGCAAACAGCACCAAAACAGTATTGAATGCGCTCATTTTCACTTGTGATGATGTTTTGATGTAATTGGATGGTTCCCATACGAAAACACATAAAAACATGAGTTTACTTGCGGACGATGCAAACTGGGATGTTCCGGAGCCGTATTGGTGCATTAGTGCTGTTTCGTGCAACAGCACCAAAACGATGTTGAAAGCACTCGTTTTCACTTGTGATGATGTTTTGATGTAATTGGATGGTTCCCATAGGAAAACACACAAACAATTGAGTTTACTTGTGGACAATGCAAACCGGATGTTCCGGAGCCATTTTGGTGCATTAGTGATGTGTCGTGCAAAACGCACCAAAATGGAGCGCGAAGTGCTCGATTTCACTCGTGATGATGTTTTGATGTAATTGGATGGTTCCCCTAGGAAAACACACAAACACTTGAGTTTACTTGCGGACAATGCAAACCGGGATATTTCGGAGCCGTATTGGTGCATTAGTGCTTTTTCGTGCAAACAGCACCAAAACGATGTTGAAAGCGCTCGTTTTAACTGGTGATGATGTTTTGATGTAATTGGATGGTTCCCTTAGGAAAACACATAAAAACATAAGTTTACTTGCGGACTATGCAAACTGGGATGTTCCGGAGCCGTATTGGTGCATTAGTGTTGTTTCGTGCAAACAGCACCAAAACGGTGTTGAAAGCGCTCGTTTTCACTTGTGATGATGTTTTGATGTAATTGGATGGTTCCCTTAGGAAAACACATAAAAACATAAGTTTACTTGCGGACTATGCAAACTGGGATGTTCCGGAGCCGTATTGGTGCATTAGTGCTGTTTCGTGCAAAGCGCACCAAAATGGCGCGCGAAGTGCTCGTTTTCACTCCACATGATGTTTTGATGTAATTATATTGTTCCCATAGGAAAACACACAAAAACATGAGTTTACTTCCGGACAATGCAAACCAGATGTTCCGGAGCCATTTTTGTGCATTAGTGCTGTTTCGTGCAAAATGCACCAAAATGGCGCGCGAAGTGCTCGATATCACTCGTGATGATGTTTTGATGTAATTCGATGGTTCCCATAGGAAAACGCACAAACACTTGAGTTTACTTGCGGACAATGCAAACCGGGATATTTCGGAGCCGTATTGGTGCATTAGTGCTTTTTCGTGCAAACAGCACCAAAACAGTATTGAATGCGCTCATTTTCACTTGTGATGATGTTTTGATGTAATTGGATGGTTCCCATAGGAAAACACATAAAAACATGAGTTTACTTGCGGACGATGCAAACTGGGATGTTCCGGAGCCGTATTGGTGCATTAGTGCTGTTTCGTGCAAACAGCACCAAAACGGTGTTGAAAGCGCTCGTTTTCACTTGTGATGATGTTTCTATGTAATTGAATGGTTCCCATAAGAAAACACTAAAAAACATGAGTTAACTTGCGGACGATACAAACCGGGATGTTCCGGATCCGTATTGGTGCATTAGTGATGTGTCGTGCAAAGCGCACCAAAATGGCGCGCGAAGTGCTCGTTTTCACTCCACATGATGTTTTGATGTAATTATATTGTTCCCATAGGAAAACACACAAAAACATGAGTTTACTTCCGGACAATGCAAACCAGATGTTCCGGAGCCATTTTTGTGCATTAGTGCTGTTTCGTGCAAAATGCACCAAAATGGCGCGCGAAGTGCTCGATATCACTCGTGATGATGTTTTGATGTAATTCGATGGTTCCCATAGGAAAACGCACAAACACTTGAGTTTACTTGCGGACAATGCAAACCGGGATATTTCGGAGCCGTATTGGTGCATTAGTGCTTTTTCGTGCAAACAGCACCAAAACAGTATTGAATGCGCTCATTTTCACTTGTGATGATGTTTTGATGTAATTGGATGGTTCCCATACGAAAACACATAAAAACATGAGTTTACTTGCGGACGATGCAAACTGGGATGTTCCGGAGCCGTATTGGTGCATTAGTGCTGTTTCGTGCAACAGCACCAAAACGATGTTGAAAGCACTCGTTTTCACTTGTGATGATGTTTTGATGTAATTGGATGGTTCCCATAGGAAAACACACAAACAATTGAGTTTACTTGTGGACAATGCAAACCGGATGTTCCGGAGCCATTTTGGTGCATTAGTGATGTGTCGTGCAAAACGCACCAAAATGGAGCGCGAAGTGCTCGATTTCACTCGTGATGATGTTTTGATGTAATTGGATGGTTCCCCTAGGAAAACACACAAACACTTGAGTTTACTTGCGGACAATGCAAACCGGGATATTTCGGAGCCGTATTGGTGCATTAGTGCTTTTTCGTGCAAACAGCACCAAAACGATGTTGAAAGCGCTCGTTTTAACTGGTGATGATGTTTTGATGTAATTGGATGGTTCCCTTAGTAAAACACATAAAAACATAAGTTTACTTGCGGACTATGCAAACTGGGATGTTCCGGAGCCGTATTGGTGCATTAGTGTTGTTTCGTGCAAACAGCACCAAAACGGTGTTGAAAGCGCTCGTTTTCACTTGTGATGATGTTTTGATGTAATTGGATGGTTCCCTTAGGAAAACACATAAAAACATAAGTTTACTTGCGGACTATGCAAACTGGGATGTTCCGGAGCCGTATTGGTGCATTAGTGCTGTTTCGTGCAAAGCGCACCAAAATGGCGCGCGAAGTGCTCGTTTTCACTCCACATGATGTTTTGATGTAATTATATTGTTCCCATAGGAAAACACACAAAAACATGAGTTTACTTCCGGACAATGCAAACCAGATGTTCCGGAGCCATTTTTGTGCATTAGTGCTGTTTCGTGCAAAATGCACCAAAATGGCGCGCGAAGTGCTCGATATCACTCGTGATGATGTTTTGATGTAATTCGATGGTTCCCATAGGAAAACGCACAAACACTTGAGTTTACTTGCGGACAATGCAAACCGGGATATTTCGGAGCCGTATTGGTGCATTAGTGCTTTTTCGTGCAAACAGCACCAAAACAGTATTGAATGCGCTCATTTTCACTTGTGATGATGTTTTGATGTAATTGGATGGTTCCCATAGGAAAACACATAAAAACATGAGTTTACTTGCGGACGATGCAAACTGGGATGTTCCGGAGCCGTATTGGTGCATTAGTGCTGTTTCGTGCAAACAGCACCAAAACGGTGTTGAAAGCGCTCGTTTTCACTTGTGATGATGTTTCTATGTAATTGAATGGTTCCCATAAGAAAACACTAAAAAACATGAGTTAACTTGCGGACGATACAAACCGGGATGTTCCGGATCCGTATTGGTGCATTAGTGCTGTTTCGTGCAAAACGCACCAAAATGATGCGGAAAGTGCTCGTTTTCACTCCAGATGATGTTTTGATGTAATTCTATGGTTCCCATAGGAAAACACAAAAAAACATGAGTTTACTTCCGGACAATGCAAACCGGATGTTCCGGAGCCATTTTGGTGCATTAGTGCTGTTTCGTGCAAACAGCACCAAAACGGTGTTGAAAGCGCTCGTTTTAACTTGTGATGATGTTTTGATGTAATTGGATGGTTCCCTTAGGAAAACACATAAAAACATAAGTTTACTTGCGGACTATGCAAACTGGGATGTTCCGGAGCCGTATTGGTGCATTAGTGCTGTTTCGTGCAAAGCGCACCAAAATGGCACGCGAAGTGCTCGTTTTCACTCCACATGATGTTTTGATGTAATTATATTGTTCCCATAGGAAAACACACAAAAACATGAGTTTACTTCCGGACAATGCAAACCAGATGTTCCGGAGCCATTTTTGTGCATTAGTGCTGTTTCGTGCAAAATACACCAAAATGGCGCGCGAAGTGCTCGATATCACTCGTGATGATGTTTTGATGTAATTCGATGGTTCCCATAGGAAAACGCACAAACACTTGAGTTTACTTGCGGACAATGCAAACCGGGATATTTCGGAGCCGTATTGGTGCATTAGTGCTTTTTCGTGCAAACAGCACCAAAACAGTATTGAATGCGCTCATTTTCACTTGTGATGATGTTTTGATGTAATTGGATGGTTCCCATAGGAAAACACATAAAAACATGAGTTTACTTGCGGACGATGCAAACTGGGATGTTCCGGAGCCGTATTGGTGCATTAGTGCTGTTTCGTGCAAACAGCACCAAAACGGTGTTGAAAGCGCTCGTTTTCACTTGTGATGATGTTTCTATGTAATTGAATGGTTCCCATAAGAAAACACTAAAAAACATGAGTTAACTTGCGGACGATACAAACCGGGATGTTCCGGATCCGTATTGGTGCATTAGTGCTGTTTCGTGCAAAACGCACCAAAATGATGCGGAAAGTGCTCGTTTTCACTCCAGATGATGTTTTGATGTAATTCTATGGTTCCCATAGGAAAACACAAAAAAACATGAGTTTACTTCCGGACAATGCAAACCGGATGTTCCGGAGCCATTTTGGTGCATTAGTGCTGTTTCGTGCAAACAGCACCAAAACGGTGTTGAAAGCGCTCGTTTTAACTTGTGATGATGTTTTGATGTAATTGGATGGTTCCCTTAGGAAAACACATAAAAACATAAGTTTACTTGCGGACTATGCAAACTGGGATGTTCCGGAGCCGTATTGGTGCATTAGTGCTGTTTCGTGCAAAGCGCACCAAAATGGCGCGCGAAGTGCTCGTTTTCACTCCACATGATGTTTTGATGTAATTATATTGTTCCCATAGGAAAACACACAAAAACATGAGTTTACTTCCGGACAATGCAAACCAGATGTTCCGGAGCCATTTTTGTGCATTAGTGCTGTTTCGTGCAAAATGCACCAAAATGGCGCGCGAAGTGCTCGATATCACTCGTGATGATGTTTTGATGTAATTCGATGGTTCCCATAGGAAAACGCACAAACACTTGAGTTTACTTGCGGACAATGCAAACCGGGATATTTCGGAGCCGTATTGGTGCATTAGTGCTTTTTCGTGCAAACAGCACCAAAACAGTATTGAATGCGCTCATTTTCACTTGTGATGATGTTTTGATGTAATTGGATGGTTCCCATACGAAAACACATAAAAACATGAGTTTACTTGCGGACGATGCAAACTGGGATGTTCCGGAGCCGTATTGGTGCATTAGTGCTGTTTCGTGCAACAGCACCAAAACGATGTTGAAAGCACTCGTTTTCACTTGTGATGATGTTTTGATGTAATTGGATGGTTCCCATAGGAAAACACACAAACAATTGAGTTTACTTGTGGACAATGCAAACCGGATGTTCCGGAGCCATTTTGGTGCATTAGTGATGTGTCGTGCAAAACGCACCAAAATGGAGCGCGAAGTGCTCGATTTCACTCGTGATGATGTTTTGATGTAATTGGATGGTTCCCCTAGGAAAACACACAAACACTTGAGTTTACTTGCGGACAATGCAAACCGGGATATTTCGGAGCCGTATTGGTGCATTAGTGCTTTTTCGTGCAAACAGCACCAAAACGATGTTGAAAGCGCTCGTTTTAACTGGTGATGATGTTTTGATGTAATTGGATGGTTCCCTTAGGAAAACACATAAAAACATAAGTTTACTTGCGGACTATGGAAACTGGGATGTTCCGGAGCCGTATTGGTGCATTAGTGTTGTTTCGTGCAAACAGCACCAAAACGGTGTTGAAAGCGCTCGTTTTCACTTGTGATGATGTTTTGATGTAATTGGATGGTTCCCTTAGGAAAACACATAAAAACATAAGTTTACTTGCGGACTATGCAAACTGGGATGTTCCGGAGCCGTATTGGTGCATTAGTGCTGTTTCGTGCAAAGCGCACCAAAATGGCGCGCGAAGTGCTCGTTTTCACTCCACATGATGTTTTGATGTAATTATATTGTTCCCATAGGAAAACACACAAAAACATGAGTTTACTTCCGGACAATGCAAACCAGATGTTCCGGAGCCATTTTTGTGCATTAGTGCTGTTTCGTGCAAAATGCACCAAAATGGCGCGCGAAGTGCTCGATATCACTCGTGATGATGTTTTGATGTAATTCGATGGTTCCCATAGGAAAACGCACAAACACTTGAGTTTACTTGCGGACAATGCAAACCGGGATATTTCGGAGCCGTATTGGTGCATTAGTGCTTTTTCGTGCAAACAGCACCAAAACAGTATTGAATGCGCTCATTTTCACTTGTGATGATGTTTTGATGTAATTGGATGGTTCCCATAGGAAAACACATAAAAACATGAGTTTACTTGCGGACGATGCAAACTGGGATGTTCCGGAGCCGTATTGGTGCATTAGTGCTGTTTCGTGCAAACAGCACCAAAACGGTGTTGAAAGAGCTCGTTTTCACTTGTGATGATGTTTCTATGTAATTGAATGGTTCCCATAAGAAAACACTAAAAAACATGAGTTAACTTGCGGACGGTGCAAACCGGGATGTTCCGGATCCGTATTGGTGCATTAGTGCTGTTTCGTGCAAAACGCACCAAAATGATGCGGAAAGTGCTCGTTTTCACTCCAGATGATGTTTTGATGTAATTCTATGGTTCCCATAGGAAAACACAAAAAAACATGAGTTTACTTCCGGACAATGCAAACCGGATGTTCCGGAGCCATTTTGGTGCATTAGTGCTGTTTCGTGCAAACAGCACCAAAACGGTGTTGAAAGCGCTCGTTTTAACTTGTGATGATGTTTTGATGTAATTGGATGGTTCCCTTAGGAAAACACATAAAAACATAAGTTTACTTGCGGACTATGCAAACTGGGATGTTCCGGAGCCGTATTGGTGCATTAGTGCTGTTTCGTGCAAAGCGCACCAAAATGGCGCGCGAAGTGCTCGTTTTCACTCCACATGATGTTTTGATGTAATTATATTGTTCCCATAGGAAAACACACAAAAACATGAGTTTACTTCCGGACAATGCAAACCAGATGTTCCGGAGCCATTTTTGTGCATTAGTGCTGTTTCGTGCAAAATGCACCAAAATGGCGCGCGAAGTGCTCGATATCACTCGTGATGATGTTTTGATGTAATTCGATGGTTCCCATAGGAAAACGCACAAACACTTGAGTTTACTTGCGGACAATGCAAACCGGGATATTTCGGAGCCGTATTGGTGCATTAGTGCTTTTTCGTGCAAACAGCACCAAAACAGTATTGAATGCGCTCATTTTCACTTGTGATGATGTTTTGATGTAATTGGATGGTTCCCATACGAAAACACATAAAACATGAGTTTACTTGCGGACGATGCAAACTGGGATGTTCCGGAGCCGTATTGGTGCATTAGTGCTGTTTCGTGCAACAGCACCAAAACGATGTTGAAAGCACTCGTTTTCACTTGTGATGATGTTTTGATGTAATTGGATGGTTCCCATAGGAAAACACACAAACAATTGAGTTTACTTGTGGACAATGCAAACCGGATGTTCCGGAGCCATTTTGGTGCATTAGTGATGTGTCGTGCAAAACGCACCAAAATGGAGCGCGAAGTGCTCGATTTCACTCGTGATGATGTTTTGATGTAATTGGATGGTTCCCCTAGGAAAACACACAAACACTTGAGTTTACTTGCGGACAATGCAAACCGGGATATTTCGGAGCCGTATTGGT
Source organism: Eragrostis curvula (assembly GCA_007726485.1). Classification (NCBI taxonomy): domain Eukaryota; kingdom Viridiplantae; phylum Streptophyta; class Magnoliopsida; order Poales; family Poaceae; genus Eragrostis; species Eragrostis curvula. The sequence goes on along the minus strand of RWGY01000306.1, from coordinate 3,663 downwards.
GCATTAGTGCTTTTTCGTGCAAACAGCACCAAAACGATGTTGAAAGCGCTCGTTTTAACTGGTGATGATGTTTTGATGTAATTGGATGGTTCCCTTAGGAAAACACATAAAAACATAAGTTTACTTGCGGACTATGCAAACTGGGATGTTCCGGAGCCGTATTGGTGCATTAGTGTTGTTTCGTGCAAACAGCACCAAAACGGTGTTGAAAGCGCTCGTTTTCACTTGTGATGATGTTTGATGTAATTGGATGGTTCCCTTAGGAAAACACATAAAAACATAAGTTTTACTTGCAGGACTATGCAAACTTGGGATGTTCGGAGCCGTATTGGTGCATTGCATGTGCTGTTTTTTTTTTTTTGTCGTGCAAAGCGCACCAAAATGGCGCGCGAAGTGCTCGTTTTCACTCCACATGATGTTTTGATGTAATTATATTGTTCCCCATAGGAAAACACACAAAACATGAGGTTACTTCCGAACAATGCAAACCAGATGTTCCGGAGCCATTTTTGTGCATTAGTGCTGTTCGTGCAAAATTGCCACCAAAATGCGCGGGCGAAGTGCTCGATATCACTCGTGATGATGTTTTTGATGTAATTCGATGGTTCCCATAGGAAAACGCACACAACACTTGAGTTTTACTTGCGGACCAATGCAAACCGAGATATTCGGAGCCGTATTGGTGCATTAGTGCTTTTTCGTTGCAAACAGCACCAAAACATAGTATTGAATGCGCTCATTTTCACCTTGTGATGATGTTTTGATGTAATTGGATGGTTCCCATAGGAAAACACATAAAAACATGAGTTTACTTGCGGACGATGCAAACTGGGATGTTCCGGAGCCGTATTGGTGCATTAGTGCTGTTTCGTGCAAACAGCACCAAAACGGTGTTGAAAGCGCTCGTTTTCACTTGTGATGATGTTTCTATGTAATTGAATGGTTCCATAAGAAAACACTAAAAAACATGAGTTAACTTGCGGACGGTGCAAACCGGGATGTTCCGGATCCGTATTGGTGCATTAGTGCTGTTTCGTGCAAAACGCACCAAAATGATGCGGAAAGTGCTCGTTTTCACTCCAGATGATGTTTTGATGTAATTCTATGGTTCCCATAGGAAAACACAAAAAAACATGAGTTTACTTCCGGGACAATGCAAACCGGATGTTCCGGAGCCATTTTGGTGCATTAGTGCTGTTTCGTGCAAACAGCACCAAAACGGTGTTGAAAGCGCTCGTTTTAACTTGTGATGATGTTTTGATGTAATTGGATGGTTCCCTTAGGAAAACACATAAAAACATAAGTTTACTTGCGGACTATGCAAACTGGGATGTTCCGGAGCCGTATTGGTGCATTAGTGCTGTTTCGTGCAAAGCGCACCAAAATGGCGCGCGAAGTGCTCGTTTTCACTCCACATGATGTTTTGATGTAATTATATTGTTCCCATAGGAAACACACAAAAAACATGAGTTTTACTTCCGGACAATGCAAACCAGATGTTCCGGAGCCATTTTTGTGCATTAGTGCTGTTTCGTGCAAAATGCACCAAAATGGCGCGCGAAGTGCTCGATATCACTCGTGATGATGTTTTGATGTAATTCGATGGTTCCCATAGGAAAACGCACAAACACTTGAGTTTACTTGCGGACAATGCAAACCGGGATATTTCGGAGCCGTATTGGTGCATTAGTGCTTTTTCGTGCAAACAGCACCAAAACAGTATTGAATGCGCCTCATTTTCACTTGTGATGATGTTTTGATGTAATGGATGGTTCCCATACGAAAAACCATAAAAACATGAGTTTACTTGCGGACGATGCAAACTGGGATGTTCCGGAGCCGTATTGGTGCATTAGTGCTGTTTCGTGCAACAGCACCAAAACGATGTTGAAAGCACTCGTTTTCACTTGTGATGATGTTTTGATGTAATGGATGGTCCCATAGGAAAACACACAAACAATTGAGTTTACTTGTGGACAATGCAAACCGATGTTCCGGAGCCATTTTGGTGCATTAGTGATGTGTCGTGCAAAACGCACCAAAATGGAGCGCGAAGTGCTCGATTTCACTCGTGATGATGTTTTGATGTAATTGGATGGTTCCCCTAGGAAAACACACAAACACTTGAGTTTACTTGCGGACAATGCAAACCGGGATATTCGGAGCCGTATTGGTGCATTAGTGCTTTTTCGTGCAAACAGCACCAAAACGATGTTGAAAGCGCTCGTTTTAACTGGTGATGATGTTTTGATGTAATTGGATGGTTCCCTTAGGAAAACACATAAAAACATAAGTTTACTTGCGGACTATGCAAACTGGGATGTTCCGGAGCCGTATTGGTGCATTAGTGTTGTTTCGTGCAAACAGCACCAAAACGGTGTTGAAAGCGCTCGTTTTCACTTGTGATGATGTTTTGATGTAATTGGATGGTTCCCTTAGGAAAACACATAAAAACATAAGTTTACTTGCGGACTATGCAAACTGGGATGTTCCGGAGCCGTATTGGTGCATTAGTGCTGTTTCGTGCAAAGCGCACCAAAATGGCGCGCGAAGTGCTCGTTTTCACTCCACATGATGTTTTGATGTAATTATATTGTTCCCATAGGAAAACACACAAAAACATGAGTTTACTTCCGGACAATGCAAACCAGATGTTCCGGAGCCATTTTGTGCATTAGTGCTGTTTTCGTGCAAAATGCACCAAAATGGCGCGCGAAGTGCTCGATATCACTCGTGATGATGTGTTGATGTAATTCGATGTGTTCCCATAGGAAAACGCAACAAACACTTGAGTTGTTACTTGCGGAAAATTGCAAACCGGGATATTTCGGAGCCGTATTGGTGCCATTTAGTGCTTTTTCGTGCACAACAGCACCAAAACAGTATTGAATGCGCTCATTTTCACTTGTGATGATGTTTGATGTAATTGGATGGTTCCCATAGGAAAACACATAAAAACATGAGTTTACTTGCGGACGATGCAAACTGGGATGTTCCGGAGCCGTATTGGTGCATTAGTGCTGTTTCGTGCAAACAGCACCAAAACGGTGTTGAAAGCGCTCGTTTTCACTTGTGATGATGTTTCTATGTAATTGAATGGTTCCCATAAGAAAACACTAAAAACATGAGTTAACTTGCGGACGTGCAAACCGGGATGTTCCGGATCCGTATTGGTGCATTAGTGCTGTTTCGTGCAAACGCACCAAAATGATGCGGAAAGTGCTCGTTTTCACTCCAGTGATGTTTTGATGTAATTATGGTTCCCATAGGAAAACACAAAAACATGAGTTTACTTCCGGACAATGCAAACCGGATGTTCCGGAGCCATTTTGGTGCATTAGTGCTGTTTCGTGCAAACAGCACCAAAACGGTGTTGAAAGCGCTCGTTTTAACTGTGATGATGTTTTGATGTAATTGGATGGTTCCCTAGGAAAACACATAAAAACATAAGTTTACTTGCGGACTATGCAAACTGGGATGTTCCGGAGCCGTATTGGTGCATTAGTGCTGTTTCGTGCAAAGCGCACCAAAATGGCGCGCGAAGTGCTCGTTTTCACTCATGATGTTTTGATGTAATTGTTTCCCATAGGAAAACACAAAAAACATGAGTTTACTTCGGACATGCAAACCATGTTCCGGAGCCGTTTGTGCATTAGTGCTGTT
>RWGY01000305.1:0-113321 GCA_007726485.1 Eragrostis curvula | reverse complement strand
ATGCGTACTTGGTCTGAGCTGCCGCGCGGCAGAGGAAGGGCGGGTGGATTGCGCGATACGGCCGACGAGGATGCTGTCAGTCTGTCCACAAGTCGATCGGTGTCTAGACCTTCTCCATGGCATCCATCGACCTCGGCGCAGAGGTTCCCGGACAGGCCGCGTTGCCGTGTGATGTGATGGACAGATGGAGGCGAACACGACTGGCGAGCCTGCGTCGCCGCGCATGGCTGCTCCATGGGAGCTCGAGTCGATCTCCGTTCTCCAGTCCAGGGTTCACGACGTCCGTCCTCTGGTCAGCGCTTACGACAGGCTAAGTTATAAACCAACACCACGAATCCAACAAACCGGTTCCTCAGTTTGCTTCAGCAGCCTGTTCCGTTCCTTCAGCCAGTAATTCGCTGCTGTGTTGGGCCTTCGTGGATCGAGTTCTTGGGCCGGCCTGTTAGCATCGAGCCACGCGGAGCCGAGTGGACACGTCAGACGATCCCGTACCCATCCCCGCCGCTCACCTCGCCTCGCCGCCGGCCTCCCGCAGATTCCGCCGCCAAGCAGTAGGGGCGCGCCGCCCTCCATACGCCGTTGCCGCATCCAAGCAGTAGGGGCTCGCCGCCCACCATTCGCGGCCGCCGCCGACAAGCTTCTCTCCGTTCGCCGCCGCCTACAAGCAAGAGGGGCGCGCCGCCGTTGCCAAGCAGGAGGGGCGCGCCGCCCTCTGTTCGCCGGGGCCGCCAAGCAGGAGGGAGCGCGCCGCCCTCCATTCGCTTCCCTCCCCGTGCGGGTACGCGGCCCCGCCCGCCTCCAACCTGCCCCCCCGACCTCGCCGTCGAGCCGCCTCTCTCCCGACGCCCTCGGCTCGCCGCCGCGTCGGGCACGCGGGCGTCCTCTCACTTAACCCATCGCAGGTCCCCCTGCCCTCCTCTTACCATGCGCTTGGAAATGAGGCCGCGTGTCATCTGGCCGGTGCTGTGCTCACAGCGGCAAGCGCCCTCATCTCTTCGCTCTGCCAACAAGGTCACATCTGCATCCCTGGCACCAAACGCAAGCAAGAAGAACACAGTCATTGTCATCTCAGGTCCTACCGGTGCCGGCAAGAGCAGGCTAGCATTGGAGGTCGCCAAGAGGCTCGGAGGGGAGATCATCAGCGCCGACTCTGTGCAAATCTACCGCGGCCTTGACATCGGTTCCGCCAAACCGTCAGCCGAGGAGATGAACACAGTGCCGCATCACCTCATCGATGTCATGGACGCGGCCGACGACTACTCGGCTGGGATGTTCTTCCGGGATGCACGGAGAGCGACAGATGAGGTCCTTGAGAGGGGCCGTGTGCCCATTGTTGCAGGAGGGACGGGGTTGTACTTGCGGTGGTACATCTACGGCAAGCCCAGTGTTCCGCAGTCATCAATGGATGTCACTTCAGCTGTGTGGTCTGAGCTCGCCAGTTTTCGAGAGAGTGGGCAGTGGGAAGAAGCAGTGGAGATGGTGGTCAAGGCTGGTGACCCCAAAGCTAAAAACTTGTCTGTGAATAACTGGAACAGGCTAAGCCGTAGCTTGGAGATTATCAGGTCATCAGGTTCCCCTCCTTCTGCCTTCGCCCTACCATACAAAACATTTAGTCAACAGCATGGCACCGAGCCAATGGATGATGCCTTGGCTGATGGAACCTGTGAAGCCAGGGAGCTGGATTATGACTTCCTCTGTATTTTCCTAGCATGTCCACGAGTTGAACTATACCGGTCAATTGATTTGAGGTGTGAAGAAATGCTGGTTGACACAGGAGGCCTACTTTCGGAAGCCTCATGGCTGCTTGATATTGGCTTGGATCCAAATATTAACTCTGCAACTCGCGCAATTGGCTACAGGCAAGCCATGGAATACTTGCTGCAGTGTAGGCAGAACGGAGGTGAAAGCACTGTGCAACAGTTCATGGAGTTTCTGGCCAAGTTTCAGGCAACGTCTAGGAACTTTGCGAGGAGACAACTTACCTGGTTCCGCAACGAGAAGATATATCAGTGGGTCGATGCCTCGCAACCTTTTGACGCGATTGTTCAATTTATCTGTGATGCTTACCACGACTGTGGTGCAAGGGTGGTTCCTGAGTCACTTGAAATGAAAAGGGAAAGTTGCATCCACACAAGCAGTGATCTCAAAACGTATCGCACAGAAAACAAGGTGTTCCTTGGGGATGATGACTGCTGTCATGTTTTGGACTGGATTAGGAGAACACAATCGAAATGAGGTCTAGTTTTACTCTCTTATCATGTATTTTTTTTTCCATCAGGAAATTGTCCTGCTTTTAGGTGTTGACCAGTAACCACAGGAAACTTTTGAGACAGCATGCACCCATACTATAGCAATTCAGTTTTATAGGTGTTATTCTGGTTTTTGTTTTCTTTTTCTTTAATGGTCATAGTGCAAATGCCTTGTTAAAGTGCCACGGTAGAATGAAAAATTAATGATGCTTCTTTGTCATCTGTCTTCTTTGAAAAGTAAACAGGATTTGGTTATTTCTGAGCTCGAAATGATTAAGATGTCCTGCAAAATCAAGTTGAGATGTGTTGAGGACATTGCTTAAAGCCATAAACTTCAGACTTTGCCATAGTACGATGCAGCTAATTGTGTTGTCTGCCATTGATATTATTGCCAACTGTGTACTCCAGTCCTCCAGTATATGTTTGGTTATATCTTGTATTTTCTTTTCCATTCGGAAATTGTCCCACTTTTGGGTGGTGACCAGTAACCACAGGAAAGTTTTGAGGCAGCATGTGCCAAATACCATAGGAATTCAGTTTTATAGGTGCTAGTTCTTTTTCTTTTGTCATATTGCAAATGCCTTATTAAAGTGCCACAATCAAATGAGAAGTTAATGATGCTTCTTTGCCATCTGTCTTCTTTGAAATGTATCCATGATTTTGTTATTTCTGAGCTGGAAATGAATAAGATGTCTACAAAATCGAGCCGGGATGTGTTGAGGACATTGAAGCCTAAACATGACGCTTTGCCGTAGTACGACACGGCGAATTGTGTTGTCTGCCTTGGATACTATTGTTGTGTACTCCAGTCCACCTGTATCTGTTTGGCTATCTGTTTTGTACTGAAGAAATGCAGAACCACACTGGTTTCAGTTTCAGGTATCTGTTGCACTCCTCAATTTTGCCTACCAAATACCATTTTCAAATGGCAGCAGAAAATTAGAAGGTTGCTTTCCACTAGCTAGAAGATGGAAGTGAGGGTGGTTGAGCTATTTTGAGTGTCTATGGGGCATAGTGTTCGTAACATGGGATCATAATGTTTGTCCTTTGGCAATTACAATTTACAAGAAAGAATCTGTTTGTCATACGAGAGTGCATTCTGCAGCGCACTGATTAAATATGGTAACATCATGTCCATGTCTCTTTTCTAGCTGGTTCAGACAGAAAAGAAAAAACAATGAATTCTTTTTAGTGGATGTGTTCTCCAAAGTGAATTTTCTATTGCACTCGTACTTCCAACTTAGCAGTGGCGGAGCTAGGATTTGAGAGTTGGGTATTCCCATCTAAAAAATCCAAGTGCAATAGGGTGGCGAGCTACACAAAAATTTTGCAGTTCTGCTGACAAAGACTTCAAATCAATTGACTATTTTTCTTCGTCATTTTAGATAGCTCCACAAGCACAAAAAATAGGAAATTAATATGAGACAACAACTATCAACTGAACTGATTGAACTGAATAGGTGCTCGACTAGGCCTGGGAGAGATTAATTGTTCAACTGATTTCGATCCTCTCCTGATGCCATTGCTAGGTCCTTTCGTTCTTGCATGTCGCCGCCTAGGCGCCTCAGCCTGGCCTGGGCCTCACGCGGTCACGCTCTTCGCGAGCAAAGCCGCAGGCCTCGGTGCTCGGTGGCCGGAGGCCCCGCTCGGAGCTGGCGACAGCCGCCTAGAGTTAGGGATTTGGGAGGCGTCGCCGCGTCCGGCGTCGGTGACGATTCGTAGCGATGCAGCAGCAAATTGGGGAGCGGGACTCGGGAGGGATGGATGGATGGGCCGCAGGCCGGTTGTGGGTTGGCCTGGTGGAGAGGACGTGCTGGAGGCCTTCTTATGCCTTGATTACAACTCAAATACAAGAAATTTTCGGCCCAATATAAGCTATATAGCTGTATATATGTAAAAACACTATGTAAACTTGATTTTTTGCATAAAAAAGTTGGGTATTCCTAGGAATACCCATGCATCAATGTGGCTCCGCCCATGCAACTTAGTTTCTTTCATAAAAGCCACTGATGTAATCTGCCATTACTTATTAGAGCCAGAGAAGTCAAGTACTCAATTTTTTCCATTTTCTGCAGAATAATTTTTTCATGACCATTTGTTCTCATTTTCACTGCATGGTGACAAAAATGTGAATATGCCATATTATTCCGTGTACATATTTGATAACTAGGTCATTGAATTTTCTAGGAGATCAGTCATGCTGGAACTGGTGGAAGATGGGTGGAGCTTGTTGGCAAAGAGGTACTACTTCCATTACTCTTAGCTTCGTTATATATAGACTTCTCAGAAAAATGGTTGCATGCAGCTGAATAGGTTGCTGACCTGGTCGTTCCAAGAATGTTTATCAATAGTCCCAAAATACAGGCAACAAAACTGCAGCTTGTTCTGTTCGCGTTTTTGTACGACACCTGGGCATAATCTGGAATTTTAGCAAGATATACCAAAAAATTCCTTAGAACAGTGGACTTTAATGAAATAAAATTATTAACCATTTTGTTTGAGTACAAGAAACATGTCTTATAAGAGTAAAATTCAAGAAAAAATAATCTCTTAACGGTTTTATTTGTCGTCATTTCATTACGATGCTTGTTGATTAACTCATTTATGTTACTTTGAAAACCCTGGGCACTGTTTCATAATTTAATACAGTGATGTTTTGGATTAAATTAGTAATAGAATAACTGTCACTTGCATTTGCAGTTTAAGTTTAGCTGCCTATTTCTGTTCTTTATCTTTTGATGCTGGAGGGCTTCACAACCCTTCAAACATAGACCCATGGAACATCACTAGAGATGAACGAACCTATGTGACGTCCGATTGTGCATACCTTTTCACTAGAAACTCGGCTTGGCTTTTTAGGGCCTACAGCCCTAGGCGTTTGTCCATTTTTTTTTTAGAAATGTCAGGTACTTTAAGTAAGTTCAGTTTCAGTGCAATGCAACAAGTTCTAATGATGGTACATTTGCCAGAGTTTCTTTTAGTTTTTCTGATGCATTGCAGTTCAAGATAAAAAATTTAATCACAAAATGTTATTGGTCATCCGGACCAACCAGTCAACCATGAACCATCCCATAAGGGCGCTATCACGAAAATATTGTTCAAGAGAGAAACATAAACATGATTACTGAGGTGAAAACTACTTGATCCGTCACTTCACTATAATTGATGATAGATGTATGGGAAAAAAAGTAGCATCTGTGGATAGTAGTCAGGCCACTTGCTTCATGACAAGCTCCATCAGCACAGCAGGGCAGGTGGCTTTTATCTTCTCGAAACCTTGGGTCTCCATAATCGCCTTCAGGTTTCCGGGACGGCCAATGAACTCGACGCACGCCGCCTTGAGGGCTTGACAACGATGCTGCTCAGCTACGGCCAAGGTGGCAGCCACCGTGCTCACATTTATACGCTTGCACAAGGCCTCTTCGCACATCAACTTTAGCCTCTCCAGCTCATAACTCTGTGCGGCTGCAATCAAGTTCTGGACTACAGTAGTGTCTTGGTTTTCCAGCAGCATGTCATCAGGCAATGCGTCGGTGTACATGAAGTGGAGCATGGCCTTGAACACTTTAGGTTCAATGCCGTCGATCTTCATGCTGCAGAGGCTACTGGATTTATCGTCCTTCGTCTTCGAGGCAACAGCAGCTTTGAAAACTGGAGATCGCGCCGCCAGCAACCACCTGTGCGCATGGAATGTCTCGCCATCGATGTCGAAGGTAATATCTGTTCCTTGCTTTTCCCAGAGGAGATTGTTGAGGTGCTTGTGCAGATCGGATGGCGGCACCACGACGGGAGAGGCAGTGCTATGGACGACGACGTTCTCCGTGGAATTGGAACATCCGATGGAGATGTCACACTTGACCGTGAAGCGGTCATCCTTGAGACACCCAGACTCCTCCAGGTCTTCATGCCTCATGAAGTCGCGGAACCCAATGCACTTCAATGTTTTGAAGTTGGATTCTTTTTCTTTGAAGGTGCATCCTTCTTTGAAGCGGCTGTACCTGGGCACCGGGTTTCCGGCTTGATCGAGCAAGGTGAAGCTGAATTTGAGAGGAAGGTCGGTGTAATCGCCATGGACCAGTTCGAGGAAGAGGGAGATGCAGTCGTCTTCTCCCGACCACCAACCTGCTGTAGCCGTGGGGAGAGTATCTGATCCGCCAGCTGTAGCCGGCAACCTGGAGAGTCTGCGATATGTCGTGATGATTTTTGGGGATCGTCCTGGACAACTTGTACCCGCCGATGGTGAACCTGTGGGATCCATTGAGGTGCTGCGTGACGATGCCGGAGGAGGAGTGCGCAAACCGCCGGGACAGAGCAGCAGCAGCCGCCATGGATCGTGCACGAAACATCAGGCAGGCTAGCTTATGGATGTTGGCGAATAGATCTAGAAGATCGGGAGGGAGGCTCTCTTTGTGCACAGAAACGAGGATTTGTACAGGAGGGAGGCGTGATGTGTTTGCAGTTGCACACGATACGCACCCGTGACCAGCCTGGGCTCCAATTGACAGTATCGACGGGAGTTTTTATCTTTTATAGTTGAGCAGGATATCTATTATCTTACTCGTGTTTAAAAGGAGTTTCCATGTTTACTATCATGGGGAGACAATTACCATAACAGTTGGTGGGAAAAAGGAAAAAAATTATACATTCTCCGATTCATGTCAAGTTCAAAGTAGTTCTGTTAATTAAAAACGGAAGACCACAACATTGGTGCAGCATCCTCAGAAGCCGTGATCATTTGGTAATACTACAAGGAAGAAGAATCGTGCGCTAATTAACTATGGCGACATATATCGTGTACCCGTCTCTTTTCTTACAACATGGTTCAACTAAAAAAAAAAAATAACTTCCTTTTAGTGGATATATATATCGTCACCATGGTTCAGAATTTGGCTTGGTCTTTTAGGCCTACAACCAATTAAACAGTCCCATGATAGGTACTTGTACATTGTGAATCCGGAAGGTACTTCCTCATGTGGGACACAAAAAAGTTCAGTTTCAGTGCAATCAACAAGTTCAAATGTGTGAGTGCAACCATCACATTTTTTTGGGTGGGGGGTACTGTCGGATTGAAGCTCAAGCTCAAAGTTAAATCACAAAAAAATACACTACATTTCTCTCTCAACAAGATCGAAACAACGCAATAGGTGAGCAAATTAAAACATAATTACTGAGGAGAAAATTTTACTAGTTGATTCACCACTTTACTATAAACCATCAACCCTGATAACAAACAATATTATATTGCCTAACAGTAGTGCTGTTAATTAAAAACGAAAGACCACAACATTGGTGCTCAGAAGCCGTGATCATTTGGTAATAATACAAGGAAGAATCGTGCGCTAATTAAAAACGAAAGACCACGACACGAGGGCTGCTTTGCCGCCGCCGCCCTTGCTGATCAGGCCGTCGATCTTGGCCGCCGTGCTGGTGGCGTTGGCCGTGAGAAGATCCACCGCGATGCCGGAGAGCTCCACCTCGTCTTTGGTGTGGTGGCTCCGGCTGTCGGAGCCGAGCGCCGACATGCAGAAACCGATGCCGAAGTAGCTGCTGCCGCCGCCCAGGCTCTTGCATACAGGGAGCAAAGGATCAAAAGCCGCGGTGACCTTGAAGACCACCACGACGAGGGCAAGGAGCAAGACGACGGAGCAGGAGGAAGCCAGCCTCATCTTCATGGTATCCACCAGAATGAGAATGGCAGGGCCTCGGGGGCAAAGAATAACGGAAAGCATCAATTACATGCCACAATTATCTCAAAAGAAATTGGGAATACAATTAATGAGATATTACGTGATCACGCCATCATTAACTCTGTGATCTTTTTATTTATTGCAGCAAACCAAAACTTGTGTATAAATAGTACACCTATCTTCATACATGAGCACCATCACTTCTCCCATTGACCACCATGGCTTCCTCCCCCTTGTTCTACTTGACGAGAAGCATGAGCGCCATCTTGGTGTTTGCCCTCCTCCTCTTGGAAGGCACCGGCAACACCATGGTCGCTGCCGCCGGCCAGGGCCAGTGTACTCCTGCTTGTATAATCCCAGTGTGCAAGACAGTCGGCGGCACGTTCTTCGATGTCCAGTTCTGTGAGGGCGCCCTCGGCTCGGACGGACGCAGCGCCAACGCCGGCATGGACTACCGGGCCTACGCCGTCATCGCCGCCGACCTCCTCGCCGCCAACGCCACCAAGACGGCGGCCAAGATCGACGGCCTGCTCCGGGCGGCGGCCGGAAGCCGTGACGACGCGACGACGACACGTAGCCTCCGTTCATGCCAAGCGCTGTACAGTGGCATCGTGCAGAGGCAGGCCAGCTGCAAATCCGCTATCACGGGCAAGAGGGATGCAGAGGCGGTGTCGTCGCTGGAGAAATCTGCGAGCGCCGCCAACGAGTGCGAGGACGGCTTTGGGAAGAGCAGTGTGAGTGTGGCGTCGCCGCTCACGGCGGAGGACAAGAACGCGTTCAGGCTGGCCAAGCTTACCGTCGCGTTGATCAACGGTTAATGATCGAGAGAAGATGGGTGGGACCTCACCTAGCTAGGGAGAAACATTTCTCCTTTGTTTTATTTGGAGGAGGAGAGTGTTGCATGGTGTAGTGGTAATGCGCTTTTTAAATATAGAGCCAAAAAATAAAGGACCGTGCTAACGCCCGCACGCGCAGGCGTTAAGCATCCCGCACGGCCGGCCGTATTTGGAAAAAGCTGTCCGCGTTTTCCTATTCTGGGAGTTTTTTTGTCCGGTAACGTGTTTTGCGCCAGCGCGCAGTGAGCGATAGCAAACCGAGTGGATTCCACACGAAGAAAAAAAAAACACACTGCGCTTCCATGCAAGATCTCCATTAATTTACTCAGATCCAAACTGAAAAGTATCAACAGAAAAAAAAACAAAGATGCTTAGGTATTTTCGCATGCAACCACGGCTTGCAATTGCATGCAGATTATCACTGACATCGCTTTTGCTCTGTACAGCAGATTTGCTTTGGAACCATAAACAGTACCGAACAAGTGAACCATAGACAACACATAAGCTTGCAAATAACCATAAACAATGCATTTTTGTTGCAATTACAAAATTCTGGTTTGCATCTAACGCATTAGCTACTCCACAACACTTGGTTTGCTTAACAATAGTTACTCCATAGATTTGCCCCACATGTAGGGAATCTTGCGGTACTCTTATGGATACTAGGAAGACAATTTACAAGGAAAAGGTGCTCTGTCAATCACCTGAAAAAAAAACCAACAGATGTTGCTATAGTTAGGACTTTGCATATTTTTCGTTCATTTACAATCTGCAAATTCTAATTGCTTCAGTATTTTATTTGGATCAAAATGCTTTTGCATGCAAAGTAAATTACCAATTGCAATGAATAAAAATGCTTCCCATGTAACTAGGGAAAAGCAAAATGAGATTTGAAACTTTGCGACCACCACCACCTGATGGTGAGGCATCATTTGAAGGTATGAACCCAAGTTTTAGTATGCAGGCAACTAGAGAATACTCTTTGACCAGATTAAACAGAGTCATTGAGAACAATTCTAATGTGATTGGTGATGAGCTACCTACAGTTCTAGAATTAATGCTATCACTGGAAGAGACACATTTCCTTGTAAAAGTGCTTTCAATATGAAATAAAATGCTTTAAACATGTGAATTAAATTACTTCGTACGTATCAACACAAAGAGTCAGAATATTGCATTACTTACACAAGGAAATGGCATAATTCAAATATGATATTTTATAGCAGACATGGATGATGGATGATACACTGCAAACATATAACATTCAGTTTAAAAACTGCTTTCAGACGTTTAAGAAAACACATTAAAAAAACACATTTCAAAACTGCTTTCAGGATGGACCAAAAATGCTTTTTAACGTGTAATAACCGTACTTTTCCAATGTAGTAAAAATGCTTGTCAACTCGCAATAAAATGCTGTTAAAACTACTTTTAGAATGCAGCATAAATGCTTGTTAACTTGTACCAAAAGTACTTGCTGAATTTAACAAAATGCTTACTAAGGCCGAACTGTAAGAAATTGCATTCAACATGTATTTAAAGTGAGTATTAGTCTGCATTAAAGTTTCTTTCAGTATGTATTGAAACTTTAGAATTCTTATTAGTTGAAGTGTTAAAATAATTTCATGATATCCAAGAATGGTTGATCTGACACTTTAGAGGCAGATTTGAGTCTGTTGGGGCAGTGGTATCTCTGAGCCCATAATTTTGCGCTCAATGAGCCTTGCTAGTTGCTACTCTCACAGACCATTGATAATCAACTTCATCATTCTAATGCAATTCAAGTGGACTTGCTTACAATATCGGAAGTGTGAATTCCACAGAGGACATGCGTATGGAGGCGCATAATGACAAGAATGCAAATACATGCATTTTTAGTGGTGGGGAGGAAAGTGGTAGTCCTACAGGGGTATAAATACCAAGCATCCTGCAGTATCATTAATGTTGGTTAGAACATCAACATACAAGGAGCTGGCTCTGTACCTAGAAGTGAATCATCAAACCAGTACCAACAAATATATGACCAAAAAAAGTAACAATACAAACAAAAATTTTGTTGGACGAAAACTAATCAGAAGGAATGCTTTAACGTCAATGCCATAGATTTGAACAAATCCAAAATTACACACTCGAAAACTAGAAAATGCTTGAGAACCTCATCAAAAGTGCTCACTAGTGAGCACTAATATGCTTGGAAAACTGGAAATTGTTATACAATGCACTACTTATGAACACTGATATGCTTGGAAAACTAGGAGTTATCATAGAATGATGCAAAAAAAATATGTTTAGAGTTAAAATACCACTTGGTTCCCTCGTGAGATAGAAGGTATATGTACGTGTGTACTTCCCCTCGCCATTACCTAAACAACAAAAAGTGAAACATAAGAATCCTAGTCAGATCCCAATTCAAGAAATAAAGAAAAAAGAATAGAATATCTCTATCTGTTCTATTACAGAGTAACTAAAAACACCATGAATCATGTACTGACAGTTGCATCTAAAATCTTATGTGTAGTAGCCAACCCAATCCCCAAAAAAGAGAGCAACAACTCTAGGGGGCACAGTCAGTGAAGAACATTCGAAATCAAATATACATTCCGTCAGATTAACTGCAATCCTTGGTCTGCATTCAAGGTTTCATACTTTGGTATTGAGTATAAACTTGAAAATGAATTCAGAATGCAACTAAATATAAATGGTTATGCAGAGTAAATGGTAACATGCACTACAATATGTTATAAGCTGGAATAATCAGCTAGGTTTCTCATCTACTTGTGAAAGGATACATAGTCAAAAGGTTAAGAGTCAGTACTCTGGCTATAGTTAGTGGCTATCGCCATATGTTATGCATGGACACACAATAGAAGGAATTTCACACAAATTCATTGGCAGCATGCTTTCTAAATTCAGAGCATGAGCCACAGAGCGCCCTAACTACTGGAGAGTCCTGACTACTCTTGAGGAAGACCAGACAGTGGGTTAGTAGCAAAGCATGCTCCATCTCGTGTGCCTACAGAGGGAACATCATTCATTTGTTGTAGAAATAACACAAGCCAGCTAAAAGGGAAGAAAATGTAGTGCAATATTTTTCAGGCTGTGTGATGGTAAGCATGATGCAGGGGCAAAAATGGGGTCCTACATGTAATTGTGGAGAAGAAGTACTGGACTGAAACTGAAAAACACAGACATCCTAACTCAGCAGTGAAATGCATGAATTAAAATCACTTTTGGTCAGTAAAATGTAATCTGCCCTTGGGATGTAACCCCAATGATACTTTCACTATTATGCATCAGCACAATAACAAATAAAATCGACACCTCGCAGCCACAAATGGCAATGAACCAGGCGAGTTGCTTAAAATTGTATCCTCGGGTGACATATCAACACAGCTGCATACCATCCCCGTACCATCCCGCTACCAACGACTCCAAATAACAGATTAATATCTCAAAAAATCGATTGATTCAAATGTATTGAAGAATCTAATGAAAGAGATACGGATGCATGGCAAGCGATAGAGAGAAGCCACAGTGGAACCAGCTCATCACCGGGTAAGGTACTACACCAAAGCCTAGGAAATCACGGATCGACTACAGCAAAATCTCGATTCGAAACTGAAAAATGGTGGATCCATCCAGAACTAAAAGAGATAAGACAAGGATTCATACCAAGAAAAGCGGACGACCTCATGCCGGCGTTTGCAAACCCTAAGGGCGGTGGATTCCACCGGAACTGGTGCGGGTGGCGGCAGCAGTGGCGCATGTGATGGAGTGGGGCGACAATTGGCTTGCCGCCGACAAGATGCAGCTCGTCCTGGCACGCCGTGCCTCCTCATCTCGCTGCTCGCTACCGCTCCCTCTGCCCGCAGCTCCCGCGATCTCCACCGCGGCGCCCGTCGTCTGCAGCGCTCGATCCGGCCTCTGCTGCAGCACCCGCCACCCGGGGCGACCACCCCGTCCTCCGCCGCCGCGCCGTGGTTGTCCGGTCCGCGGCGTCCCTCGCCGACAGCGCCGCCATGGATGGGGGCGAGGTAGAGAGAGAGAGAAACAACAGAGAAGGAACACGACGAAATGACGAAACGAAGTGGAAAACTGCGGTCACCAAAGCGCGTTCACATCGCCCTTCCTCGGTGGGTCCCGCGTGCTAGGGACGAAGCTACCGCCCGATTGAGATCGTGCGGCTCGTGACGCGGCCGTTCTGGACACTTAACGCGCGCACGCGCAGAAAGAAGCATTTACCAAAAATAAATCAAACGAAGCAAATGAAAAGCCAACAAAAAAAGGTTATAAAACAACGAAAATAGAAATGTGTTATCGTTGCTAAATGTACAGCCAAAATGATGATAAAAAATACATATTTTCTCATCCTTTGATGGGAAATGCATATGATTTGGCAGGTAGACAAGGATTCGATCCAGATTAATTGTTGCATGGGCAGGGTGTTAAATAACCAATTGTAGCTTTATAATCGTGCGAAGAGGCATGCGTTCAATATCAATCAAACAAGAAGTCGATCCGTGTAGAAGCTTGAATTATGAAAAAGAACTGGATTTTTCAGAATAAGGGACCTTAATCCGCGTGCCTCTTCGAAATTGCATCAAATTCCCAGTGTGTCCAGTCCTCGGCGTGACGGACAGCACCGGGGCCCGCCATGCTCGCGCGATCCATGCCTGACCAGGTTGACCTCCGAATTCAATCCGAGCCGCCGGTGTTCAATCGAACGGTTCCCAGGCACCTACCAACCAAGCCAGAAGGGATGGTCGCTATTCCAAATAGCGACCGGTCGTCCTGACCTCCTCTGCCTCGCGCCGTCGCCAGTCCCCAGCGAGCCGCCGCGTTCCAGGTGCTACTCGCCATACATGGCCTTGAACACTTTAGGTTCGATGCCGTCGACCTTCATGCGCGGCAGATGCTACTATTTTGTTCGGACTTGATTACAGGTTCGTACAGATCCGTATATATTGTGCTTGTGCCGAACTCGGAAGGGAAACGTCGTGCGATTCGGAGGCGGAAGCAGAACCATATTTGAGTACAGCGCGTTTTTGCAGTCCACAAGTCGGTCCTCAAATTCCACCCACGGCCAGCCACCTAGCGGAGGATCACGAGACGAGATCGATATGGAGTTTCTGCCCGACGACTTGGTCGCCGGCATCCTCCGCCGCCTAGCGCCGCGCGACCTGGCCGTGGCGCGGGGCGTCTGCAAGGCGTGGCGTGCAGTCATCGACGGGCGGCGCCTCCTGCGCACGGACCTCCTCCCGCTGTCGACGCTAGGAGGCATCTTCATCAACTTCCACGCCCAAAGCTTCTCCGAGTACTTCTTCCCAATCACCTCCACCGCCATCTCGAGCATGGCCGACTACGTGCCCTTTTCTTCCAAAAGGGATGATAGATATGTTACGTGCCATTGCAACGGCCTCCTCTTGCTCGAAGGAGACTACGTCGTTAACCCTGCCACACGGTGGTGGACGCATGTTCCCCCGCCTCCTTCGCACAGGCCACTCGACTTTGGCTGCACTTTTCTAGTGTTCGATCCGGCCTTATCCTCGCACTACGAGCTGTTCTCCGTACGACAACTGATTTACAGAGATCATGTCGACAGCGTTGTAACGGAGGAGGGGTCTCAATGGCCGCCGTCATCGTGCATCCTACACGTCTTCTCCTCCTCGTCGAAGGCGGCGAGCGGGTGGGAAGACAGGCTGTTTGTCCGAGACGGGGAAGCTGCAGCAATAGTTACAGACAAGCGAACACGTATGGTTAAGGAGGACTCTCCCGTCTACTACAAAAGAGCCACGTATATCCCTTGCGAAACAAATATTGTTCTAAGGTAATTATACTTTTTTTTATCAGCATTTTATTAGGTTCAATTTTGATTTGGTTTAATAAATAAAAGGCAAGTCTGCTTATCCACTAACATCAAATTTTGATTTTGCAGAGTTTCATTATCAGACACTAAATACCGGGCAATCAAACCACCGAGTGCTATCGGCGTTAAGGAAGTACTTCATCTAGGAAAATCAAAGGACGGGGTGTATTTTGCATCCCTTGGTAGTACCGGACGGGATGGAGTTGAGCGACTCCGAATTTGGGTCCTTAGTGAATCATGTGGCCGAACAGAGTGGTTGTCAAAATATCGCGCTGACATTTCGTGGGCGCTACGTGAAAATCTTGAGTCATGGGTTTTGCAGGATGTCAACTACAAGTACAAATACGGTCATTTGGCAAATGATTGCAATGAGAAACGTCAAAAGATTGCATATGGAACGTTTTTAATCCTGGGATTCCATCCATTCGAAGAAGTTGTCTTCTTAAGTCAAGCATTAAGGTGGGGACTCGCATATGATCTGACTAGCTCAAAGCTTCAATGCTTGGGTTACCTGTATCCGAAAAAATACAACCAATTTTCAGAAGGTGAATATATATTGCAAGCCTATCCTTATACGCCCTGCTGGATGTGACAACGCCCATATGGAAGCTTATCCTTGTCATATTGAGTTCTTCTGTTTATTTATTCGTCTTTTTTCGATTAAGCAGCTAGCTAGTATGTTACCTACCGTTTTCCTCTTGTAATAATATACAATACATACAAAGCCTTTTGTATTTCTTCATCTTTTTTTGATTAAGCAGCTAGCTAGTATATGTTACCTACCGTTTTCCTCTTGTAATAATATACAATAACAAAGCCTTTTGTGCCTACGTACGGCTCCAGTTACATTACTTTTTTTCATGGACAAGAGGGCCTGGCGTGTCCACATTTTTTATTATAGAAACCGTCAACTTTGTTACTTAGTTTATTTTCTTTTTGTGCAGTCATGTTTTTTTTAAAGGAAATTAATTTTGTGTGATCATGTTCTGTTCTCTAATAAATATGTCGGGTACTATTGTAATTGTAAATATGAATTACAGCTCAGTACTTATAGTAAATAAGAAACAAATAACTATCCAAGCTATTGACGCCAACACGTGGGCACGCGTGTAAAGATACGGAGGTCACATCCAGCATATTAAGCCTTTTGTGCCGACAGTTTGATACACCACTTCACTATAAACCATTAACCCTGATGACGAACAATATCTTATTGTCTAACAGCAGTGTGACACATATAATTGACGATAGACGGGCGAGAGAAAAAAAAAAGACATTTCATGATATAATAAGTGGATAGTAGTCCCAATTAATTAAGCCAATTGCTTCATGACGAGCTCCGTCATCACAGCAGGGCAGTAGGCTTTGATCTTGTCGAAACCTTGTGTCTCCATAACCGCCTTCAGGTTCCCAGGACGTCCAATGAACTCGATGCACGCGGCTTTGAGGGCGTGACAACGATGCTGCTCAGCCACCGCCAAGATGGCAGCCACCGTGCCGACCTCGATACGCTTGCACAGGGCCTCTTCGCACATCAGCTTCAGCCTCTCGAGCTCGTACCTCTGCGCCGCCGCAATCAAGTTATGAACTAATAAAGCGGTGCTTTGCTGTTCCAGCCGCAGCATGTCGTCAGGCAGTGAGTCGGTGTACATGAAGTGGAGCATGGCCTTGAAAACTTTCGGCTCTATGCCATCGATCTTCATGCTGCAGATGCTACTGGATTTCGTGTCCTGGGTCATATTTGCAATGGCAGCTTTGAAAACTGGAGATCGTGCTGCCAACAACCACATGTGCGCATGGAACGTCTCGCCGGCGACGTCTAAGGTGACATCCGTTCCGTGCTTTTCCCAGAGGAGTTTGTTGAGGTGCTTGTGCAGATCGGACGGCGGCACCGTGACATTGGGACGAGTGCTCTTGGGCCAATCTCTAATGACAGAGATCTCACACTTAACCGTGAAGGAGTCATCCTTGAGACACCCGGACTCCTCCAGATCTTTATGCCTGATGAAGTCAGGGAACCCTGCCAACCTCGCGTTTTCGAAGTCGCGGTCTTTTTCCCTGAAGACGCAATCTTTGGAGCGGGTGTACTTGGGCACGGGGTTCCCGGCCTGATCGAGCAAGGCGAAGCTGAAGCGGAGAGGGTCCGTGTGCTTGAGGTGGTCGCCGTGGACGAGCTCGAGGTAGAGGGAGACGTAGTCGTCTCCCAGGCCCAGCCAGCTTCTGTAGCCGTGGGGAAAGTATCTGATCTGCCAGGTGTAGCCTGCTACCTCGAAAGTTTGTGAGGTCTCGCGCCAAGATTTGGGGATCTTCCTCGACTGCGCGTACCCGTCGATGGTGAGCTTGTGGGATCCAGTCACGTCCCGGGTCACAATGGCGGACGCGGAGTGCGCGAACCGCCGGGTCGCGGATGGCAAGCAGGTCGCAGTCGCCATGGATCGTGCACGAAACATCTTGGCAGGTTTGTTGGCTTGGCTGTCGACGAACAGATCTAGAAGATCAGGAGGAGGGAGGGCTCTCTCTCTATATATATACTAGTAAAAATGTACGTGCGACACGCACGCACGAATAATGTTCAACATGATATCCCGGGCATGAAAGTATTTCGTTGTACAATACAAGAAAGTGAAAAACGGCTCCGACAAGGAAGTCATTTGCCAGGATGATGACTTCACTGATTTTTTAAAAATAATAAAAGAAGAGCAATGAAAAACATTGGTTCAGTTAAAAAACATGTCCACTGATATAAATCAATTGTATCAAAAGAAGCAATAAACGATCAAACATAGATAATATTTAATTATAAAAGCAAACATATATCCAAAGTGTCTCACACAATGAGTTTCCCTAATAATATTTAGTTATTACACAGTACCACCCTAACCCAAGATTCAACAGACCACTAAAATGCGCGTACGCCACGTAGGTGTTTAAAAGGCTCCACAATATTTACAATGTGGAGTTTGTAATGTATTGGGTAACAAAAACACTTTAATTAAACCAACAATATATATGGGAGAATGTCCTGTTGCCAAAAAAATTGAGGTCAATCTTCCCTTTGTCTACTATATTTGATTCATCCATATTATTCTTTCTTCCGCATCTTCTATTTCCTCTTGCTTCCTAGCCAATCACACATTGAATACCTACAAATGTTTTTGGCTTGTTTTTCACTACATGAGAACTAAAAGTAAGCTTCAGAATTAGTGAAACTCAAGTTCGTGAAATATATATATCATGAGTGTATAACATGTTAAGTTAGATGAGGAAAGCATTTAAGGTTGATGATCTAACTGTAACAATTTAATCTAATTGAACAATCCCATGTGCATTATAAATAAACGGTATAATTTAATCAAATTGAGCAATCCCATGTGCATTATAAATAAACGGTATAGAAGCACATCTGATTCAAGAGTGCAGTATGTAGGTTCACTACATTCTTAAAAGAAAATATCAGGTGCTTCACCACAAATAATCAGTAGGAAATCAATTTTTAAACAATAGATCAATTTTTAAACTATATAACCACGATGAAATCTGTCTCAAAACCAAGTGATCAGAAATTACTGTAGGGGCTCCAAATGGTAGGCACACTATGGCATCGTGATCTAGAATCAGTGCCGCTACTTGTTACCCCTTGTATCGCTCTCCTGTTCCCATCATCTTTCTGCAGGGTCAAATACTATAAGATCATTTCCCACAACCGCCCAACCAACCCATTTAGGAATGTGCGCAACACCTTCCAGCCCAATCGAAGCACCAAGCAGATCTCAACCTTATGGAACATGATCAAGTGGCCGACATCTACTCAACCGTGGTTGCCACTACTGCCATAGTTGCCGCCGTTGTGGTCGCCTCCGTGCAACAAAATTTATCCCAACCTGACAACAATAGAATCACTGCTACTGATGCCTTC
This sequence comes from Eragrostis curvula, assembly GCA_007726485.1. Lineage (NCBI taxonomy): Eukaryota > Viridiplantae > Streptophyta > Magnoliopsida > Poales > Poaceae > Eragrostis > Eragrostis curvula. Next base: position 94,767 of record RWGY01000305.1, on the reverse strand, counting down.
CATGCTCAATTAATAATAATAATCCTTAAAAGCCGTATGAGCCAATTATGCTAGGCAATTATGAAACTGGACTACAGCAAAATAGAGCATCAAAGAGAAAATCAAAGCCAAGACATGGACAACAATGTCCTACCTTGAATTGTTGGATTCATTCAACATATGCAATGCCACAGAGCAAGATGAATCATGTAATCTCACGCACTCTGAAATTTTAATAATCTTGTATTAATTTTTTTGTTAAGCCAACAAAACTAAATTAGTATGTATGATTACAGTCATATAACAGCCATCAAAATATCATCACAACATCTTGAGTCACAGGACTATGATTACAGTCAAATTAATATGTTCCCTTTCATTTTGTCACATGATCGATCGATTACTCTGCATCATCATCCCAAAACATAAATGGACAAGGAAGCAGCAGATTCATCAACTGTCTGCTACTCCATTTTAAGTTGAAGGGGCTTTGTGTCACCAAGTCATGACATCGATTGGATTTCATGTCAGTACTATGCTACACAATCCTATATATTCAAACAAATAAAAATTATTTAAAAGCAAAGGAGCACTGCAGTTTTCAATAAAATAGAGCATCAAAATAATGGATTTAAAACCATTAATCATGAATAGGATACCGATCAGCATTCACATGAAAAAATTGCATAAAATAACATAAGTAAGACATATGAACATCTAGACTGATCCAAAGATAAAACCTCATGATTAAATATACGAAGGAGTAGTGTAGCAAACGTGAGACAATACATATAACAAACCTTCATGACTGCAATGTCCATGGCATCCACTTTGGTGACTGCAGATCCTACCACAACTTGAGTAACTCGAGCTTGTCTGCACACCCCCTACTTCACTATCAGCAGGTTACTCGGCACTGTGTTCCCTCACTGCACAAATCCCACCAGTTGATCAATCGTTCCGAATCATAGGAGTTAGTTAAAAGGAAAGTGAAATCACACACACCTGGGTGACAAGGGCTCGGCGACCATCTTTCGTTAATGGTAATTCAGTTCAGAAATGATGTACGTAGGCAATGCCTATATGTATGCTTAACACCAAATAAAAAAATTTCATTATGATTGAATTTAAGCACTATCAACATGTGCATCACCATAGCACCACTATAGTGAAAATGTACAGAACAAACTAATAAGTAAACCTTGTTCACCTTTCTCCATTTCTGGCAAATCTGGATCTCTTCGGTAGGCCAATATTAGCAATTCAGGAGATCAAGAAATAAATTGTCAAGACCATTTCGAATTCTAATAGGTGAAGTATTACTGTTGAATAGCAGCAGATACTGCTCATATATATATAATAGGTGAAGTATATTCTATAGCCGGCTATAGAATAGCTTATTCTATAGCCACTTCTGTTTTGAATGAAATTTACAACAATTTGAACGAAATTTGCGACATAATGTTCAAGGACACGTGTCAAATGCAAAATTACGACAAAAGTCTAGTAAAACACATCACAAAATTTTCGTAAATCACTATATTCAAATGTCGTAAATTACGATAAAACAGTTTTACGATAATTTTATCATGGACTTACGATAAATCACGTAGCAAAATATCGTAAATTACTATACACGAATGTCGTTATTTACGATACAGAAGTGGCCACAGAATAAGTTATTCTATAGCCAGCTATAAAATAAGAGGTATATATATATATATATATATATATATATATATATATATATATATATATATATATATATATATATATATATATATGTCCTAGAACATAATGTCGTAAATCACGTTCAAATTGTTGTAAATTTCATTCAAAACAGAAGTGGCTGTAGAATAAGCTATTCTATAGCCGGCTCCATAATCAAAAGTCTAGTAAAACACATCGCACATTTATCGTAAATCACTATAGTCAAATGTCATAAATTATGATAACACAGTTTTACGATAATTTTATCACGGATTTACGATAAATTTAAATAAATTTACGACATCAGCGTTCACACACGTTCTGAAAGAAGAACTATGGTAAAAGTGTAGTAAATCACGTAACAAAATATCGTAAATCAATATACACGAATGTCGTAAATTACGATACAAAAGTGACCATAGAATAAGTTATTCTATAGCCAGCTATGGAATAAGATGTCCATATATATATATATATAGGTAATCTATTATCTATACCTGGCTACAGAATACTAAATTTTGTAGCCAGACCCAGCGACCGAGCCAGGCTGAGCACCCCCGCGCGACCCGCGCTTGGTTTTGCGCCGCGCTCGGCTGGGCTCTCACCTGCGCATCTTTCTTCTCCGCGCTTGGTTTTGCGCCGCGCTCGGCTGGGCTCTCACCTGCGCATCTTTCTTCTCGGCTCCGCCCGGCCCACCACCCCACGACGTGAATCGAAACTGTGCCCATTCTTGCAAGTTGCAACTGTAGCATCCCGTCTCAAATCAATGAGGGGTTAGCTAACCAGGATCTTAATCGGGAAATACTTGGCGAAGCAAGTATGCATAGACCACACACATAAGCATAAATAAAATAATTTTACATTGAGTTCAATTATTACATTGGTCCCATAATTAACATAAGATGTCCATTTCGAAGTTCGATTTATTTTACATAAAAGGAGTTCGAAATTCGATTACAAACACGAGCGGAAGCGAAACACACGACGATACATATATACAATGAAACCATGTCCGGCCCGTAGACACGATCTCACTCACCTAGCTCCTGGCGGGGAGAAGAGGGAACCCACTCAATGGACCAGTCCTTGGGCGGTTCACCTTCCCACACTGCTTTACCACAGCACCCGCAGAAATTGCAATCAGGGATACCTGCAGTAAAGTTTTAAACGTCGAAACCCTGAGCAACTAATACTCAGCAAGTCTTACCCGTCAAATTGGCCATCTAAGACCGACTTCTAATATGCAGGGGGTTGACCAAGGGTAAAGCTTAATTGCAAAAAACGGCACTAATAATAGATCCTTATTTTCATATTTTAGCCAGATTAAAAGGGTTCTTGCATAAATATAAATATTAGCAACCTAACTAAACAATACATGGTTGCAATACAATTAATTGAAGTACAACATCGTATAACCATCATCATGTGCACTTCTTACTACGATGTGACACAGTGAACAAGTGGTACTCAATAACCACGAGGGACGGCGATTCGAATCGATTTACACCTGCAGGCGAAACCCGAGATACACGACGTACGCTACTCGAAAGAGTCACGCACGGCAACCGTTTACAAGGTACCATAAAGTCGAGCTGCTTAACACCTCTCCCGAGTACACGTCTCCCCACGCGATAGCCATGCCTGGTCTAACCGTGGTTCACCCGGGCACCCTCCCTTCAAACACTGTCCCTAAATTCCACCATAACCATCTTCATCACCAAAAGAGAGGTGGGTTCACGTCCAACAATATAGCATCGAGCTACTAAGTTTACTAGTTCCCATTCTCCTAGCATGCATCCGGTACTGTTCAAACTTGCTCAGCGGGGCCACAACGAACGGTCCTCAACCGACACAAACGGGGCTATGGCGAACAAGGCGAGCCTTGTCACCTCAACCTACACATGAACTTCCCCGTTCGGTCTCAAATTCATTACCATCATCATGTGAGAACATAAAGTAAATACGACCCCACTAACACCGAGTGGTCTCCATACCACTCGATATTCTACCGACGACACTACTTTATTAAGCATAGCAAACTAACGAGTGGTAGAACGTAAATTAACCAAACCCATAGGAATATTTGGAGATACATGCAACTAGGTTTTCAATCAAGTCCTATACGTAATGCACATTTCACGACTCGAAATACACGTGAGAAAGTATAAAACTTTGTAAATATGGGAGTGCACCGGGGCTTGCCTTGGGGCTGGTGGTTAGCACACTCGAGCACGTTCAGGTCAGCGCCGGTCTCCTCGGCCACGATCTCCAAGTCCTCGAGTCCGGCGTCGGTTCCTAAATGAATGCAACAATATAAACACAATCAAGATAGTTCATGGAACTTCCTTGACAAAATGACATGGGGATGTTATGATGCAAAATGCAACATGTTGGCAGGGCCATTCATCAAGTTTTTGCATTTGAGTCCCAAGTGATTTCCACAATTACTTGGGATTTAGGAATTTCCTTACGCGTAAAAGAGATCCTCTTCTAAAATCTTTAAAAAGGGTTCTGGAAGATCTAAAATTACATTGGTATTTTTATTTAGCATCTCCAACCTAGGTACAGTAACATATCCAAAATTTGGTGCAAAAAGGTGCAGGAATAAAATCAATAAAAAGATTTTCCTAGCAACAGCAAAATGCAATTACTCCTAATACAAGATGCATTTCAAGATACCACTTGGTGGGATGTTCAGTGAACCTATTAGGAGTGTGCATGCCAAAATTTAGAATTTTTGCACTTACAGAACTTTTTATAGAATTTATTTCCTGATTCTCTTCTTTGAATTTTATAAAATTAAATGAGAAGAATTCAGATGTTCATGTTGTACCACTGGATAGTTCTCATTTCAAGGATTCCAGAACATTTGAGTTTGTATTTTTACGATTTTTCTACGAATTTCTATCGAATTTAGAAGTTTGGCCAAAATCTGAGAAAATCAGATAAAAAGAAAAAAGGGAAACTGTAGCAGTGTCAGCGGTGCGCGCGACGCCGGCGATGGCAACGAGCGTGTTCCGGCTAATCGACGGCGAGTCAAGGTGCACACCAAGCGCGACCCTGCTCAGGGCACCGAGGCGGCTCGGAATCACCTACACGGGCACGTGCGCGCGGCCGGGAAGGTGGTCGGCGGCGAGCGGCGGCGCGACGCGTTCCGGCGAGAGGAGGCAGCGAGGGGAAAAGTTAGGGCGCGCACGAGCTTCACGGAGTGACGGAGGTGCTCACCGTAGCACGTGTGCACGTGGAGGGAGGCCGGAGTAGGGACTTCGTCGGAGGGGCGGCGTGGTCCGGTGAACGGCGACGGGGAAGAAGAGGATTTCCGGCGATTCCACTGCGCGAAAGGCGAGGATGTCAGCACGGGGGTGTGCGCAGGTGAGGGGTGCATCACCCAAAGCATGGAATCAAGAAGAGGCTCACCGAGATGACCGAATTTCGCGATGAGCTCGACGACGGTCAACCGGCGGCCATGAGCGGACTTCGCGTCGATTCTCGCTGCAGAGTGGGGGAACCCGGAGTTTGTGTTGCGTTTGAGGTTGAGGGGCTCCTAGCACATCTTTTCGCTGTTGGGCTCAGGGCGGGAAGTGCAGCGGAGCGGCGGCGCGGCGGTGAGCTTGAAGCGGCGGCAATGGCGGCTCGGCTGCTCCGTGCACTCGCTGCGAGGGAAAGGACGGGAGGACAGCTGCGGGTTGGGCGACGGCCAGGAAAGGGGTTGAACGAGTCGTCGACGCTGTGCCGCGCTGACGGCGGCCACAGTTCGCCGGAATGGGCAGCGGCTGAGGATCGACGGCGAGGTCGACACATGTCGCTACAGTACCGTTTTCGAATTTTCATTTGAATTTTGCACGTGCTGACTTGATTTGATTGAAACCCAACTTTACTGTGCTCCAAAAAATCTGATAAAATCAGTTCTGGAAGGTTTCAGTGAGTTGAACATTTTTCCTTATTACAACTTTTGCTAATTCGATTTAGATTTTGAATTAAAATTCAATTAAGTCAGATTTTGAATAAAGAACTTTGATTTAATTGAGCCCATTTCTTTTTGTAGAAAAATCCACAAAATTCTCCAAAAATTTCTCTTTGGCCATGGATGTCAAGGAAATTTTCAAATGGGCCCACTTGTATACAAAATTTTGAATTTGTAGTTCAAGTTCATATTTGACCATTTTCAAATGATTTGTTTTTAAACAACTTTTCTAAAGTGTTCAATTTAGCATTTGGTATCAAAAAGCACTAATCACTAGATTGGGGTCTTCATTAGAGTGAGATGTTACAGCAACCGGCCACCCGCAGAAGAAAAATCCCCGATCTCCATCGCTTGCTTTCGCCGCCTGCGACAACGACCTCATATAGCATGCTCCAAGGATGCACAGCCGGAGACTATCAATCGCCATCAATTGCTGCCCTGCTGGAGATAGTGCTCATCCCCCGCTTCTACGGCAGTGGATGGGGGGATCGGACCTGATTGGGAGGGATTGTTGGCGGCCGCTTTCCCTCGATAAATCGATGGCAGTACAATGACTCGTGGAATGGATCCGCCGTATCAATTGGATCCCCAGGTTAGCATCCGCGCATTTGCCCTCTGATTCCCGATTCGGTTGGTTTTGGGTTAAGTTGAATTAGTTAATGTATTATTTGAGCTCCGTCTGATGTAAGCTAGGTGATTAGCCGTTTCCAATTTTTTTTGGCGGCGGCGGCGACTGATTAGCAGCAAGATTGATCACCCTCAGCCTCAGCCACAGATTTTTGTTTTTGGCATTCCGCACAATGCTTTTGCTCGGTTCATATTCCTATTTTTTTTCTATGATCCGTTTCTCTGATTGATTGCCCACTAATTTCCCCAAATCGATGCAGACTGCCGATTTGAGGATCTACCAGGATGTGATTTTCATCTGTACGAAAGTTGGTAATACAAGTATGCCTCTTTCTGGCACAGTTATACGACAAGATCAATCCTGCATTGTAATTTGTTTCTTGACATATCCTCATCTGAAGAAGAGATTTCGGAATTCAGTGGCATCTGCAGCCTGCAAGCACCTTGTCATGCTTATCAGATGAAGGTAGCATCACGGTTTTCTTTTCCTTTTCTAACAACTGATCCACGAGATCCAGTTTTTTTGAAGAATTTGGTAGTGGTCTTCAGATTTGGAATGGCTGTATTATGATTGTTCACTATTATTGGTAGACTATTCTGGGTGATAAGGCCTCTTGTGTAAATTATGGTTGCCTGCAATTTTTTTCAGAAATCTCTAGGAGTTTAAGTAGATGAATGAATACATATACTTGTTTTTTTAACCAACACATACATGTTACAGTTTCACCAACGAGCTGTTGCAATGGCATTATATTCTTACTGGGGGATATTGAGCTAATTTTAACCTTGTTCCCTTGTTACCATCTTCCTAAATTGACAGTTTTTGCGGCATTGTTGCTGAATGATCATGTTGTTCTCATGTATATTTTTTGTTTGAATTGTTTGCCACTAGTATATTTGCGTTAGGGAATCCATGTTAACAATACATATATGCTGTAACAAAAACTTTTGCGTATGAATGAGCTGTTGAGCAGTAATAAAGGTTGTCTTCAATTATACATGGTGGCCAAATTGTTCACGCTGTGTGTCAGAAGTTTAGATGTGATAATTGTAAATAAAATCCTTGCAGCTTCTAGGTGATAGCTATGGGTCCAGGATGGTGTGTTTTCTGAATCTTGAAAAATACGGTGTCGATGAAACCAATGATCTGTGAATTTGTTTTCAATTAGCATATAAATATGTTGTTTCCATCTGTGATTATGGGTCCAGCTCATGGTGATTCATTAATTTTAGAAATGTGAAATGACTATTATTTATTATTGTTTATATTACGGTTGTTTCAGTTGACCAGGTCTCCTGAAAAATTATGGGCTGGTTCCATGCTCTTATTGGAGAGCGACCAACAGGCATGGATGCCTGGCAGCCATTTGAGTTGGGTACTGGTCATCGACCTGACACTGCAAATATGTTCTTTTGTATATCAATGTCTGTATACACATGACTTGTCAAACAACCGCCGTGTGGGATTACAATGATCACATTTTTTTGGTGCTTGTCATTTTATTCATTTTATTTTAGAGGTTTGCATCTCACATGTTTGTTGGAGGCAACTAGTTTGGAAAAAAGTGAAATTGTGTCAGGTTAAGTGAGGCATCGACGTTTGAAACAGTTCCTGTTTGATTCACTATCCTCCTTAATGAAAGAAAGCTCCAATACATTTTTTTGCTGATGGTTATTAAATATTATCTCTTCTTTACAACTGTCCTGTCATTAGTTTATTGTAATACCACGTCTGCCAATATGTAATGTGGCTCACAGGGCTATGGCTTCTATAACATTTAAGAAAATATGCATCTGCCAAGCTAGTGACTTGATTTCTTCAACCTATCTGTAAACTATAATTTCCCAATTATCAATACACATCCTAGAATATCTGATATTACTACCTTAGCAGTGTTCTCTATTTTTTGTGGTTACATGTGCCTGCATTCGCAGGATTTGGTTACATGTACCTGCATTGGCAGGATTTACAGTTTTTTAGCTTCCTTGCCTGTGCTGACGCAGTGGAGATTTCTATTTCGGCAGCTTCGGAATCAGTGTGTAGGTGAAGTTTTTGGGTCCACGATGGTGTGTTTTCTGAATCTTGACCAATATGGTGTCAATTAAAAACCATTGATCTGTGATTCGTTTTTCCAGGTACAATATAATGTCTTGTTTATGTTTGCAGATAGCAAGCTCATTGGTGATTCATCAATTTTAGAAATGTGAAATTGTTGTATATTTTTGTCTTCTTATTATGATAGTTTCAGGTAACTAGGTCTCCTGTGCAAATTATGGGCTAGATCCAAGCTCTCATTTGAGAGCAACCAACAGGCAAGGACGCATGGCAGCCATTGTAGTTGGAGTACTGGCCATCAAGCTGTCACTGAACTAAGAAGAAGCTAATTGATGGCCTTTAGGCAGGCATATAGGCATAGCACAAAATGATTTCAGATGTAAATATATTTTATCTAGTTTTATGTTTTTCAGCTACCATCACATTCTCGTTTCTTTTGTATCTTGATGACTGTACACCTTTAGCTTGTTAAACATCAGCGACGTGGCATTACAATGATAAAATTTTCTGGGTTCTGCCCTCGTGATTCCTTACGTTTGATTTTGAGAGATTGACATCCAAATTTTTATTGGAGGCATTTAGTTTGACAAAAGTGAATTTGTGCCATTTTGGACGTAAAGTCTCGGCTGTAGCCCAAATTGCAAACTTCTTCATATAAGTTCTTTTACTGTAATTTAGACAGTGATTTTTGAAGCACTTGTAAATGCAGCAGCGACCTGACAATTGTACGTGATAGTCTGATACTTCTTAACCTTGGTACTTAAGTAATGAACAATGCCACGTTCCTTTCTATGACCATGGATCTGAGTTTTACGATTCAACCTGTGCAGATGAAGATTCGTGGCCGTTTCCTAATAGATCCAACAGTGATGAATCAAAACAGGTCTAACGGGCCAAGAAAATGTGTAAATTTTCCCAACGTTAAAATGAAATCTAGTAATTTACATCATATGATGCGCAAGTTAGCCTGGACTCACAAACAAAATTGTGTGTCAAAATAAAATTGAAGCAAACGAACGCACAAATACTGCAGTAGAAAAATTGGTACGTTTCCAAGCGTCCGCTGAAGCTTCTCCATGCATTTGCCCGGGTCTTCCAGACGCTGGACGCAACGAAGACGATGCATCCCATCCGGAGCAACTCCTCTTCCGAGGTCAGCACGGCGATCTAATGGGTGCGCTAGATGGAACGGTTTGTGTGCCAGCGACTCGGGAAAGCTTTGCGCCTCAGTTCGGCCTTCTGAGATGGGCCCTCCACTCGAGGAAGTTGATGTGGGGAGACGCGCGCGCGTAGGCCTGGCGCGCGGTCACCGACCTGGCTACAGAATAAGGATTCTGTAGCTAGCTACAGATTATACCTGCTCTCTCTCTCTCTATATATATATATAGGAAGCCTTTTTTCTACTCCCGGATGTAGTTACTCCCACATTTGTATCTCTCAATATACGATGCATCTACTCATACTTGAGGTTTCTAAAAAAAGTATGTACACATACTTGATTTTTAAAAGTGGTATGTGGACATACTTTTTATTTTTTATGAGGATACATCAAGTATATGGACATACTCTTTTTTCTATACAGGAAACATGATACATATCAAGGTGCAAAAAAATATGAGTTCCACTCAAAATTTTTTATAGTTATCACTTTGAAAAATCTTATTTTGGGTATGTGTACATACTCAAAATGATAAATGGGTATGTACACATACCCATGGTGGTTTTTTAAATGTGGGAGTAACTACACCCGGGAGTAGAATGGATTTTCCCCATTTTACTCCCGGGTGTAGTTACTTCCACTTCTGAAAAACCACCTTTGGTATGTGTATATACCCATTTATCATTTTTAGTATGTACACATACCCAAAATAAGATTTTTCAAAGTGATAACCATGAAAATTTTTAAGTGAAACCCATATTTTTTTCACCTTGTTATATATCACGTTTTCTGTATAGAAAAAATAATATGTCCATATACTTGATGTATCCTCATATAAAAAAAAAGAGTATGTTCACATACCACTTTTAAAAATCAAGCATGTATACATACTTTTTTTAGAAACCTCAAGTATGCACAGATATCTTTTAAATTATGAGATACAAATGTGGGAGTAACTACACCCGGGAGTAGGAAAAAAGCTATATATATATATATATATATATATATATATATATATATATCCTAAGCCACACACACTTGGATTTTAAGCAGCTGATATCCTAAACCCGAATTGTTATTGTCAATCATGCAGTACACCCTAAATCTGCCACATGTAAATAAATTAAAAAATATCTGAAATTTTAGTCACTTGTTTTCAAAATATTAATGCTTGTACCTATGCTCACCATACATTTGCAATTTGGAATCAGAGAAAGCAGCGATATCTTCTCAAATGAAAGAAGTGGATTAAAGTCATCAATATAGATTTTCACATTGGTTTTCTTTGACTAAATTTAGCAGCCTCAAAATATTTTCTATGTAACACAAGGCAATGACCAATTCAAGAAATTTCTTATTAAAAACCTAGCAAAGACAAAGAAAAATGGTAAGAAAATAAATTACCATTGCAAAGACATTGTATCATTATCCCTCGTCTGGTCACCAAGAGCACAGCCACAAAGTGTTTCAACTTGGTACATATATTTCAAATATGATGAATTGTAAATTAATGACTGAATCATGCGGTGAACAAACAATCAACATGGGCAGTGCATTCATTTTAATGCTAATAGAAGGGCAAGAAAATAATAATTCCATAGCTCCAGAAGACCCAATAAACTTGAACCCAACAGATCGCTGGAATAAAATTAAGCCCAGTGAAAGCAAATATAAAAACAAAGAAGACACGTTCACATCTCACGTCACTGGATTAAACCTTCAACGTTCCTAAACCACGAATTTCAGAACAAATAGCCACTCAAAAAACAAAACACAAAAATATCGCAGAAAGTAAACTGGTGAAGACAGGGTGCAAGCAGTCAATACAATAGATGCCTTCATAGAGAGTTTCTGAGCGGGCTCCATTCGCCTTCTTAGATGGAAACGAATTAGGAATTCTCTTAGAAAAATACTTTGGAGGCCTTATGAGCGAATTGAATTGTACATTTAGAGCGATTCTCTCCTAATCCACAAAACAACGCTTGAACTATAACTAGTTCCCCTGAATCAGCAAGGAAAAAAAGTAAATTAATCTAGCGCAGACATGCAAACATCAAAAGTAACCCATTGATAATGAGCCAACCTTCAGAAGTAACTCACTTTTGTTTCCAAAATCCATTTGCATGCGTCAAACAAATGCAAGGGTGGAGAAGTCAAAACAATAAAATATTTGTCACATTTCCAACAGAGAAACGATGTAGTTAGCAGTACATTAAATAACAATTTGAGCCTGCAATAGGTTCCAAAATCAAGAGAAATAAAAAGAAGGGCAAACACCAAAACAGAAAGGAGCCACTATTATATATCTCATTCAATTTTTTTACCAAAATTTACCTCAAGAGACACTATCTAATTTTCTGGCCTGCTAAAGTCATGATTATTGTGGTTATATGCAGCAACAATGCCAATGGTCCAGTAGTACTAATATTTAGAAAATTAATCAAACAAATGTCAGATTAAAAAACTGTTAACATGACATATTTTCCAGGGTGAGGCGGCTCATCCATGGCATCCACCTGTGAATTGAATTAACTATGGCATCAAATCATGCAGGGATGAACAGACAGAGAAGAATGCATTGCGGTCCATTAGGCATTTGGTAGGCACAGAAGAATGCAATAAATTATACTGCTGTATAACGCAGAACTCTTATTACAGATAAAAGTATAAAAGCAATCTCTGAATTTTTGTGTGCGGTATCTCTAGTACACATAAAAAGGTATAATGTGGAAGATCACAACAAGAAAAAAGAAAAGAAGAAAACATAGATATCAAGGGACCACGTAACTCTTATTTTTCTAGAACATCACAACAAGAGCATCAAGCTACATAGAAGGCCATAATTATCCTACGTTAGAGCAAACAAAAAGAAAAACCATGCATGGCGTTCAACCACCAAGATATGGCTTACCTTTGCATGCTTCAAAGCTTTAAGCCTCTAGCTGTCAGTTCAATTTTGATGTCAAAATTCAGGTACATCAAACAGGGCATTAACACATGAAGAGGTAGGCTCTTGCAGCCCACTGCTGATATACCTCTAAAATATTATGCGCCAGTAAATGGATCAGTAAGTGATAACAGGGGAAAAGCCTCTTATGGATATGAAACCCATAAAAAATAATAAAAAACACACATATTTCCAAAATGTATGCACGATACACCATGTTATCTATAAAAGCACATGAATTCCTAATTAAAGGCAACAAAAATAACCTCCAAGAATACATGGTAATAACTGCTCTATATAGTTTGGAATCATAATTATGATACAAAATATCTTTAGAAAACACAAAGTGGTCTATACACTAATGAATTGTGGATATTCTTCATGTGCACCATGGCAACAGCATAATTAAATTCCCTGGACTCTAGACGTACCATGAAATAGACCTACTCCCAGCGCACTCACCAAAATCCTTGTCACTCAACGTCCAATACAGCAGACATGAAGGCATGCACACATAGCACTCATAATTTACAATTGACGCTACTCAATCCCTGGAGTGAACAAATCACTCCAAGTGTGATCGTCATGAAGCATTATATAAAGGCAAATCACCTGCAGAGTCGACACAATTATCTTGAGCCTCTTACCAAGCTTAAACAGGAAGCCAACTATGCACGAACCGTAAGTTTCTTTATTAGAGCAACATACCTGCCTAGCTCTTGTGCTTTGTTGGCTGTACAAACCCTCTTCTACCCTAATGCTGTGCTTGGCTGTGTCAAAATCTTGAAACAAACAACTCCTTACTCCCAGAAGGAAAAACTTTCCAGAGGCACCATGATATATCCTTTGGTTCCTGAAAATATAGTACATCATACAAACAAGGAAGTGCACAATCTCATACTATGAGCACGTAACAGAAGAATCCATGAACACACACATCCAAATTTTTGGGTCAAAACCACTGCACTCGTATTGACAAGCACCTCATATGATGTGTACATGCACACGTAGAGTTCCACGAACACAATAAATGGCCCTCCCTCATTGCCGACCAGTGACAGAGAAAACGGCGACATCCCAGCTGGACACCGTGTACAACGCCTCGGCCCTCATCAACTCCGGCGTCTGTCCCAGTGATGGAGGCAGATCGCAGTGGCACCATGCAGAACACTGCGCGCAAGGCTGCCTTCATCCCTGACAACGTCACTCCCGTTGGCCGTCGATCTCCTCGGACTTCTGTTTGTAGTAGTGGAGCAAGAAACACAGGAGAAAATCGTAGAGCACCAAAAAGAACAAGGCATACCCAAAATAATAGCAAGATCTGAGAAAGGAAGCTCATCCAATCCCCTCAACATCAGCCGCCAAATCTCAGCCAAATCACCAAACCCTAAATCAATATCTAAAAATCCGTGGGCAAAAAGAACAAGCAGATCCACACGCCCCGATCAAATTCCCGGCAAGTGCCAAAAACGGTGGGGGAATAAACCATAGAGATGTGAAACCAGGGTGCTAGCAGAAAAGGAAAAAAGGGGAGAGATCAGGACTTCAGGAGCATACTGGGAGGACAGTCGCCGGAGAGCGTCGTCGTCGCTTAGTGGCCAATCCTCCTACAGCTAGAGCAGGCGGCGAGGCGATCACCGGTGCACAGATCGTCTGATCATCACGCAGATTGTCATTGCGCTTCTCAGCAGGCGGCGACGCGATCCACGTCTGTGTGATTGCAAAGTTCTTCGAGGTGCCGAGGGCCGCCAGGGATTGAGAGGCGGTGAACCATGATCTTCCTCGATCACCAGCAGCGGTGAACCACGTTTTTGATCGCCGCAAGGGATTGAGAGGAAACCGGAGAGATAGAAAAGTTGCATGGGAGATTGGAAGCCGCAGCGAAGCGGTTGGGTTGTGGTTGAAAATTTGATTCGAGACGGAAAGGTTGCGTGGGAGTTGGAAGGACAGTTCGGCTTGCTCTTTGGAAGGAAAGGTTCTCGTGGAGATCGGCAGGAAATCTCGCCTGGCTGTTTTCGAAGGAAAGTGCCGCGGCCCGGCCCCCGTAGGAAAGCCAACGATCTTCACGCCGAGGTGGGCTCCCGTAGCATGCGCAATAGGAACCACATAATCTCGGTGCCTTTGGTCCCGGTGGGTGTTGCGGGAGGGTAGACAGTAGCCGGTGAGAAAAACATTTTTTTTGACCCTCAAATGTTAAACTTTTTCTGTTATAACGTGTCGCAAGGTGTTACATTCCCTATAATGACCCCACATATCCTTAAATCCGATGGTGGAGGTAGTGATGAAGATAGCAATCAAGGGTGGATCTGAAGTTGGGTACACAAGATTTAGGTACGCTAACAAAAAATAGGTAACTCGTGCTTTATTAGTTTATTATTATTAGATGCGCATAGGAACGAGGATCCGAATGGTTGAATGACCGGCTTGTATAGATTGCACGATACGCACTCGTGCCCAGCCTGGGCTGAGTATCGACGGGAGTTTATCTTTTAGTTCAGTTGGATATTATTGATTTTCTTGCTCGTCTTTAAAAGGAGTACATCTCCATGTGTTGATTTCGTGAATAAATTACCACTTTAATTGACGGGAAAAAAGGGAAAAATGCATCTTCAGTTTTCATCATATAAAGTCAGAAATATTCCTGTCAAAAAAGGAAAGTCCAAATTAAGTATTGATGCAACATTGCTTGATCAGATTGCTTGGGATCCGTTTGCACTCTTTTGACCGGATAAACATAGTACCTGGCACGTACGAGTACAACTATTGTGATATAGAGTGCATTACAGTCATAGTTGATGATGCAATGTTTTCTTTTCCACATGGGTGTCTAAGTAAAAAGGTTATATTTCTGATTGGATCTTGTTTTGCATTATTTCCTAATAGATAGTTCAGATGTGTGCAGAAGCACTGTCATGGTCAGAGCTTAAACGTATCCAAAAACATTACGTAGACAGCAATGTAGAGTTTCAGAATTTCTATCAAAACACATATTTTTTTCCTGCAAACTTGGTCTCTAATATTGTGCACCAGTAGCAAAAAAAATATGTAGAACCGGAAACTACTGGTATTTTAGTGTGACATCAAAATGGACTTCAGAGAACTACTCCCTCCGTTTTTTATATGTTGTCGTTAGGACAGCTTTTGCTAGTTCAAATTGAACTAGCTTTGCTTGTTTGAACGACAAGAAAAGAAAAACAGAGGGAGTACTTAATTTGAAAGCTCTAGGAAGTAAAGAAAAGCAAGGATCTATTCTTTAAAGTTGCTAGAATCCACCATGTTGAAGTTCCACTGGAAGTACTCAAGCAGTTTCAGTTACAATAATCAACAATCAAATGCAAAAAAAAAAAAAAAAACATTTATGTGAATAAATGATGATATAACTAAGTCTCTGTACACGCCACGCCACGCTTCGATTCCTCTTCTGCATGGCGTGGCAAGCTCGCACACTACCGTCATCGCTGTTTCATTTGTCGTCGTCTATTAGATCAAATCTTTCTTTGCCAAATACGATCGACACATGATTATGCCATGAAATGTATGTCGAGGTTTGTCTGCTCCCGTGATGTGAATGGAATTTTGGCATGTGGAGTATGATTTTTTTTAAAGAGTGTGGAGTATGAATTACTGCATATTCTATAAAAGGGGCGTAGAAATTTCGTCGCCCCATCACAGTGTGAAAAAAATATCACATTTTCTTGAACATGGCCCCTTTCAACTAAAATTTGTATATTTTAATTCCATTGCCTCCCATCAAATTTCGTTTCTGCTCCGTCACTGAAGCCATCCCTGGCAACGGACGTTTCTCCTCGGAAGCAACGGCCACGCTCGATCAAGACCCAACGGTCAATGTGCCCTCAGAGGCGTCCTGCGACCCTGTGCGGATTCAGCCTCCTCTGCCCCTTTCCACCGCCTCCGCACGCACGTTCGTGCAGCCGCGCCATGTCCTACTTAAGCAGCACAGCCTCCTTCCACAGTTCGCACTTTCGCAGTACCTCACGCTTGAGCACATTTCATCATGTGACACACCTACTATTCTCGCACCTTTTCTCTTTCAGTTGTGTATTCTAGGCTGACCGAGTGTAGTGCGCATGTGGCTTCCAAACAAGTGTGTTCCTGTGCCATTATCTTCTGCTCACTTCTGTTCTCTGCGAGCAGCAAAGGGCCTGGCTGTAGAATCGTAGTCCACTCAGACAGCACAACTGATGCTTCCTTCGTGGAGGCTCGCTCGAATAATCCCTGAAACATTATTTGGACTATTCTTTGAGGTGCGATCATGCTTTTTAATTCCAGTCAGTTCACCTTCTTAGATCTCTAGCGTCCCGATTCTGTTATTGTTCTCAGAATGTTTTGTACTTCCAAACCAGAGAGCTACCCAATGCAGGAGAAGAGATGCAAGTCTTTCTCGCCGCTTGCTCGTTGAGCTCATTCGACCTAGCTCTGGATCAATACAGGCGTGTGGCAGAGATGTAAACCAAAGATTTGCGAAAGGATTGGATGATTACATGGTGTGTAGTTTGTAAAGCGCGAGTGATTTGTGTTCCTATAATTAGGCCCCCACGTTATCTTGGATCAAGGACGTACTGCAAGTATACTGCAGATGAACATGTGCTCATGGTGACAGACTGATTTTGTGTTGCTTCAAATTATCTTGATCAAACTGAATTCTAGCTTCTCGAGGTTCAACAAATCTGCAGTTATTCTGATGGCCATCCTTTATGGGCATCTTGGTTAGAGCTTTGCAGAAAATGCCTAGATCTTTTATGAGCCACACACTCTGACAAAACACTCAGACTGGCATGCACTGAACATAGTAAAGACGATGGACTGATGTTCTGACAGAAAGTGATAAAAACCAAGATAAGCAAATGTACATCTGAATACAACATCTGGAGCTGCATTTAACAGACACCCTTTCTCAAGCCGAATTTTACATACATGATGATCTTCACTCATTGCATTTCTCATCAGCACATAGAAAATGCACCTTGTTAACAAATGAAGGTTGCAGCGCAACTATACCAAGTCGTCAACAGTTTTACTGAAAAGTTTAGTCTTCCAAGTCATCAACAGCAATCTCATTCAGTCCTGAACCCAATGAGACACCACGCTAGACAACAGAAACGAAACTGAAATTACCAAATTGTAGGCAAGCAAAAGTAAATGAAAGAATCAGTCTTCTGTAGAAAACATACCTTCAATGAAGGATTTAGTGAGAACGTAGTATTAGTGGGTATGTACAGCACCAGCCACTGCTCCAACACTGCATGTGCAGTTGGGACAAAATGAGAACAGAATATGTGGGATGCACAAGTATGCCATTCTTCAGTGTGCAGCATTGTATCTTACCACAGAAAGCAATGGTCCTTGCTTAAATTTGTTATGGAAAGCAAACGCAAGCGGTTTTGCTTCTTCTCCAGGTCCTCTAATGAATCCACTTAATACACACACAGGATTTCATGTTAGAATTGAATGCCATCAGAATTAATGATAAAAAACACACATGTAAATCAGAAGACTCTGCTCTTACACTAGAGACAGTGAGACAAGTGGAGATCTCCTCACATCATACACAGCAACAAGACCACGGTACATTTCATTTCCATCTTTGAACGATACTGCCAGACGTTCCCCTGAAGCATCCCATGCCAATTTCTCTATTCCTCGGCTAGATGAAACAATTAAATCATAAATTACTGAACGGAAGTGAAGACTCTAAGGCTATAATAATGGATGAACTTCATTAAGATAAAGTGTTTACTAAATGAAAACATGTGTGACAGCAAGAGGTCAATCCTGAAGACAATTAGGAAAATAGATCCTACAAAGCTATGTTATATAAATAAAGAATGACTTCCAAGCTAGATAAGATGAGAGCAGATTCATTTTCTAAAAATTACATGTTCCATACAGAATTACCAAATAATTGCAAATGACGTTAGCTGAAATACCATCAGCTAATTTTAGCAATCTGTAGCATACGGTGCATATGTGGTCAAGATTATGATTGTAGTGCATCAGTTCTTACCTAACAATCAGAGAGGATATTTCTGGAAGTTCAACCGGTAAAAGATGGGCATCTGATGATAAGGAATACAGAAGAAATTATCATAATTCATAAATAAAAGATAAAAATAGCTTCAGAGCATCAAAATATCTGGAGGGAGGCAGAGGTCTGTATATACCCAAAGATGGTGGCTTAGATGAGAAGTGAATTGAGCCAAGTGTTGTCGAATTAGAAAAGGATAACAATGCAACACGGCCTTCTGGGTCCCAATTTGCTCCCTGATCAGAACAAAAACATATGAGAAACAGCTGTAGAACAAGATATCATCCAACATACTGCATTAGGGGCCAATGGACACATTGATTGGCCACAGAACTGATTATGTATAGATAATTAAAATTTATGCAATATATTTACAGTACTTAAAGTTCCAAATTAAGGTTGCTAAACAAGCTTCTATATTTGAATCTAATTCCATCTGGAAAATTAATTAAACCATTTAGAGTGGTTGCACACACAAATCATTCAGTAAAAATTAACAAGTCAAGAAAAAATTTAACAAGATTTTCATGATTAACAGATCCTAAAAAATTTCTTAAGTAACAATTAATCAATGAAATATGGTGAGTTATTTATTCCTTCTTCACTAAGGAGTAATGTGCTCCATTAGTCCAATGTATTCTCTCTCTTTTTTTACTGAAGCACTCCAACATAAAATATTGCAACCAAGATAATATTGAAAGGCAAACAAATAAGGTTGAATGCTTAAAATAAAGTTGGTCAGAGCTGATTTATTACATACAGACACATATCCATTGGATGAAGACCAGGGTTCTGAAGTCCAAGTGTTTGTCTCCCAGAAGTGAAAAGTTCCATCGCTGACATAGAAAAACTATGTAAATATTCTGAAAGATTAGTTAGGAGGAAGCTAAAAGCGAAATAAATGAAAAATTGACCATACAATTTAGCAGCTAGAAGGTAATCTCCGCTAGGTGACCATCGCACTAATGATATACTGCTTAATCCACGCCGTATAGGAGTCCCCAACCCTGTAGAAAGGAAAGATGTCCAGATATAAGTATACAATTCCATATAAAATGGGCGTGGTTGTCTACATTTAGGAAAAGAATGCTTAACATACCTTGAGAAACATCCCAAATTGTGAATGATGGACTATCGCAGGAGGCGGATGCCAGGTATGTGGAAATATGTCAAGGAAAAATTCCTACTTGATACTGATCTTTGATGTTATTTAGGTTTTCAAAATATAAATATAAGAGATGAAAACCAACAATAACATTTGCCAGATGCTAGTATGAAAGTTTATCAAGGATATCTTCCATCAGGCTTCCAACATAGTGCAGTAACTAGCTCAGCTGAAGAACAACGAAGAACATCCACAAGTATCCACTGACCACCAGAACCTCTAGGGAAGGAACTGAAGGAAGAAGAGGTGACTCCAGATTTCATGAACGGAACATTGCCAGGATATGATGCTGACCAGAGACATATGCCTCCCCTGAAAAGAATGTGAGTAACTCAATATCAAAGTAAACTATGCAAGCAGCTATTCTTTGAGAAAAACTGCGGTGGTGTGCCCAGTTGCCCACCTGAATTGTTCTCGATTCTGAAAATAAAAATATTACAAACTATGCAAGCAGTTGTTAAGACATTGCAAGTGTGTGGATTCAAGCTAGAGTACAACATGACCAGGTGGTAGTAATACGCACCTGCAGCCAACTGCAATCATCTTCCCACTGTTTGGCCTCCACTCCACAGCCTTAACATCCTTTTGATGGTCACTTGCTAAGATGCACGGTTCTTTACTGCCTGTTTAAATAAAGAGAAGCCATTATTGCCACTTGCAGATATGTTGACGGTCACAGTTTAGATCATAAAACTAATACAACAAAACAACTAGGCAAATCTCACCTGCGTCCTCAAAGTCATGTACTGTAACCTGGTTCTTCCCAGACACAAATGCTAGACAGTGCTTGTGTGGATTCCAGCTTACTTTCTGGGTGTCGAATTCTTCTAGCAGATTTGGCTGGCACAAGACAACGATTATTTGTGAGTATGATTACAACCTTAAGGAAGATGTTCACATAGTTGACTGAATCGATTCAACAAGTAGGAAGCAAATGCAGAGTTCAGAGTAATTTTCACAAGGACAGATGATTGAGGCACCAATTTTCAGAGAACTGGGCAGTGGCAAAACATTAGAAAATACCAGGAGGAAGTTGAATTAAGGACAATGGACTGAAGTGCGACTCACATCCAACGGAGGGAAGATCATCTTTTTGAAGAACTCGGACACGGTGGACACCAAACCAGCTGCTGGTGCGGTCTCAGCATCAGCAGCAGGCTCGGCCTGGTCGGCAGCAGGAGGCTGGCGGTTGGGGAGAAGAGCATCGGGCTGGAAAGGGATAGGGCTGAAGACCATTCCCTGCAAATGCCGAACCCAAATTCAATCGAAATTCCTCGTCAGGTAACCACAAAGCGGTCGAAAGATGAACAGTAAAGGCGAAAGTTTTGGGGAGCGGACTTACGAGGACATTCCCGTAGGCGTCCTTGGCGCGGTCGTCGGACAGAGCATCCGCCGCAACTGCAAGGTCAAGCAGATCGAGTCGAATAAAAAAAACTGCGAATAGTTCACTGGTTGGTTGGGAACGAGAGATTGATTGGGGTGCTGCTTACCGAGGTCGCGGTTGATCTCGCAGATGGTGACGGCGCCGGGCGGAGGGAAGCTCGGCATCTTCGATTCGCTTGGGCGCTTGAAGCTAGGGTTGGGGGCTTGGGGTTCGCCGTCGACAAGACAAGGCGGCGGAAGCAGTCACCGTCGGGGGACAAAGCGGCGGCGACGGCGAGACCAAGGCTTTGGCTTAGCTTAAACCCTTTTGCGCTTGCGAGTTGCGACAAGATAGGTAAACGACGGAAGGATGGCTGCCACGTGTCGAATCCAACGATCGAGATGTAGTCAACATTCCAACTGGTATGTGGGTCGTCTCCAAGTCTGACGCCCGTTTCAGTCCGATGCTTCGGCTTCCCGCCTCGCGCTCCACTATCGACCAAAGATGATACTCAACTGGAATACCACCGAGAGATTGCTGCAATTTACAAGACTTTTCGCAGAACCTTCGTAAGGCATTTTCTACATACTAGTATCGATCAAAGGAAGCATACAGACTGTCCTGGGAGAGAGTTACAGTAAACAAATGCTTGATCTGAGTTTTTTCTAGATGCCGAGGGTGAAACAGAAATAGCAACTTTGACCCTGTTCGTTTCTTTTAGCGCTAAATTTTAGAGGCCTCTAAATAAAGATAATCTAGTACTAAATAAAGTCTAATGATAAAATCTTTTTACAGATGGGTACATCTTTACGAGACGAATCTAACGAGCCTAAGTAAGCTATGTTTTGCTACAGTAATGCTACAGTAACCATAGTCTAACCACGGATTGCTTACCCTCATTAGATTCGTCTCGCGAATTAGACCAGGAGTTCTGCAGTTAGTTTTGTAATTAAACTTTATTTAATACTTTTAAATGATAAGATTCTTTTTTTAGACCCCTCTAAATTTTAGACCCCTATCAAACGAACACCCTTTGCTTGACGAGGAGTGTGATCAGAGAGGTAATCACAGAATCACACATATCAGGTATAGAAACTATGACTTATTCCATGTTTATTTCTAAATTCAATGCGACTTCTGTCGAGTCATTTGGTTGGGGTTCCCAACATACATCATTTGCAAAAAGGAGTTCCCTACTGTACAGCCCTAAACAAAAATGAGAGGTGATGTGAGATAACGCAGGCCAAACATGCACCCCCTAGACACACGCTAAACATTTGCAGTTGACACCTTCACTGAATGTCCTTTTTTTCCCAGCCTCTACATTAACAAACAAATAGAGAGGAGCAAAGCATTGCTGGGAAAGCTGAATGGAATGACAGCCTTGAATGATGCCCCAGCTACCCGCAATACTCCAACCAGCATGTTGTGAATTCTCCCTCGAATTGGAACATCATTTTGAGATCTTCGAGCATATTCAAGGGTTCAATGTGACTATTGTCAGTTCGGGAGCACTGATGAACCTAATCAGGTCTTCAACTGTTCACTCTACATTCTGTAGCAACGAAATTCAAAAGGTTAATCAAGCTAGTGCCTAAGAAGTAAGAAACAAAAATGTGACATTTAAGCATTTGTCTGCACCACAGGAATTAATCAAGTTTTTTCAACCGATAATAATCAAATGTAATCAAGGCAGGAGGATATGAAAAACAGCTGTTAGCCTAGGTTTGCCAAACACCAAAAGAAACTATGACACAAAAAGCTCACTGAATAAAGTAATATATGAAAGATAGCCTAGCTTTTGTCTGTTGGAAGATACTAAAAAAATAACCAAAATAACTTAAGTCAGCTAGATAGCCTTGACAAATACCAATAAGAAACTATGAGTTCCCTCTCTTGCTATGTTTTGGCAAAGATCCAAACAAAAAAGGGTCTACCTTGAGCTTGCTGTTGCTAAGACATGTACAGCTTGCAGCACTTTGCTCGCCATAACTTTCCTAAAAATTAATCTATAAAATCCATGATGCAGAACAGCAGAACAACACACTCATAACTTTAAAATATTCAATAACTGCTATGCATTCGAGCAATCCTGCAACATATTAGCCTCCATTCAAACTTGATGCAAACTATTGTAAATTAATGTTCTACCTCTGATAATTCCCCTACAAATGCCAGAAGCTATATGACAACTTGTCTACACTAACGCCTGAAATAGCTGCACAATTCTGGGACCTCTTTTGTTGCTGATAAGAAAGGTAAAACTAAAACAGAAACTTGGGCTGAGATGAACTTAGACACACTTGGTATGCTCCAATGATTGCAGGAGCTTTGTGAGGTCAATGTTAGTGTTACTTTTAATCAAGATAGTGGTGCTCCTCTGGTAATATGAGAAAGATGATTTATACTCTTCTCAATCCTTTCATGAAGTTGTTCCAGTATACATTCTTCAGTTTGTAAAATTGAATTTCCTCCTAAGATTCAGCTTTTTGTCTGGCTTCTTTCTCGCAATAAGTTGATGACAATGAATTTGAATAAAAGAAGGATGAAATCATAGCCAGTGTAGTTTTTATGGGGAGGAAGAATCTGTCACTCATATGTTTATTAGTGTGCATGAGAATATCTGCATACGCTGCTAATTTTTTGAATTTGCATATTGTTAGTGATTATAAAAACATTGCTAAAAAGTGGCCTTGCCAGAAGAAGTTTAGCTTTTTTATCATTGTGCCAACTATACTGCTTTTTTTTTTTCCAACCAGTTTTGGAGGATCGGTGATACCCGTTCTGGCAGCTAATGAAAAGCTGGTGTCAAATGTACAAAACAATGGAGAAGTCGAAGAAATGGCTGGCCTACCTGAAAGATATGATAGAAACTCCAACGGCAATCTGATGCATCTGACGTGGTAGGATAGCATTCTGAGCACAAATGTAACTTGTCATGCATGACACGCTAAAAACGAGATGTCTTAGCCTTGCGCTGATCACTGGTTGAGTATGCTGACGATCTACTAGCTTTAATGATTGGTTGGTTTTGTTTCTCTAATCAGATCTGTAAAGAGTATTCGGTGAGAGAGAGAGAGAGAGAGAGAGAGTTATGCACAAAGTTAAACACAAAAAGTTGCTTTGATCCATGCTGGGGAAAAATACCTTGTACGGAAGAAACATAGTTGGGAGAGGACCTCCTTAAATATTCCTCAACCCAAAAAAATGATCTATTAAGTACAAACTTTCTTGGTTGCAGGATCACTCCTCGGTTTTTATTTATCTGTTTTTCTTTGGACCCTTAGCACTTGTCTGTAATGCTTGATTATCCACATAAGGGAAAAAAGTGTGCCTGATTCTGTACGGTATAAAATGGTTCGACTTCAGAACATTTTGGTCAGAAGTTTCAAATATTGATTACATCAGTGATGGTGACTGAGAAGTATGAGTTGCACTTGAGTCAGATCGATGCAATTAGAATCAGATCATTGGTGAAGCAATTGCTGACTTAGAAAACAATTCCAGTTAACAATTCCTGAGCTTCCCCAAAAATCCATATGATTGAATTCCTCTGCTCAATTTCACAGGAAAGAAAACACGAGGTCTGAACTCTTGGAATTTTTTCTGTGCGAAGACGAAGCACTGATGCACAATGCTAATTGCGTTATTATGTGCCCCTTTGCACGAGAAAAAGGAAATAATAAAAGAATCCACTACGGCCTGCAGTCATTCCTGGCACCCACGCACGCTTATGCAACGGCATGTAATTCCATGTGTTGTCTTCCTTACCATGCGCAAGTACTTTGTCCTCATACTTCCCTCCTTCTTTCACTTCAATTAGCCTGAGTCAATATGCTTAATGACTGGTTATTTAAATTCAAACAAGAGGCAGCAAGTGATGCGTGAGTCTCAATTTCCTTTGTTTTTCCTATGATGCCACCAAAGAGCTCCTCTTTTCAAATTCTATGTTTTTAGTTTCCATTCATGCTACTTCAATTCATGTGTTTTCCTATCGTTCGAAAGGCCATAATGAAGTAATTATCACAAGGTGGTGTGTGCGCGCCGACTTGTTCAATTAACTCTAATCGAATGGAAATTGATCGAAACTTCGTTGTTACCCTTTTCCAATTTCACGGGTTCATATTTACTGTTGATCGACGCAGCACATGCAACAACTAAATAGTAGTACACTTTTTTTTTTTAGTACTAGGTTTCCGGCAGAAGTTTAGCAAAACATATTAATATATAGCACTAACAAAGTGTGAGTTTGGCAATATAGTTAATTTTCTTTGGATGCCTTCCAAAGGTAGTCCTGGTAGAGATTGTTGCAACGACTAACAAGGAATTCTCCATCGACAACTCGAAAATTCTACTGTGGACTACTATGGTTTCAGTGCAAAAACATTAGCATGCTACTGTGGGGTCCTTGTGGGACATGAATTGCACACTGCACAGCATAAACCTCATTTCCATGCAAGTGATTTGTTATATATGAAATAACTAAAACTATTTCATGAAGTTAAAGTAAACTAACAGATATGGCATCCTGCCCATAAAGAGTTAGTAGGCCCACGGCCCCCTGTGCATATGTACTAGGTGGATAGAAGGTACAAAAACATCATAAGACCAAATGCAGGGTTATAAAAGAGTGATTACAAGCTGAGCACAGTGGGATAGTTGACCCAGAACCATCAATAAAAAACAAGCACACCTCTCAGGAGCATTAGCAGGAAAATACACAATACATTAAGAGTCAAGTTATGTAGCCTAACCCACAATCATCGTCGCTGTCAGAATCAGTTTGATCTACGAAAGGCCAACATATATCAGCATGCCCCTCTTCGTAACCATCTTTACTAGGATGCTGCAGGTCACCCACGTTCTGATTCTGGCATCCGTAACACCAACCTTAAAATATAACAGAAAAAACTTTTAAGTGCAAAGCTATAAATTGATAAACAAAAAAAAAAGATTAGAGGTGTAACAACACTATAAGGAGTAATGCATAAGAACAAAGTTTCACAGAGGCCACTCATTACTCGTATGAAATATGTCTGTTTAGTTTTTGGTAACACAATTGAAAATTGACCTAAGATTTCAAATACAAGCATTCAAATTGTGTACTTCGAGCAATTATAAGGAAAATTACAACATACCGTCATCAAGAGGCTCCAACAGGCAACAGAAATATGACTTGAGACCAAATAGTTGTTTCACTTCAGCAAAATATAGTCCTGAAGACCAAGCATCAGAACCCCCATGCTTTGCTTCAATGGTGAAATTGTAATGATGAAATATCTTGTCATAAGCCTCAATGCTCAAACACTGGCTGCGAAGTTCACCAAACTTGTGTTCGATGCCCTATAGATAGATAAAAAACAATCATAAACATAATCTCAATTGAACTATACTGAAAGGAAAATAGCAATGAAGAGGATTGACAAACCTCAAATCGATTTCTTTCTTCAGATTTGGTGAAAGCAAGGAAGCATTCCTCACTCATCCACTTAATACCCTTCTCAAGTGTTTCTTTATGAGAAACTCTCTTCATACTCTTATGGGAGTCCTCTACATCCATGTCGAGATCAGTGACCTCATCCGGCACATCATAGCACATAGAATTTGTCTCTACTTGATCCAGATCAAATTGGGACAACACATCATCATGCCCCCCCTTCTTCAACCTACAGAGTTCATTTTAATCTGATTAGAAATAGTATCTTTGAAAGATGAACTCTAAGTAACTTAGCACTCATGCACTTACGGTGATGGGAATAATTATAATGTTGATTTGGTCAAAACATTCTTCATTAGCTTAGTCTGTTGCAATTTTTTCTTGGATAAAATGATGTTAAGCACAAACAGGACATGACGACTAAGAATATCTAATGAGGAACCAAATCATTTTATTGTTGGATCATACATCTTGAGACTACCCCATGCATTGTGATTGGAGGGTTACGTTCAGTAGTTGAGATTGGACAGTATGTTCAACATATAAATCCCTCAAATCGAACACCACATTATTATGTTCCTAACAGGATTCTTAAGTCAAGAGATGAGAAAAATGAAGGCACGAAAAAAATTACTTACAGGCCTACAATCCAACCTAAAAGTGCACTGTCATCATCCAAGCCACTCGCATCCACCTTGTCCCTAAGGAAAATGACAGCAGAGTTAGCATGTTACTAATGTTCTAATCAAACAAATACAAAAGCATGCCCTTAAACTTGCCAAAAAAGACTACAACAATATCCATCTCCATATGGTAAAAGGCAGTCATATTTGTAAACACGTAAAAAATAGCCAACAAAATATGTTCTTGTGGGACCTACAAAACATGCAACGTTCACCATATGCTAAATATTATCCTGATAGCCACACAAGTAATTTTACAGAGGCCCATACTTACAACCTCAAACTGAGTATGAAAAATGCAAATCCAGTGCCCAAATGGATGCGTGCTCATATTCCTATTGTAATGGGCTAACAGCAGAGGGCTGCTGTCTAAATTAATGTGCACCTGTCCAGTCAAGACCCGATGGCAGGTGCACGACCCCAACGATGAGGAACTCAATTGGCACCATAAGTCACTTCACTTGGTTCCGGAGGGGAAAACATCAATTTAGGTAGGGGAAGACAACTCTTGGCGTAGAGGTTCCCAGCGGCAGCTGGACGGCCTCGACAAGGAGATAATCAATTGGCGCCTGAGAGGGAGAGAGGTGAGGGAGGGAAGTCGTGAACTTGTGATAGTGTTTGCGCAGCATGTGCATCCATACGGGCACACATGTATTTCCATTTTAAAAAGACAGAACAAACAGTGACAGACTTGGCACATCAAACAAATGTGTGTGTGTGTGTGGGGGGGGGGGGGGTTAATTAGCACACAATCATTATTGCCATGATAGGACATTGCCGAACTGGTACATAAATTGATAATGTGCTGCTTATGTGCTTATGTAGAAGTTTACGAAACACGATCAATTTACTAATACAAGACATTTTCAGCAGGCAAGTTTCCTAGGTATAGTTTGGACCGCTATTTTGTTTTTGAAGGGAACTGAACAGTATTTTCTATCAGAGTAGAATTGTGGAATCCAAACATTTTATGATATTTGGAAAGCATTCTCGAGACTAATCAAAGCACATGGTTGCCATGCTTCCAATTTCAAAAGTAATTAGAGATAGGAAATTTGACCGAATATTGTCTAAGCATCATGCAGTTTGGCTGGCAGGAGTATTAGAAGAAAACTAAGCACTTCTAAGATTAGAATAGATTGGGGCAAACTTATGATAAGAATAAAGGAGACTTGCGAACTTAACATAAAGCCAAATAAGTTAGGCCATAATACAGGTAACCAAAAAACTAATAGGTTCATATACGGCCCAAGGCATAAAAGAAATGTAGGTAAGCCAATGTTAACCATTATAAACGTAAGCTGAAGATAATTCAAGGTAGAAGATAGCATACATGGTCGAATCTTTCGCTTCCGAGGGCCCGTGGATCTCCGCAGAAAACCCCCCATCCACAAGTTGATTTGTATCCACATGAGTTACATCCCCAAAGGAACAGTAAATATCTTCATTTGCCTCCGAGTCCATTTTCTGAAACCTAAACGGTACATTTCAATCTGATTAGGATGAATATCTCTAAAGATTAAAAGATGAATGTCCTTAGTAACTTGGAGCTGATGAAATGACAACAGAACTTAAGGTTCATCAGATTAACTAAAATCCTCTTAAGCTAGTATGGCAGAGGGTTGAAACCTTTGAAGGGCATGCAAAGTTCCCTAGGATGAACAGAAGTAATGTCTAATTATTTGTAGTTTTCCTGCTTAGTCCTTTGCTGTTATTATATCAATAAAACCATGGCAGGGTCTCTCATGCTATTTTCGCATCAAACAAATGAAAGGAAATGGCATGAATACCAAGCCAAATCAGCCATAAATCATTGATTTAAGAATGTACAACCACATTTTTGGTGCTATGTTTCATTTGAATAACCAACGTATACTAGAATTGGTTAGTCCATCTGAGTTCTAACTACAGAAAAGTTCATGTCATACTTTAGTAAGCTAGTTCACATAGATAAAAAAGGTAAGTTATTATGTAAGATCAAAGGGCTTGAGATACATTAATCATCTACACTGGTAGAAAAAAATTCAAGGCAAAGATAACATACATGGACGAATCTTTCAGCTCACTGGACAAGTGGATTTCTGAAGAAATATCATCCTCACCAAGAGGATGTGTCTCTGTCTCTACTTGAGTCACCTTTCCAGTTGAACAAATACTATCCTCATTCACCTCCAAGTCCAACTTCTGAAACCTAAACAGTCCATTTTGATGGAATTATTAGAAATAATATCTCTGAAGAAAGAAGTTCTTAGTAATTACGGCTGACTATAATATCTCTGAAAGAGATACTGCTAGCAATAGCATAGTATACGATAAAATCTTACAAAAGAATATATTTATTATTAGTCCAGTGTTAACTTTGTATAACATGTAAGTTGGCAATAGCTCAAGAAGAACCACAGGAATTCGCGGTTGTCTTCTCCATTCAATATCTTTCTCAAAACAAGCACCTCGTAATCATGAAAGAAAATACTTACAGATGTGACATCCAGTCTGGTAATTCTTCTTTATGCAAGTCAGAATCCACATCGTCCCTAAATAAACTGGTAACAAAGGTCAAGAATCAGGTCATGAATAATATGTTCGTGCACTAGTCGATTATAGGCTAGACAAAAGGCATAAAGATTGAAGACTATCCAAGGCAGATATAACATACATGGATGAAACACCCTCCTCCTCGGGCCCCTGGACTTCTGCGGATGAGTGAGAGGGAATCATAGAAGGGTATCCTATCATAGAAAACCTTCTAGCGGGTTTATTTTCCCTGTTCTTTCAGCACTGGAATATTTGAGGGTAGTAACGATTCGTTAGCCAATATGTAAACACTAGCAAGCTAAAACTGCAATCCTTTCCTACAGAATGGAAATCAAAGGCAGAGGTACCATACGTGGTTGAAACACCCTTCTCCACAGATGATGCACCGTCCAGAACAGCTATCCTTCTTGAGGAAAGTTCTTCCTGATCTCTTCTTCTCGAATATCTGAGGGTAAATAAAAATGCATAAGGCAAACAGTAGTACAAGTAAATTGCGCCGTTTTTTATATACAGACCCGAAACCTCCCGCACAGAATACAAATCGAATTGATTTCTAGGGGAAGTTGCATCCTTTTCCGATACAAGAAGACACTCCAGACCGTTCCCACCCAACACAAATCGAATTGATTTCTAGGGGAAGTTGCATCCTTTTCCGATACAAGAAGACACTCCAGACCGTTCCCACCCAACACAAATCGAATTGATTTCAGGAAAGTGAAGCAGCAAACGCACCGATACTCTGCCAAGTACCGACGTCTCTTTCTTGTATCAGTCTCATTCATTAGTCGGTGATGCAAGTAAGAGGACGCACTGTCAGGCCGACGGTCGGCGGCGGGAGAGGGGGGCGGCGTAGGTAAGGAAGAGTGCGCGCCCTCGGGAGTGTGCGGACGGTCATCAGAGGCAGAGGGGTGCTGGGCTTGGGCATCGCCGCCCTTAGGTGGGAGAGAATCTGATTCCCACGGAGGCTGGAGTTCGTCGGCGAGGAGGGGAGAAGGAAGGAACGGCGGGACTAGGATGGGGAAAGGGGCCGAGATCGAGCACGCCGATTTATTTGCGGGATGGCCCTCTGTTGTTTACAAATTCAACCCGCCATCTATACGAAGCGTGCGGACTGGTTGTCAGCGAGAGAAAATTTGTGAGGTTTGTCTAAAAGCAAATTGTGAGGTTTCACTCCATGCAATTAGAAAATGACTATTTAAATTGGAGTATGGATTGGATTAGTCTTTTTGGTAGCTAGACAAGTATAAACCATTTGAATATTCATATCGAGGACTTAGTAAGCAGAGTCTTTTGCTATTTTAGTCTCGGTGAGCTTCGCTCAAATAGCCTTTAAGAGATTGGGTTTCTCTAAAATGTTCTTAAAATCGTTGGCTCATCCGTTAGAATAGCCATCTCTTTTTCCTTAGACAAAATTGCCCTCTCCCTTTCTTCCTCCTCTCGCCAAACACCCAGCCGGACTGCCGGAGCCGGAGCTCGACAGCGGGCTTGCCGCAGGCTCCTCCACCCTACAGCGCTGCCTCATCCCGCTCCTTCGCCTTGTCCCATAGCGGCGGGGCTGCGTTGCCGCCAGCCCCGGACAAACAGAGGCGCACAGCGCGCGGGGGCGTAGCAGCAGAGCGCGGCGTGGATGCTGCGGCGAGGCGGCGAACGTCGCTCGAGATCCCACCATTCACGAGCGCGGTCTCGTCGTCTTCACGGCGTGTGCGCGGTAAGAGTCTCGGATTAATTGAAGGAAAAAAAAATCTCATACCGTAAAAAGGAAAGAGTCTCGAAAACCAAATGGAAAAGGAGGAGAAGAGGAGTCTGTACAGGAGTGGTAGCAGCAGCACGTGGACCAAATCCGAGACGCTTGCATTCAGACGTGGTGTGGTGGGACCAGGGATGGCAATAGATGTCCATTACCCACGACCCTACGGATTTTTCTCCTATTAGGAGGAGGATTTGAGTGAAAATTTATATCCGTGGGTCTACTAATGGGTGAAAAGGTTCACCCATCGGGTGGAGCGGATTAGGAGGCGGTTCAGCATAACCTGAACCCGCCACCCGCGGGGACCCGGTCCAAAATACACTGGCAATCCATTTTCCTTTAAGCCGAGCCCAACATACTTGCATAGCCCAACGTTACCTGATATAAAACCCTCTCCACTTGATGTTAAATGATGAATGGTGGTGCCGTTGAATTGCTAAATATGCTTGTTATGTTATTTTCTAAATTAATCTTGGATATACATATTTACTATTATTTATGCTACTGAAAATTAAAGATAGTTGGAGGGTATGGGTACCCTGATGCGTATATGTTATCCGCCGGATATGGGTCTGGGTGGAAAACTCCACCCGTGACATTAATTGGATTATTCAAAGGATAGAGATTTCTTCTAAAGGATAAGGGTCTGAAGAGGGTAAATCCGATGGATTTCCACCCGTTGCCATCCCTAGGTGGGACTGAGGCTAGCTAGCTGCTGCATGTTTCCTCCGCGCGTATCATCCTCGGGAGCACGTGCAGCGGCACCACCCGCTTCAGTCCCGATTCGGGAACTGAACGACGACACCCGCGCGACGTCCGGATGCTGGAGGCCCGCGGCATCCTCGCCAACACTTTCGCGTTGGTCGAGCCACGCGCGGTGCGCTCGTTCAGGGACCCTCGTCTCGCCCGGAGGTGGTGAGGAGCGCGGCTGCGTCGTGGTCCTCTGCTTCAGGAGCGGCCTGGCGGTGAGGATTCCATGGCGGGTGAGGGGCTGGCGAGAGGTAGAAGAAGAAGGCGAGGGTAGTTTCGTCTAAAAAATATGAGATGGTCATTACAGAGAAGTGGCAATGGTTTTAAGGTTATTTTAGATAAGCCCAATCTTCTAAGGCTATTTGAGCGAAGCCCACCGAAACCATGGCTAAAATAGCAAAAGCCTCGTGTAAGCAGGCAACAACTTCTTCAAAAAAAATTCTCAAAATTCGAATAAAGAGACCTTACACTTCAACCAAACGACCACCTCCCTAGAACGGCCCGACGCACCACAACCCTCGCCTCTAGCACCTGTTCCCTTTGGGGACGATTGGTTGGTTGTATTTCACTCAGCCTGGCTCGTGGCATGCAGGCACGACGTGTTTGGACGGCTGCACAGCCAGTTGAGCCTGTCCCGTCAGGTGCTTTTGGCGCTGCTCAGCCTGGCTCCCGAGAAACGAAAATGAATTCCGTTTCTGGGCGGCCTGGCCCGAGGGATGCATGCGCTCCAATCTGCTAGTTCTAAATTTCGTGCACCGCAGGCATCCAAACATAAGCTGACCGTGGCCTGCATGTGACAATACAAGCAACCGAACAACTACGTCCTGCACGAGCTAAGCTTGGTTGACGGGAGCCTGCATGGTACATACGAGACAGGCTGGACTCAGAAGGAAACCAATCGCACCCTTTGTGTCGTCCTCTATTCGCACCACAACCCGCACTACTTTGACCTCTATTCGACACCATTGTGTGCACTAAGGGTGATAGATTATACATTTAAACGTATCTTAGGATACCAGAGAGACAAGATCCTGCTCTTGCTGGCAAGAAGTGAGAAAAGGCTCTAGGCGACGGCAGAGGATGGCAGATTATACCTATTAACAAATATCTTAGAAAAAAAAATCAACAATGGCACTTTTTTTTCATTTATCCATGCAAACATTCCATTATGAAAAGGCAGACTAACAGTAATCTAAAAAAGAATGGATCCGAAGGTTCTCATTACAAGTAGGGTACGTGTGTGTCGCCACAGGAGAGTTTTGGTTGCGTGGAGTCGTAGCACCTCGGTTGAAAGAACCGTGCTGGCCAACTTGATCGAAATTGAGAGAAGCAGCAAAGGAGACGCCAATTCAACAAAGACGTCTCAGTGTCGATAACATCACCGATTTCGTCGTATAAGAAGACGCGGTACCTGTCAATAACATCACCGATTTCGTCTCAGTGTCGTATAAATAGTCTTCGCTCCTTGTTGGCTTTCCATAACATCACCGATTTCGTCTCAAGATAGGTAATCGGTCACAAGATAGGTAACGGACGGAAAGATCGCTGCCACGTGTTGAATCCAACGACCAGTGGCGGATCCAGCGGGGCAGCAGGGGGTCTCAACGCCCCCCCCCCCCCCCCAAAGAAACTTTTATGGCGATGGAAGTAAAGATGGCAACGGATCTGTATTATCCGCGTGCCCGCGGGCAAAATATCCGACGGGCGAGGATACGGGTATGAGTTTCTGCCCGCGGGCACGGATGCGGGCATGACTTCATGCCCAGCGGGCATAGCAGAAACGGGCATAGAAAAGTGTTACCCATGCCCGTCTGCCCGTTATGTTCCCACTGACATGTAGGCCTACAGCTAGCTTCTACGACTTCAATCCTCAATTCTTTCCTGGTCCCCATCCTCCTGACGAGTTTTTTTTTTTAATTTAGACCTTTTTAAACTAATATTTTAAAAATAGCACGTGAGAAACTATATTTTCAAGATCTAGACCGTTTGGTCACGCCAATCGTCATGGAGTGACAAATACCGCGGTCACGCCAACTGAATTGGAGTGACTCCTTGACACGTCAGCAACCCTTTCCACGTAGGCAACTGGGAGACCAGCGCTGACCCGGTCCAGTCACGCCGATCAGATGGGCGTGACTGAGTCACGCCAGGCAGTTTGGCGTGACCCAATCAGGGACTTAGGTGCGCCCCTGCTTCCAGAGCACTATCCTTCTTCCTCTTCCCCACCCGAAGGGCTGCGCCCCATTTGGTTTGAGGCGACCTCGTCGCCCTCTGTCTCCCTCCTCAAATCGATCCACGAAACGAAGTTGAACCCGGTCTATTTTGGGAGGCAATCATCCCCAAAGGTTTGTCTATCATTTCCTGCAATTAGATTTTGGTAAAAATGGCATTTGAATGGTTGTTAAGGGTGGCTAGGGTTTAGGGGTTTGGGTTGATTTTGATGAAATTTGTGGGCTCCTTGTTGAATCGGCTGTTAGGGATGGGTAAATAGATATGTAGTTGTAATGTGTTTGTTTGTTTGCATGTAAGTAAGTTCGAAATTCATGATGATAGAAGGACGATGAGTTGTAGCAATTAGCATGATTTGTTTGTATCTTATGGTTGTCTATGTTGGTTGCTTGTAGAATGGGGAGAACGAGGGTGAACCATTACCCCGATGAATGTTGGTGGGATGCCCCGGTGCCGTCGCCATTTCCAATTCCGAAGTGTGATTGTAACATTACGGCTGTGGTGCAACAATCGAGACATCCGTTATCGGCAGCACGTGCGTATTTCTGTTGTCCTAAAAATGTAAGTAACATAATATTGTGTGCAATATGTGGGAAAGATTGAATAAATGGCAACCGATGATAGATTTTTCAATTGTAGGTTTTGGATGGATGCGAGTTCTTCCAATGGATCGATGGTCCGGAAAAATATGACGAGAGGATCCTCTTAGTACCATGGACGGGAAAAAAGACACCTTATGACAAGTTCAAGCGATGGGATCCTCCTCCACCTAATCCGCCAATAATGAGTAGGGAAGAGATGTTGGCAAAAGCGGCGGAGCGGAAGCTTAACCCTCCGTTTTGCAAATGTGGTTATCGGGCAGAGGTGGAGAGGCCTCCGCCGGGATTGAAGTATTGTCCTTTCTTTCGGTGTCCTATAGAACTAACGGTAAGTGAAGTCGTTATTTGTTTTATTTGTGTAAATGATGGATACGCGGTAGTAACAGTCATTCATTTGTTATGGATTCCTTAATCTTGCAGGGGAATAAGAGAGGATGTGACTTTCAGGAGTACCCTCATGGTCCCAAGCCACAATACCCCGATCCCAATTTGTTGCCCGATGATGTCCTATATGGAGAGAAATTGCCATGTTGGGAGAGGCCACCTCTATTGTGTCGTTGTGGGGTGCGTGCTAGGAAAGGAGTTGTACCATCGCAGCTAGGTTATGGATACTACTGTGGGAACACCGTGGGTGAAGATGACGAATGGGTAAGTGCTGGAAATCAAGTTGTCATGACGTTGTCAAAATTAGGAGGTGTCTATAATCTTTTATTGTATCTTGTGTGCAGGACACCATAAGGTGTGATTGGGAGACGTTTGAAGGAAGGGAGGAATTCCTAAAGGAGGCGAGGAAGAGGGGGTCAGAGTAATATAAAAATGCCTTAGCGAAAAGGAGGAGTCAGATAAGACGTAAGTATTTGACGACACCGCCATCATTCATATACAAAACTATATGTTCGGAGTTGAACGTTGAATGCCATCCATTCGTGGAGGATTCTGAGGTTGTCATTGAGCATTGGAGACGCAATCGTGATAAGTATCCTCCAAAGAGTTGCTGGGATTTGTTGGACCCCCCCTATGGATTGCGGTTCAAATCAGCTAGAGAATGCATGGATTGGGCTAAGGCAAGGATGAAACAATTATGTGATCCTGTTTACCTTGAGGAGAAGAGGAGGAAAGAGGAGGAAGAGAGGAGGAAACGGGCTCAAGAATTGTATGAGGAAAGATTGAAAGACCCGCTCTCATTTGAGCATTACTATTTCCAATTGGCTGAGAGAAAGAAGAAGAGAAAGATGGAAGAGGAAGAGGAGGCAAGGGAGGAGCGCAGGAGGAAAGCTGAGGAGGACAAGAGAGCCATTGAATTGATGATGGATGCTGAAGCTATAGATAAAATGGTGGGCATTGCAAACGAAGTGAAGCGCAACATGTCGAAGGACAAAGGTGAGAAGAAGTGACGAGAGTTAGGGATGAAATATGTATTCTATGTTGTCATATATATGTCGTGAGGACTATGGACATGTAATAGTAATTAGGATTGCTATTGCATCGTTGTCGTTGAACAATCTTGTCATATCTATGTCGTGAGGACTATGTTTGAACTATGTTGTAATATGAATGTCGTGAGGACTATGTTTGGTTTACTCAGGATTCCTATTGCTTGCTGTGCGACTTTATTTTCAGTGAAGTATGTTTCAAATATTCAAGATGTGTTGGAAATGTCATAGTATAGAAATTGCTAATGTTATTCCTACATGCATATAACATTCTGGCACATGATGACAAAAATTCAATGGGGATCAGCTTTCTCGAATGGGCCATCACTTTAGCGCCGAAAGCTGACAGCTCCTAATATCCATTGAATTGTGTACCCAAACTTTGCACCGAAAGTTGAGGGTGGTAGGGCCGGTACCACTTTACCCTCATCCTGAAACACAAATATTTGGCTTGGGAATGAGTAGAGAGTGAGAAAGAGAAGCTTGGGTGTTGTTCTTTCAGTGGAGACGGAGAGAAATGGGCGTTGGAGGTGTATGGATATTTATAGGCGCGGCCAAAAATCGAACCGTTGCGCTGCTGGTTACGTCCTACCGGATACTCCGACACAGTGTCGGATACTCCGGTGGGAAGGAACTGTAACTGGGTTTCAGCAGGGCCGGATACTCCGGTAGTGTGTCGGATATTCCGGTGGGTACGAACTGTAACTGAGTTACAGGGCCGGATACTCCGGCAGTGTGCCGGATCTTCCGGTGGGAACCATCTGTAACTGGAAATTGGTAAATCTCTCAAGCTGAAATTTGGTTGGTTTTGGTTCATGCAAAACCTCTTGTGTCATCAAAATACACATGATTACCATCCCTCTACATAGTACGGCATTCCTAGACTCAATGAAAATATAAAAGAGATAAATCTTTGTCCATTGAGCACTTTGACACAACCTAGAAATATAGAAACCAACAAGCGTCATTACACCACATAGTCTCATGCATAGGACATAAATAAATTTAGTCTTACAATCAAGCACTTAGTTCAACACAAAAAATAATAATGCTCCTAAAGTCCATCACTAGGTAGAACGATAAAATTCTCACCCTTTTTGGCATCACATCACCAAAAAGAGAAAGAAGACAAGGTGAATCACTCATCATCATCGCTGCCCGCTGCTGCATCTTCCTCCTCACTCTCCTCTTCATCCTCCTCTTCTCCTTCACCTTCAACCTCGGTGTCCTCATCACTTTCCTCTTGACGAGTAGGCTTCTTGGAGAAGTTGAAGATGTCCTCATCATCATCACCATCGGAGGGAAGTTCGGGATACGGTGGAGGAGCTGCATATGGAACCTTATTGGCTTTGCACAAGTTGCGAATATTGCGCTCAGAATTCTCTTGACGCGCTCTTGCTTCCTCACGTGCCTCACGAATCTCAATAGCATTCTTGGTACACTTGTTATAGATGGCCTTGAGGGCTCTAGCAATGAAAGAGGAGCTGCTAGGACGACGTCTGCGACGTGACTGAGATGTACCAACATGTGAAACTGTAGGATCAATAGCTGCTGCTGCTGCCGAGGTAGAAGAGGGAGTGGTAGAGGTTACTTTCCTGATCCTGTAGGGGGCATGCTTGCAGTCCTTATGAAACTCAACCCCTGTAACATGCTCAATCATCCTCATTATGTAAGGAGCATACACACAGCTGCGACTTGCATCCTTAGAGATGATGTAGATCTGCCAAAAGATGAAAGCAAACACACTGAACTCATCCTTCACATCATCCTTATCTGACATGTACCACATCAGATTCCTAGCATAGCTCAAGATGCTCGTAGCATCCCCTTTCTTGGGGAGAAGAGTGTGCCTGAAGAGAGAGTTACAATACTTGTAATAAGGTTTCAAACCATGAGTAGTACCAAGCTTGGGGTGTCTCCCTTCATACATGAAAGCCATTTGCTCATCAGCAAGACAAAGATGATCAGTTATATCAGTCTTGCCAAGATCATCACTAGTGAAACCAAGTATAGCTGCAAAGTCACCATAAGAGACCTCAAAAGGATGTCCCTCAGTCATCCAATGTATCACAGGCTCATCATTCTCGACATCATCAATCCAATAAGTAGCATAAAACTGAGCAATTACTTCTTCATTCCAATTATAGGGCATTGCCATAATGTTTGTCATCCCCACACTCTCACACTTGGCAATGACCTGGTTGATGATGGGATCTTTCAGCTTCCTCATATGGTCCCAATCAACAAACTGCATAGGAAGAACAGGAGTGGTCTTGCTTTGTATAACATACTTGTACCAATCCCACTGAAACACAGTCTGAAAGCGATAATCAACAATGTGAGTGTCCTTCTCATACTCAAAGGGATCCTTCCTGCGAAGAGATGCCAAGTCATGCTTCCCCTTGGAGTAGTCCATATGTGCCTTTCCCTCCATATTCCTTTCTTGAGTTGCAATGGGAGCATGCATCCTTGGGAACATGTTGGGGGACAATGGAGGAGGCTCTCTGTCATCTACAGGTGCCTTTCCTTTGCTTCTACCCCTTTTGGATGCACCTCCCCTTGAGCTTGAAGAATGCGGGTTGACGGTCCTCTTCTGCCCATGACGCTGTCCATGGCCTTCCATCTGACACAAACATCCATGAAGGAGGTTTAAACATTGGAAGTTCAAGGATGAAATCAAAAATTAGGAGTAGGGACGAATTGTTCAAGTGTTAGGTTCTGTCGGATTTTCCGGCTCTGTACCGGATACTCCGGGTCGGATACTCCGGCACACAGTCGGATAATCCGGCAGACCCTACAATTTGAAGAATTCGTCGAAACTCCCAAAATAGCCACAAGATTTCAACCAAACTTCTAGCATTGCTAAACAACCTCATATCCAACCACTTCACCGAAGAGAATCCACTAGAACATCCAAAAACAAGGAGATCGAAGAGGGGAAGACAAAGGATACCTTGAAGCACTTCCTCGGTTTCCGGAGGAAAAACTTGGGGGCACCGGAGTATCCGGCGTTTGGAGGTCCTTGGATTCCTTGTGGGAGTCGAATCCCGCTCCAAAACAACCAAGAATCGACGATTTTGGTGGGAGGGACGAGAGAGGCGGCGAGAGGAACAAGGGCACGGTGAAAATGAGTGGATAACTATTCACCGCGGGGTCAAATCCTTATAAAGGCTGGTAACTGACCGGATATTCCGACTCGGAGCCGGATGTTCCGACAGTCCCAGGACCGGATACTCCGGTTCCTTACCGGAATATCCGGTGGGGAGAATCTGTAAACCAGTCTGACCAGGCCGGATAGTCCGGCACCGTGCCGGATACTCTGTCACGCCCGTCGCCTGGCGGGACCGACTCACGCCAAGCATCACAAAATTACAGGAGGGGACAGAGTGGCGTGACGCAGGGAGTCACGCCAGGGTGGTTGGCGTGACCGACCCAGACCACAGCAAGGAAATTCTGTTTTCCTTATGCTCCCAGATTCACAGATAAAAAATATTAAGCAAATGAATTCAACAACACTGAATGCATGTCAGCTCCCAACCACATTCCCATATTCAGAATGTCACATTGCAACGTAGTCTTATCACATAAAAGTTCATCCAAACACATTGTCGAATTTGTGACACACATAAAAGTTCATGACACACATAGCGCTAACACATTCGATAGTCCCAACACTACGGAACATCAACGATAGGAGAAGCATCACTCGACATCACTCAACGGCCACTAGGAGTGTAAGGATTTTTCTTCTTCTTTTGACGACCGGGATTGGTACCAAGTATGTTGGCACTCCCAACTTCGCTTGTGTCCCTAGCACGACGCCTTCCAGCACGCCGAACTGATTGTTGAGTGGCCGCTGGGGCATCACCCAGCTGAGATGAAGCAATGATGTCCTACAAGGGAGAAATACATAAGAACATGCAATTCAAATATGAATGGACAATTAGCATTTAGGATCTTTCTCAAGAAATATACTTGGCCATAACTAGGATCGTGTTCCTCGCTGGCATCATCCTCTTCACTATCGGATGGCTGTCGAGATTGAGATTGACGTCGGGACCGGCTTGAAGTTGCAGCGCTAGGTGATGCTCCCCTACAGATTGAACGGGAGGGGGTCCTTTGTTGGCTACAAGGAGCAGTCCCCCTACCTGAGGTAGAACGTGACGGTTGGGGCTCATGACAGTCAGGTGTAGTTATGCAATTCAGCTTGAGTGCAAGGCGACGACAACTCCTACGCATTTTCTGAAAATTGTGGAATTGAGGAGTTAGTTCTACAAAGAAAACAGGTGCAGAACATATTTGGATGCTTTAGTAATAATAGCCTTACCTGAGCAAAGGCGCGAAGAGCTCCAACCTCTTTCTCCGATCCTTGAGGGTGGCGCAAAGCATGACCAGCATCATTTCCAAATCGAACAAGTTGGGAGGCCTTCGTACAAAAATAAATAAATATTGTGAACGACATTAGAAACAAGCGATTGAGACCAACATTGTTAACAATTGATAAAATTTCCAAAGTTTAACAACCGTGTAATTGTGCAGCGGCGCCCTCTCCGTTTGAGTGCTTTCCCTTGTCGCCTGATCGTAGCCATCCATATGGTCATTGTCATCATCGGACTCAGATTCTTGTAATTCAGCAATATTCACGGGCGGCCTGATGAAGACACGTGCATTGTTATGGAACCAAACAAGGTACTCCTTGTATGGGCCATTTCGATGAGCAGGCCCATCATATGGATACATGCTGAATCGTTCCCGAGCATCCCAAAGGGAGATATAAGGCTGGTGCTTCACAACCCAGTCAACAGGACCCCTCACCTTCCTCCTGTCAATCCTGCATAATGAAGAGAGGAAATATTAGATCATAACTAGGGACAGCCCGAACTTAAAAAATTGTGGAAATGGGATGTCATTTTCTTACTTGTGCAGCTCTCTATTGGTGGTTTCCTGATGCACGTCTGGTTGTTGAAGCAATCCAAACTGTCTCACAACACGTTGTGGAAGGTGCCATTCCACAACAAAGAACCAAACAAGTGGGATAGTCGCCCTCCAATAATTTTCATCCCTCTTGCAAATTGGACTCAGATTCATGTTTTCGATCTCAGGACGAGAATACGGAGTCCATTTGACCTAAACAAGCATTTTCACATATGAAACATTATTAGCAACAAAAAATAAATCGGGAAAGTCTTTCTATAACATAGAACTAAAGAATAGGCTTTGTTTTTTTACCTGATTTGGTGTGATCACGTCGAACTCATTCGTGTAGTACAAGTATCGGCGGTCCTTGTTTCCTGTGACATTGACACAATTCTTCCATAGATACGCCACCGTAGGCAAAGACCCTTCATCTTCAAATGGCCATGGCTGTCATAAATGGAAAAAAATGTTACCACGACTATGCACATGAATTAATATGACAATTGCGTAAAGTGTAACGTCAAACACACCTCAGCTGGACCACGGTCTGGTCTCCCAACAGGAAATCGCTCCCACATCCAAATCTGTAACAGGTAAGCACATCCTCCTAACGTAGGACTACCTCCCGTCCTTGTGCAAGCCTCACAAAGAGACCGGTACAGCCATGCAAGAGTGGCTGATCCCCAGCTGTACGTCGCAATGTTCTCCCATTGCTGCCCAAGTATCGGAAGAAACAACCAAGAAATAGTGCTTCCACTAGCATCTGGGAACAAGTACCCCCCCACCAAGTGCCAGAGCCAAGCACGGGCAAACCTCTCAACGGTACCTTCATCTGCATTGTCATCCAGGTTGTTGAAGTGGGATGTCAACCACGCTGAGCTAACTCCAGAGGGCTTCTTGTCTTTCTCATTGACTGCTGGCTCAGGGGGCCTTATCCCAAGAAGATGCTCAACAGTGTCGCGCCAACCATGGGGTTGGGCGAAACCAGTCACGGCATGGCCATCAATAGGCAGGCCAAGGATCATTGCCACGTCCTGAAGCGTGACAGTCAACTCCCCACAAGGAAGGTGAAAGGTGTGGGTCTCCGGCCTCCAACGGTCCACAAGTGCAGTAAGAGCCGGCCCATCCATTGTGGGTAGGCCGGCGTTGACAATCCTCGCCAACGGGAGGAAACCGGCACGCCGTATGTAGTCGCTGTACCGCTCATGCCATCTCATGGCACTGTGGGTGCGTGGACGCAAAACGCTGAGCACCTACAAGAAGAACATTGTCATTACAATTATGCATCAGAATTTTCATTCAATTCACTTTATAACATCGAAATGAACATATGAAAAACTAACCTGCAAATTGTCGGTGATGAGGTGTGCTCGGTGCTTCGCATCGTAATCGGCGTCAAGGAGCGGGTAAAGCGGGTGTGGGGCCATGACCCTGCAACAAACAACAAATTTCAGTTAGTAAACATAAATGCAACAAATAGGCATGTATATTGAATGGAAAAAATATCTGCAGCATATAAAATTTCAAAAATATTGCATCTAAACCTTGTTTCGATTTTACCTCTAAGCTAATCGTTGCTACTTCTGAGCTACTTTCTTGTCCGGTACGTCGTTTTTTCCTCGCCCGCCTAGGCTTGTTCTTTGGACCTTGCTTGTGTCGTTCCTGTCTATGCCCTTCTTCATGGCATATACTACAACGGACCGGCAATGAGGACTCATTGAAATCACCAAATCCATACATGTCGGCACCATATCCCTTTTCCATGTCATCGAGCTCATTACGAAGACGTTTCCTTTTTCTCCGACCTCGACTTTTCTTCAAATAACCAGCATATGGCACATAGTCCAAACCTATGTACTCCGGCCATTGCGACTTGTCGAGGAAAGGCTCGAAGGTTGACTCCCATGTTCTTAATGTCGCCATTTTAGAGTAAAATGGGCTTAAGTAGTTCTCCGACTCAAAATTTACTTTCCTTATTATGCATGCCGTTATGACATGGGAGCAAGGGATGTGAAGCAATTGCGGTGTCATACATGTACAAGTCACATTGTTTCCTATCTCCACTCTATATACCCGTGCGCCCGACCTCTCCCCACCAATGGTTGTGTGACTAATCGTTCTCACATCATATACAAATTCCCGAGGATCATACAACCGAGCCTCTTGGTTTGTAGATACATCCCGTTGAACAAGTAGATGGTTAGCCACACCTTTGCCCCAAACCTGACCAGCATTAATACCAATCCATGCCTTCTGCCACCTATGAACAAAGTAATAATTGCACTTCAGAAATGTGTACTCGATTATGGCACACACAGGCATGGCGCGAACACCTTTCAA
Organism: Eragrostis curvula; assembly: GCA_007726485.1. Taxonomy (NCBI): domain Eukaryota; kingdom Viridiplantae; phylum Streptophyta; class Magnoliopsida; order Poales; family Poaceae; genus Eragrostis; species Eragrostis curvula. The sequence continues at coordinate 51,081 of RWGY01000305.1, read as the reverse complement.
TGCTTTGTTAAAAACCTCCGAGTGATTTGTCGTCATTATGCCATATCTACTACCCCCTTCATCAAAGGCTTGAGCCCACTTATCCTTGTCAGCCATTTGTTCTTCCAACCACTCCATCGCGCTTTCGTTAAGTATCTTCTTCAAATCTGCTAACCTCTCGTTAAATTTGATTTCTTCCTTGGCCTTGCACAACAGCTTCAGCCCACTTATGACCTCTTTGCTTTTTTGTCGCCTCCAAATGTTTGCAGCAAAGTGACGCATGCACCACCTATGCACAAGAGGTGGGTATCCCTCAATATTTTCCCGACCGGCACTTAAAAGACCTTGGTGCCGATCAGATATCATGCAAACTTGCCTTGCAGGACCGATAACATGGCGACGAACGTGCCTTAAGAACCATGACCAGCTCTCCTTGTTCTCACTCTCTGTCAATGCAAAGGCCAACGGAATCAAGTGATCCTCCGCGTCCATTGCAACAGCAATCATCAATGTGCCCTTGTACTTGCCCATCAAAAATGTCCCGTCGACACTCATTACCGGTCTACAATGCTTGAATGCTTCCACACATTGCGGGAAACACCAAAATACACGATGCAGGGCTGGCTTCACAAATCCCTTGCCATCGCTTGAGGTTTTCCCACCGGTATCAATGAAATACTTCACCCCAGGATTAAAATGTGCCATCGCACTAAGGTACCTTGGAACCTTCTCATATGACTCTAACCAATCTCCCCATAATTCTGCCATTGCAAATTGCTTCGCTCGCCAAGCCTTTCCATATTTCACCCGGTACAAAGTCATCCCATGAATAGCTTCGATAAGAGTGGACACAGTGACATCTGAGTTAGCCCACACAATTGGAGCTATTCGCATGCCAAGGTACCTTGCCGTGCATTGTGAATGTACTTGCTCAATGTGTGCCGAACCACAAATATGAGGTTGTTTCACATTCGTCACCTTCCACCGCCGCCCATCACTCTTAATAAGGCGGACCCATACACCCCAAGGACAAGTTGCTCTCTGGCATTTAATTGTGTATCTCTCTTTTTTATATGAGTTGGTCACATAGTACGGACGGTGGTGACGCACTGCGTAGTCCTCGAAAAAGAACTTCACATCTGCAAAACTATCAAATATCATTCCTTTCTTAATCACAAGGTTTGTACTGCTTCGTGGCCCCTCTCTTGCCTTGAAGCCGTTCTCACAAATTGCATCTTTAACACTACTAATGTCCACATGTAGTGGCGCATCTGGTAGATTCACACGCATCGCCTTCAATGCACGCAAGTCATCCTCGGAGTATATTGTCCTCCAATCTATATGTACTGATCGACCATGGTTAACTCCCGTCGTCCCTTCACCTCCAACACCACCCTGCGCACGTTCCTGTTGGTCCCCTCCATCATCACGGTCCGCTTCATGGTTGCCTCCCCCTCCAACATTATCATCTTCCTGGTTACCTTCCCCTCCAACATTATCATCTTCCTGGTTACCTCCCCCTCCATCATTGTCATCACCTTGTTCACTTTCGCTATCCGATGACGATCCAAGTAAAGCTTCTAAATTATCTTCCTCTTCTTGTTCCCTCTCCTCTTCCTCGAATGTACCATCATCAAAATCATTGTTGACAACGGTAAAATCAAAGTCTGATACACCTCCATCCAATATTTGTTCCGAACGGAGAGGCGACAAAGATGGCACAATGACATCCCCGATTTCTTCCGAACCTCGTTGCGTCATAGAAGGAGCCTCTTGAGTTATATTTTCAGTGGGCTCCTCCTCTAACAAGTTGCCAAGTGGAATCATGTTAACACCACCTTCATGGTTCTCATTATCCCCTCCACACCTAACAACCACCTCAGCACATCTCACTTGAGCTTCTTTCAAACATTCCCTATATAGGGTCCAATCCTCATCCGACTTCAAATTCAACAACACATAATGGGCTCTACCACCACCACCAGCATCGAACCTTCCACGCAATGTCAACTCACTACCCACTCCCACTATAGACTTTGCTCTTGCCACAACTTCACTAAAGTTTGGTGATTTCCCAAATGTGCAAACATCTTCCTTCATATTAACAAATTCCCCATTGTCATTTACAGAACCGGAGTGAAATATACGTACCACACGGTCCATCTACAAAATGAAATCACACGTTTTTAGTCACCATACGCTACAACAAACTTAATAACCCAAACTAAATAACACAATATCTACCCTATTGCCATTCAATTACAACCCACATGCACGCCATCCTACACGTTAATAAGACATTACAATCGATCAATCGAGCGATGCATGACCTCCGATCCTTCTCGATTCGTACTAAATCAAGCACAAGCAACCATCTCCCATCCAAACCCTAACTACCATGGCACCACGTAAATCATCAAAATCCACGAAATCTAGTAGGAGGGAACGAGCTACGTACCTATGGGGGTCAAGCCCCTTCGATTCCGCCCGGAATGCGCGGCTCCCGTCGACGGATTTGAGGTGGAGGCTATGGGGCGGCGGCGGCGGCTCTCAAATCGCCTGAACCGGTAGAACAGGGGGACAGCGCGAGGGAGAAGAGGCCGCGCGGGCCTAAGTCCCTAATTGGGTCACGCCAAACTGCCTGGCGTGACTCAGTCACGCCCATCTGATCGGCGTGACTGGACCGGGTCAGCGCTGGTCTCCCATTTGCCTACGTGGAAAGGGTTGCTGACGTGTCAAGGAGTCACTCCAATTCAGTTGGCGTGACCACGGTATTTGTCACTCCATGACGATTGGCGTGACCAAACGGTCTAGATCTTGAAAATATAGTTTCCCACGTGCTATTTTTAAAATATTAGTTTAAAAAGGTCTAAATTAAAAAAAAAACTCTCCTCCTGACATAGCAAACGCCACCCAACTCCCAAGCCCTCCAAAACAGAAACAAAAAAACACAGGAGCGCTCCCCTCCAGATCCAGACGACACCAGCCTGTCCCCCACCACGCGCGTCCAGTTCTCGACCTCGCCGGGCGTCATCCTCCAGGCGCGGATGTTGCTGGGGCCTGCCTCCTCGCGCCGCCATCCAGGGGAACGGGACGGCCTCCTCCACGCGCGGACGCCGCCGGGCCTCTCTCCTTCACGCGCAAGTCGAGTTGCCGGCGACTACGCATCCCTCACCTCGAGCACCCCTAGATCTAGCTTGCTTGCCGCGGATTGCACCCCCGCTCTGCCCTCGCCGGCTCCGTCTTGGCTCGCGCCGCCGCGACCTTGCCTTCATCGACGAGCACCTCTCGGGCAAGCGGGCACGCCCGCGGGCACAAAAAATCCGCGGATGGCGGGCACGGGCGGCCTCTCCTGCCCGTCGCAGATATCGGGCACGGGCACGGGCGCCAGATTTTGCTTGCGGGCGCGGGCATGTCCAAGCTCTATCCGCGGGCATTATGCCCGTTGCCATCTCTAGATGGAAGAATGATTGGGGGGCAGAAGCGTCGGGAGGTTGAAGACAGACAGAAAAAAAGCGAAAAAACGCGCCCCTAGTTGGGCTTCATATGTCCACTAATTGGGCTGCAGAATTGGGGCGCCCCTATCCATAGGCCGCGCTACCGGAAGCTCAAGTGTAACGCGGCCCACGGCCCATCAGCGGGCAGGCCAGACGCACGTTCGCCTCGCACAACGTCGCTAGGCTTCTCTGTCATCTGACGTGTTGGACTGACTCCGATTGCATGGGGAATGCAATCGCGTGATTTTTCAGCCGGAAAAAAAAATGTTGAACCGGCCTTACGTAATACAGTAACAAGTAATCAGAAAAACTTTGGCAGTGTGTACTCTAGGTGCAAGCAACGGAGCTTTTTTTTTTTTCATTTTTATTTCACGCCCAACTTTTCTACATTGTTTTTTTTGGAACAATCGATTTCTTTAAATAAAACATTTGATTTTTATTTTGGGAACATTTAGTTAATAAGGCTAGAACAACTGGTTGTAAGTGGAACAATTGATTTCTCTTTTCGGAACATTTGGTTTAGAAGACTAGAACAATTAATTATAATTAGTGGAACATTTAGTTAAGACGACTAGAACAATTGATTGTAGTTGGTGGAACAATTGGCTTCTCCTGTTGAACATTTAGTTAAGACGGCTAAAACAATTTGTTGTAATGGACAGAACAATGTTAAAACAACAAAAGAAAAATTGTTAAAACAATACATTTAAAATGTTGAATTTTAAAAATTCAAAAAATATATCTATATGGGATCTTGTTTTGTTGCAATAATTGCAAAGATTATCATAGTTCAAGCGGATTTGAAAACGGAGTTACGGTTGAAGAGAAAAATCGTTTTGAAATTTAGAATTCACTTTCTCACACGCACTCCAATACTATGTTGACACGTGGCGCGAATTCCTGCACTTGCTCTGGGTCAGCGCTCAACGCCCTCTCGCGCGGATCAGGATCGGCTGACTTCAGCCCCTCGAAGGCAGCGACGCACAGTGAGTCGTGAGTAGTGCTACAGTGGTAACCAGTAATGGCGACTTCAAACACTGTAGCGATGGTACTGTTCAAAAAATACTGTTCTTGTTCCACTGTTCATTGTTACTGTAGCATCGAATCTTACACGTTCCCGTGCGATCGGACGGCGGATGCAGCGTGAAGTCACGCTGTGACTTCAAAGGGCTGAAGTCAGCCGATCCCAATCCCTCTCGCGCGCGTAGCTGCTGCACAACGAACCCACGATAGCCGTCGGATTCAGTCTTGACATGAATAGTAAAGCGTGCTACATGAAGGCTACAAATAAAACGCGTTATTTATAGGGTTTCCGGCAGAATTGAGTCGTATTGAGGAAGCTAAGCCGCATTGAAATGATCAGCAACTTAGCTCGTCAATATAGGCAGCTGCAGCCCTCGTTTCTGGCCCATAATCCATTGGTCCATTCAATCCGTAATTCCCACCCAATTCAGCATTTGCCCCTCTTACCAATAGCAGTATTAATTTACTCTCCTTCCAAATAGTTTTTAACTTTTACCCTTCTTCCAGATTTTGGATTTAAAATTTACCCTTTTGCTAATTTTATGTCCATTCTGCCCCTCCCCACTTCTTCTTCCTCTCGCCGGCGGCCATGGCGCCGCCGCGTCCGCATGAACTCGCGCGGCTCCATTGTCCCCCGTCGCCCCTCGCGCGAGCTGTCGCGCGCCACCCCGCTCATGAGCGGTGGAAGCCGCCCCATCGCCACACACTCTAGCGGACGCGTCCAGCGGTGAGCAAGCCATAAAAGAAACAAATCAAATCAAAGGTAGTGTCAGACTGCCATTACTCATCGCGGAGCCCAGTTGCTCATCGCGAATCGTCAATCCAGAAAAAAGGGGAGCAGTAAGGTTGTGTTGCTTCTCCAATCGATTGGCCGTATGTGTGGCTCCATCTCTGGATTGAAGATTGATTGGATCGAAGTGACTTGGAATCTGGATGGCTCCATTTTATAGCTGATGCAAATGGAAACAAAATCCCTAGTGGAAGATGTACGTGAGGACAGGAACCAGAGCTAATCTAATCCTTGTTTTACTCCTTCGAACTTGCGCATCTGATGTCCTTAGAACTTGGAGCTAATCCTTGGAACTTGAGCTATCTAATCCTTAGAAATTGCATGGCGGTTGCGGCAAAGGGTGGTGAGGACGATGGTGCCGGAGGTCGGGGCTCGCGGGCTCCCAGGTGGGGCGCAGCGCGGCAGCTCACGGGCAAGTGCACGGCGGGGCGAGGACAGAGGCGCGGGAGCAGGGACAAGAAGAGGCGCGTGGCCACGAGGAGCGAGGCGACGGTCATTCCACGGCGAGCGGCGGCGCCCATGGGTGCGGTGGGAGGAAGGAGAGATTTTTGCAATTTTAGCATTGGAGATGATGGGCTTCGCTAAAATAGTATGACATTGTCTAGCATGACATTGTCTGGCTTCGCTACTATACTATTATAATCACACCTCCTACGTTCTTTTACCATTGGAACAGTCATAAACGGTAATTAACAAGTTTTACCCTCTTCAGATTATAGAATGGACGAAAATACCCCTCTCTATTCTGAAACGCACGAGACTCCGACTTCTCTTCGGTCTGTTCGTTCTTTCTTCCTCCTCCAGCTCTGTTCGTCAGTTCTTCCTGTCGACGACCGAGCTCCATGCCCGCCGCCCCCTTCCCAGCCGCCACTCACCAAGATTCTCGCTCGTTGGTTGCCTCCTGCACTGATTCGCAGCAGCCGGTTGCCGCCCTTGCGATTCGGGGTCACTGACGATACCCCTGGCCAAGAAACAAGCGGCGGCTGCGAGCTACCTGCTCTTCGCGCGGATGCTGCTGCCCAGTTCCTGTCCGCCGTTAATTGCAGCATCTCGAAGCTCCTCCAAGCTGTCTTCCGTAGCCACATGCGTGTGTTGTGTGCAAATGAACTTGTTCCGTCCCTTTTTATAAGGGATCGGAGGGTTTTGCTTTTGTCCCTTAATGTAAGGGATCATAGGAGTCAGTGGGGCCCACATGTTGGGAATTTAATGTCTCTCTCCGCCTGCCCACCACCCACGAGTCCTGGAAGCCTTATCCTCTTGCCCGGAGACGCCGCAACCCAACACCAGCGCGTCACCCCGCAGCAGCTCCCCTCCCGTCGCCGCCTCGCCGATTGGGCCTGCCGTCACCGCCTGCAGCTACCAAACGGCGTCCGCCGCAAGCAGCCCGCGTCCCGTCGCCGCGCCATAGCAGACATGTCATCGCCGATTTGGGCCCGTCGTCACCGCCTGCAGCTCGTGCGAGCCGCTCGCATCCAACCGCGGCGGAGTCGAGCTCGTGCAGGCTGCAGCGGGGCAAGCTCGTGCAGGCTGCAGTGGGGGCGAGCTCGTGCCGGGCACCAACCGGGGCTGCAGCGGGGGCGAGCTCGTCCTCTCCGCCTCCAGCCTACGCCCCGCCAAAGCTCGTCGCCCGCCGTCCCCGACCGCATCTCATCACGGGCGGAGAAGGCGGCGCGGGAGAGCAGCCGCATCACGGGAGGCGAAGGGGGGCGAAGGCGAGATCTACGCCACCACAAGCTCGCCATCGAGTCGCCAGCGGCGAGGAGCGGCGTAGGATGGAGCTGCGCGCGTTCGAGCTCGGGCAGGCTGCGCGAGGCCGAGCGCGAGGTGGAGGCGGAAGGATCCGCAACCGAGGGGAAGGGCTGCTGGTGCCGTGGTGGAAGGATCGGTGTCCGTGGAGGAAGCGGGGGAGAAGACGACCCATGTGCTGGCCTGGGTTTCGGTGGGGACTGGATGCAGAGAGAAATAATTGAAGGGCAAATTCGACTTTTGGCTGCTCTGTTCTTTTTGTTGGGAACTACCCGATCCCTTATATAAAGGGACGGAGGGAGTATTTCCTTTGTTCTTTTTTGCTTTTGTTTTTTTTTTTGTGTGTGTGGGGGCCTTCTAATTGAGATGCCATGACTGTAGATGGATTGAAGTGATTTCTGCTTGTGTGCATGGCGAATAGCGTTGCTAAGAAAAAAGCATCATTGAATTTTGTTTTATTTTGTGAGGAGGCACCATGCTAAAGTGAAAAAGGAGCAGCCGTAGGAGAGAAAGAGAGCTGAGGGTAATTATGTCTTTTTATTTTCTTTGATAGAGGTAAAACTGCTAAAACATGTCCCAGTGGTAAAAGAACGTAGGAGGTGTGATTATAATGGTATAGTAGCGAAGCCTGTCGGTGTTGAGAAATCTGGCCGACGAGTAAATTTTGACTACGCGCTTTGGTTGTTTTGATGGAATGGGTTTGAGACGGTGGATTATCCTGGTTCGGGCAATTGATGCCCTACGTCCAGCAGTTGGTGTGGTTCGTGTTGCTCGTAGTAGGGGTTACAAGCTTGGCGGGAGAGGGAGAAGCTCCCAAGTCTCTTGTGTGCTCGTGCTCCTCTTCCTTCCTTGCGAGACAAGGCCAAGGAGAGCGAGTGAAGTGTGGAGTGTGTTCTGCTGCTGTGGCCCTCTCCAAGCCGTGGGTCAAGGCTTCCCTTTTATATGTCAAGGGAAAGCCTTGACCGTTACAAGGATGGAGGAAAGAAGAAGAAGAAAAGAAAAGGAAAAAGAAAGTCTTGAAGTCCAGTTCCAGTAGGGGCCCCCCTTGGCGTAGGTTTGCGGCTTGTCGTAGGTAGGCGGCTGAGCAGAAACTGCTTCCTCCTCCCTCGTCGCCGGCGTCCGCGGGTGATGATGGTGCCGGCCACTGTTGCGCCGCGGAGAGGGTGTCCGGGTCCTGTTCATGTACGGTTCGCCCTGTAGAAGTACAGTCCGCGCTGTGGCCACGCGGGGATGGCCTTGACCTCCTTCCGCACGCCTCCGCGAGACGTGCGGGACTTGCGGTGCACGTTGCCATAGGACGCGTCTCTTAAATGCGTCTCAACTGCCCGCTCCGACCCTTTTCCGTCCGATCCCCTGCTCGGGTCTGTGGTCGGGCGCCAGGGTCTTGCCCAAAATGGTCGGAGGGATCGTTGGGGCCGCGGGGCTGCTTTTGGGCTGTCCGGCTTCGCAGGATGCCAGGCCGGCTACGGCCCATTAGCCTCTTTCCCTGCGGCACCCTGGAGCCGTGGGCCAGTCTATGTCCGCAGCCTTTTCTGGCCCACTGATGATTTGCTGGCGCTAATCCTGTTGTAGATTAGGCCTAATTGCTCCTTTTGTATGGTGACCGCGGGTACCTGGTTTTAGCTACCCGACAGTAGCCCCCGATTCGCGCGCGGAACGCTTTCGCGTTGGGCGCGGGAGTCTCCCTTCGCTCGTGGTGGCCATGACCCCGTTCCGTCGTGGAACAGATGCTGGTGGGTGCGCGTGAGCGCACCCGCCGGGTGTAGCCCCCGAGCCTGGATGGGAGTGGGACACTCGCTTGCAGGCTTTAAGTCAATCACGCCTCTTGTCTTCTTGCGGGTGAGGCATTGGTTGGGAGCACCCTGTGGACCTTATGCGGCTTCGCGCCTGTGTCTTTTGGTTGCTCCCTCGCCCCTATCTTGCCCAAAATGGCCGTCGAAACCTTTTGGTGGGCCGTCCCTTGTGCCTTTGAAGTTGTAAATGGGCCGTCGGGGTGTTCCGGCCCTTGGTTCGCCCTTTCCGTGGGCCGGCCTTCTGGACTGGACGGGGCGTTGACGCCCGTGGTTCCCGTCCAGACGCACTGGATCGCGCCGTTTCGGACGGGCGCAGATCTTGGCGCGCGGGAGTCGAAGAGGCGCCTTTTGCCCTAGCTTCTCCAAGAAGGGAGGGGAAGGGGAAAAGAGAGAGAGAGAGAGAGAGAGAGAGAGAGAGGAGAGAGAGAGAGAGAGAGAGAGAGAGAGAGAGAGAGAGAGAGAGAGAGAGAGAGAGAGAGAGAGAGAGAGAGAGAGCAAAAAACGGGGGGTGAGGATAGCGCACTGTACGGGGTGAAAAATCAAAGGGACGCAACGGTTTGGAGGGCGCCGCGTCGGTTCCCGACGCAGTGGCGGAGATGGTGCTCGATCTTCCGACCCACGTCCGGGTCTTGGAGGAGAGGGCGATGGAGACTGGCATCCGCGTGACCTTCACCGTCGTCCGCTCCCACTACGAGCCCTCGATCAACGTGCCACTGATGAGCGAGGGGTTCCCTGAAGGGACCTCTCCCGGGAACTTGGAGGCGATCGAGGATGAGGTCCGTCCTGATACCGCGCGCCTCTTCGGGGTGGTCCAAGGCGAGTTTCTCCCGCGCCGCGACGAGCTAGCTGGAGGTGAAGAAGCTTAGGTTAGAGTGAGTCGAGTCGGGCCCTTGAAGGCCAAGTTGTTTTTAGATTTAAACAGAAGACTTAAACGCGTGTGATGACACTTGTCTAAGTTGCTATCGTCGTTTGTCATTTTTTTTTAATCCCTTGTGTTGCGCCACGTTTGCTATTTGATTGATTCCGAGTGTTTGGACTTTTCGCCTTTGGCCCCTTCCGCTGGCTTGGGCCGACCCTAGCCGCTGGGGCGTCGGGTGCCTTTGAACCGAGCGGTCGGGTTTAGGACCGTGGTCTGCCACTCTTCGTCTCGAAACGGCGAAATGTGCATTGAGGGTCGGAGCGTGGGTCCTTGGTGCGGGAGGTAGGACGCGACCCTTGCGAAATTACGTTGTTTTCGCAAGGGTGTCGCCTCGTCGCACTTCCGACCCGCGTGGTATTGTCACCGCACCCGCCGGGTGGAGCCCCCGAGAGGGGGGATCGGACCCGACGGCTGCTCCGAGTTTTGGTGAGAAGGAAAACGCAAATCGTCGCCACTAAATGCGAGAAATGAAAAAATGCGAGAAAATGAGAAGGTTTAGGGATAGAAGCGACGTAGCTATTCAATGTTCCACGCGTTCTTGATCTGCTGCCCCTCCGAGTCCATCAGCTTGTACGTCCCAGGTCGGAGCACTTCGGAGACGATGAATGGTCCTTCCCAGGGCGGAGAGAGCTTGTGCCGGTCCTTGTTGGTCTGCACGAGTCGGAGGACGAGGTCGCCCATGTCAAACGCTCGCCCCCGGACGCGCCGTCCGTGGTAGCGTCGCAACGCTTGCTGGTACTTTGCTGCGTGGAGAAGAGCGACCTCTCGATCCTCGTCGATCTGATCGAGTGCATCTTCAAGGAACCGCCTGTTGTTCTCCTCGTTGAAAGCTTGGACTCGAGGGGAGCCGTGTTCAAGGTCGGTCGGAAGCACAGCCTCGGACCCATACAACATAAAGAAGGGAGTGTGCCCGGTCGCTCGGCTTGGGGTCGTTCGGAGACTCCAGAGCACCGAGGGGAGTTCTTGTACCCATCGATCGGCACAGTCCTTCAATTTGTTGAAGATCCTAGGCTTGAGACCCTGGAGGATCATGCCGTTGGCGCGTTCGACTTGCCCGTTCGTGCGGGGGTGTGCCACGGCCGCCCAATCGACAATGATGTTGTAATCGTCGCAGAACTCCAGGAATTTTCTCCCGGTGAACTGCGTCCCGTTGTCCGTGATAATGGAGTTTGGGACTCCGAATCGATGGACGATGTCTCGGAAAAAAGTTACCGCCTCGGCGGATTTTATCTTGGTGAGGGGTCGAGCCTCGATCCATTTCGAGAACTTGTCCACCGCCACGAGCAAATGGGTGTAGCCCTCGGGCGTTATCTTCAGGGGACCGACTAGGTCGAGCCCCCATACGGCGAAGGGCCACGTCAAGGGGATCGTTTGCAAAGCTTGTGCTGGCATGTGAGTCTGTCGTGCATAGAATTGGCACCCTTCACAGGCGCGCACGATTTCCTCTGCATCTCTGACCGCGGTCGGCCAGTAGAAGCCGTGTCGGAAAGCATTTCTGACGAGGCTGCGGGGAGCGGCGTGATGGCCGCACGCTCCCTCGTGTATGTCGCGGAGCAGTTCCCTTCCGTGTTCGAGGGGAATGCAACGCTGCAAAACACCAGAGTGCCCCTTTTTTCTACAGCTCGCCCCCCACCACGACGAACGATTTTGCCCTCCTGGCGATGCGCCGGGCTTCGGCCGTGTCGGAGGGGAGCTGTTCCCTCAGAAGACAGTCGAGGAAAGGCTGCATCCAGTCATTCGGCTGAGGGTCGGGTCCAGCCCCCGAGTCTTCCACGTTCTCGTCCGCTGCGGCAACGACGAAGACCGCGTGTTCATCCGACCCGGCTGGGGTCGGAGCCAGGGTCGGACCCAAGGATGGTGCCGTCTCCGGGGTCAGATTGCCAAGCTCGGGCTTGTCCTCCTCGCTGGGGCCTGTCGGCTCTTTGATGGAGGGCTTGCTTAGGTCGCTGGCGAAAATCCCCGATGGAACTGGCTCTCGATTGGAGGCCAGCTTGGCCAGGATGTCGGCCGCCTCATTCTGCAGGCGTGGAAGATGCGAGATCTCGAAACCATCGAGCTTTTCTTGGAGACGGCGTACCTCAGCGCAGTAAGCCGCCATCCTCGGGTTGACGCAATTCGACTCGTTGTGGACCTGGTCGACAACGAGCTGCGAGTCGCCGAATACCTCCAGCCTCCTGACTCCGAGTTCGATCGCGGCTTTGACGCCATTCACGAGAGCCTCGTAATCGGCCATGTTATGTGACGCCGGGAAGTTGAGTCGGACGGCGTACCTCATCCGCACCTTGAGGGGCGAGACGAGGATCCATCCTCCTCCGGCCCCTCGCTTTGTGAGGGAACCGTCGAAGAACATTTTCCAACACTCCTGGTCGATCGGAGCGGTCGGAAGCTGTACTTCGGTCCATTCGGCAATGAACTCAGTGAGAGCGTGCGACTTGATTGCCGTCTGGGGGACGAACTCGAGATCTTGTCCCATGAGCTCGATCGCCCATTTCATGATTTTGTTCGCCGACTCCTTGTTCTTGAGAACCTCGCCGAGAGGAAAAGAAGCCACAACGGCCACATGATGGGCGTCGAAGTAATGTCGCAGCTTCCGTCGGGTTATGACGACTGCGTAGAGCATCTTCTGGATCTGGATCCAGCGCGTCTTGGTGTCCGAGAGCACCTCACTGATGAAGTACACCGGCCTTTGCACCTTTAGCATATGCCCTGGTTCACTCCGTTCCACGACCAACGCCGTGCTCACCACCTGTGTTGTGGTGGAGACGTAGAGCAAGAGCGTTTCCCCCGGGGTCGGGGCGGTCAGGATTGGAGGATTGGTGAGGACGGACTTGAGTCCGTTCAACGCCTCTTGTGCCTCCGTCGTCCACTCGAAGTGGTCGGATTTCCTCAGGAGACGGTAGAGTGGCAGCCCCCGTTCGCCGAGTCGGGAGATGAATCGACTGAGCGCCGCGAGGCAGCCCATGACTCGTTGGACTCCCTTGACGTTTTGGATCGGACCCATTTTCAGGATGGCATCGATCTTGTCAGGGTTTGCCTCGATTCCTCGCTCGGATACCCAGAAGCCGAGTAGCATGCCTTTCAGCACACCGAACACGCACTTTTCTGGGTTTAGCTTGACCCCGTTCGCCCTCAGTCTGTCGAAGACTTTGGCGAGGTCGGACACCAGATCGTCAGTGCGTTTGGACTTGACTACGATGTCGTCCACGTATGCTTCTACGACCTCTCCGATGAGGTCTCCGAAACACTTTATCATGCAACGCTGGTAGGTCGCGCCAGCGTTTTTGAGCCCAAAGGGCATGGTGACGTAACAGTACGCACCGAAGGGGGTAATGAAAGACGTGGCAAGTTGATCCGACTCCTTCATCAGGATTTGGTGATACCCCGGGTAGGCGTCGAGAAAACAGAGGGTTTCGCACCCTGCCGTAGAGTCTACAATTTGGTCGATGCGCGGCAAAGGAAACGGGTCCTTCGGGCATGCCTTATTGAGATTCGTGTAGTCAACACACATCCTACATTTCCCATTCTTCTTACGTACTAGTACAGGATTAGCTAACCAGTCTGGATGACACACTTCTTTAATAAATCCTGCTGCTAAGAGTTTAGCTAATTCCTCACCGATGGCCTTGTGCTTTTCCTTGTCGAAGCGTCGGAGGTGTTGCTTGACGGGTCAGGAACCCGGCTTGATGCAGAGGGAGTGCTCGGCGACGTTCCTGGGGATGCCCAGCATGTTGGAGGGCTTCCACGCGAATATGTCTTGGTTGGCGCGGAGGAAGTCGGCGAGCGCGCTTTCCTATTTGTCAGAGGGCTTGGTCTCGATCATCACCACCTTGCTGTCGGGGTCGGAAGGGTTGAGCGGGATCGGATTGACGTCACTGTCAGGGTCGAAGGAGCCCGCCGTCTTCTTCGTGTCGGGCGCGTCTCCCTCCTCCACCTGGTTCACGGTCGGGAGTTCCTCCTTGTTGGCGAGCGCGGTGGCGAGGCTGCAGTTCTCGAGGTCGACCTCGTACGCCCTTTGCATGGACGTGCTGACGGTGATGACTCCCTTAGGCCCCGGCATCTTGAGCTTGAGGTAGGTGTAGTTTGGGATGGCCATGAACTTGGCGTAGCACGGCCGACCCAAAACGGCATGGTACGCGCCCGGGAAATCCGCCACCTCGAAGGTGAGAGTCTCGGTGTGGAAGTTCCCAGGTGTGTCAAAGGTCTCAGGGAGGTCGATCTGTCCGAGTGGGACCACCTGTCTCCCCGGGACGATTCCATGGAAGGGAGCTCCCGTGGGTCGGATCAGCTTGCGGTCGATCCCCATGGCGTCGAGGGTCTCAGCGTACAAGATGTTGAGGCCACTTCCTCCGTCCATGAGAACTTTGGTGAGCCTCGTGGACGCAACGATGGGGTCGACCACCAACGGGTAGCGCCCGGGTCGGTGGACTCGATCAGGGTGGTCGGAGATGTCGAAGGTGACCGCGGTGCTCGACCAATTGAGGAACTCTGGGGTCGCAGGCTCCGCGGTGTACACCTCCCGGCGTTCCACCTTCTGCCGGCGCTTGGGCAGGCAGACGTCGAGTCCTCCGAAGATCATGAGGACCGCGTTGGTCTCCGGAAAGGGCCCCTCGGGGTCCTTGTCGTCCTCTCCTCCCTTGGGGTCGGACGACCTCGTGTCGTTCTTCTTCAGCCCGCCAGTGAAGAACTTGCGCGTGAGGCCGCAGTCCTTGTACTTGTGCTTGGCGGGGAACGGGTGATTCGGGCATGGCTGCTCGAGCATCTTCTCGAAGTGGTCGGGGGGCGCCTCGTTGTTGGCCTTCGGCTTCGGCTTGCGCTCGACCGCGGCCACGAGGGACGCCTCCTGACGCGCGAGGTTGCCTTTCTTCTTCTTCTTCTTGCCCGGTTGGGCGGACGGACCGGCCGTCTCGGCCGCGTCCACCCTTTTCACCTTCCCGGCCAGACGCTCGAAGAGAGCTCCGACCGCATCCTCCCCCGCCGCGTGGTTGGTGGCGATGTCCAACAGCTCCTTGGTGGTCGAAGGGCACTTGCGGCCCAGCTTGTGGACCAGCGACTTGTTCTTCGTGCCGGTGAGGAAGGTGCTGATGGCGTCGGCGTCGACGACATTGGGGACGGAGTTGCGCATCCGGGAGAAGCGTCGGATGTACTCCCGCAGGGTCTCATCCGGCTTCTGCTTGCAGCTGCGGAGGTCCCACGAGTTCCCGGGGCGCTCGTAAGTCCCCTGGAAGTTTCCTTCAAAGATCTCCTTGAGGTCCCACCAATCCTGGATGCAACCTTTCGGGAGGTGCTCCAGCCAAGCTCGAGTGGAGTCGGCGAGATGAAGTGGGAGATTGCGCATGATGAACAGGTCGTCGTCCGCGCCACCGGCTTGGCAAGCAAGCCGGTAGTCTTCCAGCCACGTGGCTGGATTCGAGTCTCCGGAGTACTTGGTGATGTTGCTGGGCGCGCGGTACCTCTGAGGGACCGGCGCGCGGAGGATGTTCTCGCCGAACGCCCGAGGACCCACCAATGGTGGGCTTGGAATCCGGTCCTGGTCGGGGTCGTACCGGCCTCCACGGCTTGCGGCGTAGCCGTGATTGGCCGGTCGGTCGTGTTGATCGCCCCCTTGCGCGTGTCAACGCGCGTCGAGGACGACACGAGCGTCCTTGATGTTGCCGATGCGCTGGTGGATAGGCGGCAGGTTCCGACCTCCTCCGGCTGGCGGAGTTTGCTGAACCGACGCCTCTCCGTCTTGGTCGCGCGCGGCCAGAGAGCCGGAGCTGTGTCCTCGTCGCCGCCACAGGGAGCTCTCGGCTTGCTGGTCGGCGGCGAGTCGGAGAAGGCACTCCAGCTCCTTCTGGTCCTGCAGCTCCTCCGGCGTCACGGGCGGCTGCATCCTTCGAAGGAGAGCCGTCGCTGCCGCGATGTTTTGGCTGGCCCGCGGGAAGTGCGGGAGCGTTCCCGCAGCGCCGTCGAGGATCATCTACTGGACTTGTCGCGCTCGGGCTTGGGCTTGACTTCGGCGTCGCGCCAGTTCCCGTTCGACGGCGTCGCGCTCCTGCTGGAGGAGTCGCTCGCGGTCTTGCAGCTCTCGCTCTCGTGCGAGGAGCTGACGAAGGTCGTTGTCGGGGGCGGGAGCGTCGTTCGCCTCCGCCATCACGACGTCACGATAGGCCCCGCCGGCCCCCTCCTGGGCCGGCGCGGGGTGTTGTTGCACGTGCTGTATCCCAGTCGGGACGACGAGGATCGACGGCGGTTGAGCTCCCATCGGGTCGATGTCGTCCTCGTCGCCGTTCTCGCCGTCACCTTCCTCCCCATCTCCGTTGCCGAGGTCCTCCACTTCGACCCCGGCGCCGCCGACCATGAAGCACTCTCATGCGGGGTCGAGGGTGCAGCGGTCAAAGCACTCGCTGAGGAGATCGGACTCGGAGTCGGAGTCGGGTTCAGCGCGGAGTTGAAGCGCGCACGTTTGGGGCCACCAGTTGGCCGCAAACGAGGACGCCGGCGTCGGCACGATCGGGTCCTGCCTCATGGCTTCCGCCAGTGGTACGTCCGCCCACGCCGCTGGGCTGAGGTGGCGGGCGAGCTCGCGTGTGAACTGGTCCGCGACGGGGCGGAGGCCGTGGGGTAGAGGGATGCCAGGCCGCCAGAAGTCTGATTCCGGCGGGAGGTGCCCCCAGCCCTCGAGCTGTACCAGGACATTCGCCAGCGCGTAGAAGACGCGCCGTCACTCGGATGCGCGCGGGTCGGAACCGAGATATGCCTCGATCCGGCACGGCAGACCGCGGCAGCTCCGTTCGCGCGGGATGACGGCGTCCGCGATCACCATCCCAAGCTCGGAGGGAGGCGCGCCACCTGCAAGGATGGCGGGTCGCGAGACCGACAGGTCGCGCACCACGCCGACCCGGTGCAGGAATCCGCCGTCGGGGTGGACGGCGGAAAGTTGGAGACGATCCAGTGCTGGAGTCTCAGCGCGGCGTACCGCATCGACGGGGTAAACGCGTCGGGGCGCCCCCAGAACTCCTCCTCCGGTGGAAGAGGTGGCCAACCGTGGAGGTCGGCTGCTGCGGTGGTGAGGACGTACTGCATGTGGCGGTACTCCTCAGGTCGGGGGTTCGGCCCAAAGTGCGCTTCCATGCGCACCTCGGGTTCCGACCCGTCCATGTCCCGAACTAGGCGGGGACGAGCCGTGAGAGGTCCCTCCCCGTAGAGGGGCGGGTAATCCTGCATCAGCTGCAGGCGGCCGGTGTAGTCGGCCTCGAACTCCAAGCTCCCAAACCGGATGGTCTGGTGCGGAGGGAAGAGCGGGGTGGGAAGCAGCCCGCTCTCACTTGAGCTGGCGGCGTCGCGGGCCGCACGACGGGCGGACTCGCGGACGCTGCGAGATGGTTTTCGCGCCATCATCGGAGACGGCGAGGATCGCAACCGAAGCGCGCAGAGGGCCCCTTCCTGGCGCGCCAACTGTCGGTGTTGAGAAATCTGGCCGACGAGTAAATTTTGACTACGCGCTTTGGTTGTTTTGATGGAATGGGTTTGAGACGGTGGATTATCCTAGTTCGGGCAATTGATGCCCTACGTCCAGCAGTTGGTGTGGTTCGTGTTGCTCGTAGTAGGGGTTACAAGCTTGGCGAGAGAGGGAGAAGCTCCCGAGTCTCTTGTGTGCTCGTGCTCCTCTTCCTTCCTTGCGAGACAAGGCCGAGGAGAGCGATTGAAGTGTGGAGTGTGTTCTGCTGCTGTGGCCCTCTCGAAGCCGTGGATCAAGGCTTCCCTTTTATATGTCAAGGGAAAGCCTTAACCGTTACAAGGATGGAGGAAAGAAGAAGAAGAAAAGAAAAGGAAAAAGAAAGTCTTGAAGTCCAGTTCCAGTAGGGGCCCCCCTTGGCGTAGGTTTGCGGCTCGTCGTAGGTAGGCGGCCGAGCAGAAACTGCTTCCTCCTCCCTCGTCGCCGGCGTCCGCGGGTGATGATGGTGCCGGCCACTGTTGCGCCGCGGAGAGGGTGTCCGGGTCCTGTTCATGTACGGTTCGCCCTGTAGAAGTACGGTCTGCGCTGTGGCCACGCGGGGATGGCCTTGACCTCCTTCCGCACGCCTCCGCGAGACGTGCGGAACTTGCGGTGCACGTTGCCATAGGACGCGTCTCTTAAATGCGTCTCAACTGCCCGCTCCGATCATTTTCCGTCCGACCCCCTGCTCGGGTCTGTGGTCGGGCGCCAGGGGTCGGACGAGGCGGAGATTTCCCCGACCGGATCGTCGGGGCTGCGGGGCTGCTTTTGGGCTGTCCGGCTTCGCGGGATGCCAGGCCGGCTATGGCCCATTAGCCTCTTTCCCTGCGGCACCCTGGAACCGTGGGCCAGGCTATGTCCGCAGCCTTTTCTGGCCCACTGATGATTTGCTGGCGCTAATCCTTTTGTAGATTAGGCCTGATTGCTCGTTTGGTATAGTGACCGCGGGTATCTGGTTTTAGGTACCTGACAAAGCGAGACAATGTCATGCTATTGTAGCGAAGCCCATCGTCTCCAATGGTAAAATTGCAAAAATCTCGAGGAAGAAGAAGAGGGGAGGGGTAGAATCGGCATAAAAATAACTAAAGGGTAAATTTTATATCAAAAATCTGTAAAGAGGGTAAAAATTAGAAGTCATTGGAAAGGGGGGCAAATGCCCACTGGCCATTGAGAAGGGGGGCCATTCCCGAATAGGGCCGCTCCAGTCTCGTGCGACATTGCAAGCAGTGGCGTCGTGCGGCGAGCAGCGGCGATTGGGCGCGGCGGCGGCGGCGCAGGGCGGCGGAAGCTCGACAGGCAGGCATGGCGCGTGCGCTGTGCGTGCATCCTGCGGCGAGCACGCGCGGCGCGCGAGGCACGCGGACGCGTCGCGGGGCGGGCAGCCTGCCGGCCAGGCGCGGCGCTCAGTAGCAGAGCACCGAGTAGCTCAGGTAATATGATTTTTTTCCATGTTCAATTAAAGCCAAGTTGCGAATACGTCTCAGCAGCCCATGTAGAGCACAGGCTAACTAGCATGAAAATTAGGAAGCCAACATCGCCAATCGCTTTACACGATAGCAATTGTCCCTTGTTATATCTTTGTTCATGCTTTGCCGCCGCATTGTTCAGCCCCCCTACAATTTTCGTCTGGATCCGCCACTGCCAACGACCGAGAGGCAGTCAACATTCCAACCGGTGTGCTGGTCGTCTCCAAGTCCGACGCCCGTTTCATTCCGATTCTTCTTCGGCTTCCCGCCCACCGATCACCGTCTGCCCTGCCCTGCCTCGCGCTCGCGGCCTCACCATTAGCTATCTCCAAGCCTGCAATCAGCCACGCGCCACAATCTTATTGTCGTCCTCAGCATTTTCTCCGAGTATCGTCGTAGCCTGCCGGTCGCTTTGTCCACAGCTCAGGCTCTGCACACAACTCGTTCGATGAAATGCCTAGCAAGGTAACTTGAGTTTTCCTCAATAATTTCTCGCCTTCTGTGCTGCTGCTGCCTTGCCCTGCCTTGTTCGTTTCATGCTTCTCGCTCACCATGAACCTATTGCTCTCACGCATTTATCAACTTTTATTGTCTTCCCGTTGTCACTCACTCGTCTATTCCTGGTTCCTTTTCTCAATTTCTCTGATGCTCTAGTTCTACTACGTGATGTCATGCTATTTTTTATGAATACTCTGCTTAAAAATCTAAAACGTTCCCTTTGCCCTCTTCCCAATTTGATTTTCTCCATTTGGCTGTCGTGGAAACTGACAATGCAATTGAATCTCTTTCCTTGCAGCTTGAACGAGATGCAGTTACCATAGAGCTGTAGGTTTCGTTCACAATTAAGTTTTACACCTTCCTCTGATTGGATCTCTAACATACAAGAAAATGGCATCTACCATATTTAGTCCTAGAAACCTGAATGCACGCTCTTTACGTCTGCACATATTGACCGAGGCATTTCAGTATGGTCCGTTTAACCGCAGCGTGCAACGGAGGTGGAAAAAGCCAGTAGATTCAGCAAGAACCCGTCTCGAGGGCAGAACAAGGGATCATAGACTGGACAAGCTTATGGTTCAGCTGAGAAACTTGAAGGTGGCCTTGGCTTTCCATGAGGTGATTTCTCAGCAGAGGAACGGTTATGCATCGCTCCAGCTTCTTTCAAAGTGGAGATATGAGATTGGGTTGAACATCGAGATCGGTGTGTTCCTGAAGAAGTATCCTCACATTTTTGAGATTTACATGCATCCTGTCAAGAAAAAACCCTGCTGCAAGATCACACAAAAGATGGCCGATTTGATTGCAGAAGAAGATGCTGTAATCAGGGAAAATGAGACTGACATAGTTAAGCGCCTGAAGAAACTTCTCATGCTCTCAAGAAACGGGACTCTGAATATGCATGCATTATGGCTCATAAGAAGGGAACTTGGGCTGCCTGATGATTACAGGTCTTCGATACTTCCAAACCATCAGCATGATTTATCTCTTGACTCCCCTGATACTCTGTCCCTTGTCTCTTGGGACGAAGAGTTAGCTGTAGCCAAGGTTGAAGAGTGGAGGGAGAAGGAGTACATAGAGAAATGGCTGGCCGAATCAGAGACAAAATATGCTTTTCCAATAAACTTTCCTACCGGCTTTAAGATTGAGAAAGGCTTCAGGGAAAAGCTCAAGAACTGGCAGAGGCTTCCATATACCAAACCTTATGATAAGGATGGTGTGCATCCAATCCACAATGTGGAGCGGCTTGAGAAACGTATTGTTGGTATTCTACATGAGTTTTTAAGCCTGACGGTAGAAAAGATGATACCACTTGAGAGATTTTCACACTTCAGGAGAGTTTTCACTATGGAGGTAAACTTGCGGGAACTTCTTCTTAAGCATCCTGGCATTTTCTACATCTCGACCAAAGGAAGCACACAGACAGTAATTCTGAGAGAGTGTTACAGTAAAGGATGTCTGATTGAGTCTAACCCTGTATACAATGTACGAAGGAAAATGCTTGATCTGATTTTGTCAGGATGCCGTAATATTGATGAAATGGAAAATGCAAGTTTGCTTGATGAGGAGTATAATGCAAGAAGCAGTCAGGAAGCTCAGAATAAAACATCCAACATGGGTACTACGAATTCCACACTGGGACTTGGAACTGAAAACAACTCAGATGGAAAGAACCATTTTAATGAGGAGTATCCACAAAAAAACTTTCCGTGACTCGAAAGAAAATAGTAAGCAGTCTTCAACATATCATGTTACTGGAGGCAGACAAATTTTCTGTGAATCAAGTGATTATCTGATCCACCCATTACAAGAAATTCCAGCTATTCTTATTCATGGACACATCTGCGAGATGACATTGGACCTGACTGGTATCAACATGTAGGCACAGCTGAGATATTTGAAGTTTGTAAAACAAAGATTGTTTGGAGGGAAGTGCTATGCTCAGCATTGTGATAAAAAGGTACATTGGATCCTTGACATTTAAGCTTTTTGAGTTGGAATGTGAGGGAATATTACGTCCGACATTTGAGGAAGGTGCTGTGCCCAAGCTAAGGAAGCTGTAACAAGGCTACCACCGTGGGGCTTCAGCACCTCTTAAGCCTGAAGGAAATTTGTATGTTAAGTCTTGATCGTGCGAAACAGTAGCACAGCCAAAACAGGGTCGTCTGAAGCCCCATCTACATCCATATCTGAGACTGCAGTGGCCAGGGGCTCATTCCAGGAAGTTGCTGACACTCACCCAGGTCGCCCAGATTTTATATTGGGCGAAGCATGGTTTATTAGGTAATGTTTGGTTCTTATAGGTCATCTAATTACTGGCTACTGCATATACCAGCAATTCAGACCGCTTGTGGTTTCTTCATTCTACGTGCACATGCATTAGCTACTGAATGAATGTGCATTCACTACTGCAGAGCCATGGGGTCGTCTTTGAAGATGGTGACAAACTGCGGCACGCTGCAAAGTTTCACATATGAAGTAGGGACACTTTTTCATTTTAGATAAAGGGAATTTATTTCATCACGCAAATGAAGTACGGATACTGCCGTCTGCATTGTCTACCGCAGGCTGCACTTATTACCTCAGATAGCATTTGGGGTGATATATCATTAATATTGTTCGATGGATGGAGATCCGCAGGCTGCTAATGCCACCCGGGACAGTCTCAGATATTGTGCCTCCTCAAACTCCAGCAAACTTATGATTGTTTATATGTTGTTTTGTTCTGAACCTATATGCTACTAGCACTTTGTTTCTAGTAGGCCTTTGTTTTTCTCGAATTCAAGGTGAACACAATTAATGGTTGTCTGATTGTCTCTGCTTGTACCTCCTCCGTTTTTAAATAACTGTCACCGTTGACTTTACTGTTCAAACTTTGAACATAATTTTTTCAGTAATGCATAATTAAACACTCTTAAGTATATCATGATGTTAAAATACTATCTACAACACATCCATCAATCATGTATTTATCTTATATAATTAAGCATTTTAAAAGTTATTAATTGGTCAAACTATGAACAGTAAAGTCAACAGTGACAATTATTGAAAAACGGAGGAAGTATTTTGACTCTCTGTAACCGAAAACTGCGGGTTTGGTTCGGATGTCATGCCATGTCTCCTGGCTTACACAGTAAGTTGTATCAGCTCCAACTAATGCGGCAAGTTTCACTACTGCAGAACTGAGGAGTATTTATTTGTAATCTATTTCACACCTCAGTTCTGGCAGCAGATCCTTGCAAGGATCTTCATATATGTGGGTCCCCGTTGAAAAAAGCATATGTGGGTCGGACTTTGAACACCTGCAGATACATTGCATTGTGCTGACAATACACCTGCAGAGGAGTATTAATTGTGGCGACGACTAAGCAGTTTGTTAACTTGTGTGAATTTCATTTCATGTAACACAATTTTAGCATATACGTACTCTATTTGGTAGGAACGTCATCTTATTTAACAATTTTTGTATTTTGTGATAACAATCTATATGATGCACATGGTAGGAAGTTATGCATTAGGTGACACATAAATGTATAGTCATAACTTATGCGAGTGGAATCTAGTTACTAGTATTTTCTCTTCGCGTAGAACACGTACACAGTGCAAACGAATTCGGAAAGAAACAGACGCTGCATTCCTAATTAAGTTACGGTACATGTTAAAAATAAATGTGCTTTATTTTCGCTGGCTGCATTTTTTCCTAGTTAATTATCAGCAGATTTTGCTACGGTCAAAAGGTGTGAGATTTTGATGCCGCGTGCAATCGCGATCGAGAAGCGTCGACTGCGCTCGGATAACACGCGACGCGGCTTAATTAACTTAGTTCCGAGTACTATAAGTACCAGTGACCAATCGAAGCCGAATTAACTTACGTACAACGTTTCCTTGTTGCCGGCCCTTCAACAACATCCTACAGTGACCAGCGTTCGTTGCTCATTACTACTTGCTACTCCCTCCGTTCAGAAATAGACGTCACTGTTGACTTTTAGACATCACGTTTGACTGTTCGTCTTATTCAAATTTTTTGCATAAATTTTATTTATTTTTTTACAACTTAGTTTATCATTAGATATATTTTAATCATGACATATTTGTTTTTATATTTGAGTAAATTTTTTGAATAAGACGAATGGTCAAATGTGATATCTGAAAGTCAACAGTGACATCTATTTCTGAACGGAGGGAGTAGATTGTAGCTAGTGCCATCAATGGCCGGCACGTCGACAATTAATGAGCTCGATCGGCCGTCGTCGTCGAGTATAGCAGCCGGGCATGCATGCACCGATCGACAGCATTCCCCGCCGCTGCGTCATGATGATCTACTGGCCGGGAGCTCCTGCTGCGGGCCGAAGACAACACAAGAACACAGGGTGCAGCAGTGGTGGTGAACAACAACGATCGAGGTGCTGCCTGGACTCTGGAGATGGAGGATCGGAGCCCCTGATCAGCACGGTGTAGGTGTACCGCCGCTGCAGATCCGCGTCGTACGTGCAGATGGGGCACGTTCGACAAGCTCTTCTTGGACTACGCCATCTCCCGCGGCACGTCGATCGCCCAGTACAAGGTGGTGCCCCGGTGCGTGACCGATCGAGAGCCCACCCATGCATCATCGACCTCCTCGACTCGCGCGTCGTCTCCGCCCACGTCAGATCCGCCTTGCCGCACTGGGTGGGCACCGGATTAACCACCCAGCAACAATTAGAAAGGAATGGAATTTGGAAAACTGATGTACTCTCTCGATCGTGCGTCGGTTGAAATAAATAAGAGTACAGGTCAAGACACTTGTCACTGTAAGACAGGAGTAGTACATTTGTCACATTTGCCACTACATACACGCTGTGTTATTTAAATTTTTTAAGTAAATATCGGTTGGGAAAATTGATGTACTCTCTCGTGCGCCGGTTGAAATAAATAAGAGTACAGGTCACATTATATATGTTGGTTTTGATATTATATATATGCTACTAAATACACTAGGCATGTCTGATGATCAGCTGCAAAATATATACCAGACACCTGGGTACGCAATTAATGGTAGCTGATATGATGTGTGAATTAATATGCACACGCACTACAAGAAATGTGACCTTCTATGACGATTATAGAGTGACGATTAATCAAAACGTCACTGATGCCTTTTGTTTTATGACGATTCTAGTGTTTGATTGGGTTTAGTGACGAAAACCAGAGGTGGGTCATTAAAATTCGTCACAAACAAAGCCAAGGTAATATTTGTGACGAACATTGAATCATCATTGGTTCATGTATTCGTCACTAATATTTTCGAGCACAATTGAGATATTTTTATTGGTCTGGCAACAGCGATAAAATGATAAATGCATATATATGCCAACTAGCAAGTTCATCAAAATTATTTTTAGATCCATTATTTTGGCAAAACAATATTTTCAAAATTAATCACAAGTTCATAAAAAAAATTGTTGCGAATAGATTGCTTTATGTTTTTATTGTGTGAAAGTTTTCCTAACATTCTAGTATATATCAATTAGAAATGGCAGAATATAGAAAAGAAATAAAAAAACATATACCTACCGGATATAAAAGGCCATGCAACCTCTCTCTCTCTCTCTCTCTCCGTTCACGCATGGCCAATGCCCATTCGGCCTCAGCCAGCTACAGATGCGGTCTACCATTTTCCATTCCATTTCCAACATAAAAAGCGAATCCAAAGCAATCTGCTTCCTCTCCCTCCCCTCCAGTCTGTCCTTCCTCTCATGGGCCGAATAAGGCCCGTTTTGACCCAGCTAGTGTATGTCGGCTGAAAGGCTGGCCCAAAAGGCTGAAGCTGTAGGCCCATCAGTTTCCCTCCTCTTCGGCTTCAACGGAGAGCCACCGATACTCTCATCTCAAAAAGAAAGAACGGAGCCACCGCCAGGTGGGACCAACCTGTCGGTGCCTACGGGATCCCACCTGTTCTTCTTCAGTTCTTGGTCCTCAGCTTTTTTTCTCAATTTGATTCATTGCTGAATTTTGAAAGTTGTATATATTTCGCATACAAAGTCCAAATGACCTCTTTTTTTTTTCTTTCGCGTTGATAAAAATATTATCTACCCATTTGTATAATATATGAAACTGCTTTTATATGATATAATTATGCCGTATCCCTAAATAGCTGATGGCCATTTTTTATCAAAATTTTGTTATTTTTGTAAATCTCGAAAGAAAATGTTTCTGGACATGATTTTTTGTGGAGATGGATAACTGAATCACCTCTACACATGAGAATGGTGTTACTATTTTTTTGAAGCTTTTGTTGAGGACATTGTTTACTTATAATTGAACTTAGTGATTGTTTTATGAGATGTGTTTAGAGGTGTCCACTTTGAACACACTTTTGTGGAATTTTTTTTTCAAAAACAATAACAAAAATTCTCATGGGTTTGGGTTGACATGGAACAGCCATATACCAAAAATCAGCTCAAAATTCGTTATATTTCGCGAGATAAAATTTGACAAAACAATTGAAAAATACACTCATTTCTTCTCTTTTTTATATCTCACGAAGTTTGTTGCAACTTCGGGTGGAATTTGGTAAGAATGTGTATCTGGTGATCCAAATGAACACTAATTTTGGTGGAATTTTTGAAAAACAATTTTATATGTATCATTTTCAAAATACTAATGCTGGATACTTCTCACATAACTCATTTTTGAGTAAACATGTATGTTACAGTATTTCTTAAAAAATCCCAAAACATTATATTTGACGTTCATGGAAAGTGATAGGTATGTTCAATAAATTTGAGTTCCTAAATTAACTTATTTATAGACATAGAAAATATAAACAACGTATAAATTATTTTTAAAAAATAGATATCTTGCGAGGCCTTGATTGACTGGGCCTAGTAAGTATGGGTCCAGTCGGCCTTTAGGCCTTCTCAGCCCACTTCACGCTCTACGGTGACCGTCCGATTTGATCCGACGGCTCATCTATCTTGTCACATGAATAAAAGTCAAGCCCAGGTGCTGCAAACCCTAACCCTCCGTCCACTCCACTCCTTCCCGTCCACCCCTTTTCACCCTTAGCTGCAGCCGCCGCCTCCACCGTCCTCTCTCAGAATCCTCCCTCTCCCTCTCTCGAATCTTTCTAACTCCGCGATTGAGATGCGTCCACGGCGCGACCCCCTTCTGCATCTATGGCAGGACCTCATGGCCTTGGCGGAGGCAGCGGCGCGGTTACGTGGGTAGCCTTAGCAACGGCACAGCGGCGAGATCGGCCACGGTGACGGCGTGGACAGGCTGCTGCGCGGGCGGCGCAGCCCGGCCATGGCGACGGCACAGCCATGGCTGCTGTGCGGGCTGCGGGGCTCGGCCACTGCGACGGCGCGGCCACGGCTACTGCCTTGGCGGCTGCGGCCACGACGACAGGCACGAGGCTGCTAGGCGGCGACCTCGACCTCTACCGCGACCTGGAGGACAGGTACGAGGCAGCAGGCAGACGAGTCCAGGAACCGCGCCACGCTGAGGATCCATGCTTGGGGGCCTTGTGCCAGATCTGCATCATGGTGCGTGTGCTGGTGGTAGGTACAGTCTAATCTTCTACACTCGTCACTCGTACCTCAATCTTTACTTCTGTATGTATTAGCATTTGTGGAGCTTGAAGATTTAGTTCGTATTTGTGTTGGGCACTCGAAAATCCACATATTTTGTTACTAATCTGAGTAATTTCATTTAAACAGAGAACGGAAACCATCATTACTTGCATCCTTTGCAGTTATATGCCCAGTGAATTGATAGGCTAATTGTTTCCGATGTTTTCTTAGCGTCTTTGAGACAAATATAAACCTAGCAGTAGCATTGGGCCTGTAAGTATTCATTCGTCAGATTCCTGTAAGTATTGCAAACCTAGCAGTAGAACTATCCATTCGTCATGTTTTTGTAAGTATTGCAATCAAACTTCGTATTGCAAACCTAGAGGACAGGGCAGGTGCCAGGCGGTGATGGCAAATGGAGATGTGGTGGTTACATGCTGCTTGGTCGCCATGTGAATGACATGGACTTGTGTTTGAGTTACGGGGTGAGTTACTTGGTTTCAGGTTACCAAGTTAGTTAACTGCACTGCCTGCTCCATGGCGACGAGTTAGCTAGTGCTGCTCTTGAGGCCTTGAGCGGATTCGTGCTTGATCCATTCAGATTCATGCCCTCGTTTCTTGCCCTGCGCACTATGTGTTTGATGTAATGCCGCAGTAGACTAGCGTCATCACACTGCTGTTACCCTCAGTGAAAGGGAACTTCAATTTTTTTCCCTGTTCTGATTGCCAAGTCCAGTGTCATATAGGTGGGGATTCTAGAGCTAAATGTGTTATGGTCCAGTACTTGTTTAGCAGGGATGGCAGCCTACACATTCAGCAATTAGCACCATGACTTTGTTAAATAATCTTGCTGGTATTTTGAGCAGCTAAGTGTTGCTCCAATTTCGTAAGTACATGTAAACTCAAAAATCAGATGATGATTTCCGAACTGTAGCATGCACTGAATTAACAATCTCTGAATTCTTCTCTATTTGGAGTCCTATGTTGGAGGTTCTTCATCGATCTGAATTATGTCTTGAATATGTCTCTTTGATTCAGGTATTTATTGTAATATGCTCATTTTCTTGCAGGATGCCATCTGCTGCATCATATCCTCCTTATCGCGGACAAGGAAGCCTTTGTTTTCACCATGGAGATGAAAAAAACATCAGGTACTCATGTACATCAATCAATCAATACAGCAAGATCAGAGGGTCCGATCCTGATAATTTGGTGAAGTAACATGTAGAACAGCCTGTTTCCTTCAGTTGCCATTGTTTTTTGATGCAAGCATTGCCTTGTAAACATAATCTCCTTGTTGGCTGTGGAGTATGAGATAATGTTATGACAGTAGTATTGCAGTTTACTGGTTGATATAAAAGCAAAGTTAAACCAACACTAATAGCAGTTGGAATAAAGTTTATTGCCGGTGTCCTGATACTGTATGATTGAAAATTATGGATCTTTTAGCCTAAAAACCACACCTGTGATTGCATAACAATCTAGACATCTATGCCCTCAAAAAAAAAAAAAAAAAACAATCTAGACATCTACATGGTTTGGGGTGAAGATCTTAGCACCATGCACATACCTGTCTCACTTTATCAGTTTTGAAAGAAAATCTTTGTTATTTTAGCTGACATCTTTATGTGACTTGTTTTTTTCAGGAGACAGGAGCAAACATGGTCTGAGATTTGATTACAAGAGCAAGTCATGCATAGTTTGAGTTGTTTTATATTCATTACTTCTGTGCAATATCGAGACTGGATGTATATTGTGGTTTATGATATCATGTTATTATGATCTGATGTAAAATTATGACAGTATATGTATTGTTGGCTCTGGATTGTAATGTGTAATATCAAATAAATTTTGATTGCAATTAGAATATTTGATATCAGTGATGGGCTTCCTTCTAAAAAATGGGCCGGGCTGTCTTCTAAAAAAATATAAAGAAAATGGGCTGGACCAGAAAATATATTTGCTTGCTTCTGGAATTGGCCGAAGCCATCGTAAAAAAAAAATCAAAATGGGTTGTATTAGAACACTATTCGGTGTGGCTGAGGCAAAAATAGTGGGCCAGATAAAAAATATGTAGGCCTCAAAGCGATCTGGGCTGATATTTCTGATGGGCTTTTAATTGGGCTTATCTCACAATTGGGCTGCTTGAGATTAGGTTTTGTGACGTTTTGAGATATGATGAATGAAGGATGGTCACAAAAGTTTGTGACGAAAGCATAAATTATCGTCACAGAACATGGTTAAACACGCATGATAGGTGACGATCTGATTTTTGTCACAGGATCGTCACAGAGTGTGGCAAATGACAAAATTTTCAGTTTTTGTGACATAAATGAAACGTCATCTATCATAACATTTCTTGTAGTGACGCGACGTACTTTCCTGCTCAAGTAATAAGCATTCCTCCATGATAAGGATTAACGAGTCCTTCAATTTCTGCCTTTTGTTTTACATACAAGACTCGTGTAATGTATTTGCTTATTTGTTGAGTTTATATTCCTGTTCACTCTCTTACTATATATACCGGCCACTACACGCGGTGTTAACAAATTTGATGTTCGGAGTAGCGACAGAATAAACCATTTTAGATTTCTGAAGTGACATGCGATCTTTGCAGTACAATTTTGTGTTATTAACATTATATTATGAAATAGGAATTTACAGTTGCTTTATTTCAAGTGTGTACTTAACATGCAACGGCTGAAAATATCGACAATGTGAATCATACAATAATGTTCGATGGAAGATTTCAACCTGAATCGAATTAATAAACAAACAACTGTTGTTGCATTTTGGACAGACATTTCTCGTCCACAGACAGTGCACGTACGTAGTTCAGTTTTGAACTATAAACAACGTTCTACTGTCAACAATAAAATCGTTATTAGGAAGTATGATCATTAAGCCGCCTTCTGTAGCTCTCTGTGTGCTCGTACGTCGCCAACTAGCGCTGCTTCACGTGATCAGGCAGCAGCAGCAACCAGTTTCCATTCACCAGCTCACCAACCTTTGCGACGCACGTGCTAGCAGTTTTAGACACGACGTGTGGGCCATGTATGATTAGATCGACGATCGATCTAACCGCCTTCGTCTTTGTTTAACTTCAATCATCTGAAGAAGTACCGTTAGGTCTCTTAATTTACAGTAGCCTTTATAGTACAAGCCCATGTACTGTCAACAACTCTCAAGGGGAGTCAAAACACGTGTTGCATAATATATTAGAAAACTCTCGAGAAGAATAAATAAAGGCCCAAACTCCACGTAGCTTGCCAATCTCATCATCATGCAGAGTTTAGCAACCTGGAACTTTTTTATTTTGCTCTAATAAATTGTGTATAAACATTCATCAACCATACTTTAATCGTTAACATAGCACGGGCAACTTATGAATAGTTTCGTGAATCCGCCTCTCCCAGCCGAGGGATCGTTTTGCACCGTCCGATGGCGATTTTGGCGACCGCGCTCCGCCACAATGGCTTCATCGGGAGCCGCCACAAGCGATAAAATCTCGCACACGACGGTCTCGTTTCGTTTCGTGGGATCTGGATGTAGATGCTTGCGCGTCGTCCGGAACGTGAGCTGCTGCGTGCGTGGCGGCAACCGCGTCGTCGTCCTCGGCGCACCATGGATCTGGCCGCCCACCTTCCATGCGTATCGGTCGTCGCGACGGGCGATGTGCAAGCATGATTGATGATCTGCGTACCTGGCGCCGGCGTGTCTGTCTTCCTCCACGGCGGCGCTCGTCGTCGTCAATGATCCTGGTTTGGCAGAGCTAGGACTTCAATCACGTTTGCCACCAAACACTGCAATGCAATCTCTTGCATTGCTGGTGGCCGCAGCGAATGGCGGATATATTGTTGACATGGTTTGGCTTTTCCCATGGATTTTCCCCCATCCACCTTACGGAGGGAATTCCCTTATCCCTAGGTATCTTATCTTATATATCCACCCATAGCCATGCATGTAGGCATTTAATTACCTAGGGTTCTTTGTATGTATGAATTTAACGTTCCTGTCCATGTCCATGCAGTTCCGATCGTCGCCGATGGGTCGATGCAGGGCGAGTCATCTTTTTCCTCCGGCGCCAAGCTGATCTTGCAAACTCTCGATCGAGGTACAACTCATCTAGATAATCGACAGTCTAATTCAGATTGCAACAACTAACATTCCAGATATAAACATATGGATTTTTAAGATTTTCTCGCCCTACCGCGTTGCGCCCATATCTGATCATTTGATACAATTTTGTTTCCGTCAGTTTTTTTTATTTCAACATAATGTCTGAAATCGCATAAACATTGTTCAGTGTTGCAGTGTCATCATCCTTCCCGGTCGCAAACATGTAGCAGCACCGGCATCCCACACATCCTGCAGGCGTCCGTCAAAAAAGAAGGATGTCCACCCATCAAGAGAACCGTCGTGCGAGCTGGAGGACATCTGTGTTCAACGCGAGGGGCAACTGCAGTTTTGGGCAATACTAAAGTGTAAAAGGCGGCATGATGGGTTTCACACTGGCATTACACACGACTACTGCGACGATGAGAGGCCTGCAGACTCCATCGAGTAGGCCACTGTACTCGCATTATCTCTTTATTTATGCTTATCCCTTAAACTCAGCCATAATCTTAGCTTCTTCTCTTGTTCATGACCTAAATAATTTATTATACTCACATTCACTGATTATCTTCCATGCTTATAACCTAACTAAAGAAATTCTTCTATGCCATGATCTTGTATCGTAAATCATGCAAGGTAGTGTTTTTTACTCCTTTTATTAAGTGTGAGTTGAGTAATTCTTATTTCAATGGAACTTTGATACTCAGGTAAAATTTCCGTAGTTTCTTAATATACTAAAATCAAATTATGTCTCAGAAATTAGTGTTGCAGTTATACAAACATTTTTAATCCATTCATCATTTTTTTTTGCAAATTTAAAACTCCACGTTGCAACAAATAGGCATATTGCTAGTTTACTTAAAAAGGTGTTTTAAGTTTAGCAAGGCAGAGAGAGCGTGTGGTGAATTTATTAGAAATAGGAAAGTTCTTTTCCGGCCTTTGTTCTTATTACCATATGTTCAACTACATAGTTGGCGACCAACAGAGAAACACAAAACGACATTAATAAAGACAAAGTCTATTATTAAATTTCCCTCAAGAACAACTCCATCGCAACGGTCTCCAATGTTGTGCTCGCCATCCGGATTAGCTCTCTTGTCTCCTCAGTTGCAACAACTCCTAGAACTGCAACCTCCTGCATACATGATGTATATTTGACATTGTAAAAAAATTATAGAATTTCGACATAGCCATAGGCCCATATTGCCCAACAGAGTGCGGCTGCCCAACTAGGATGATGTTTCTGTCTTTTACAATTCCATGGAGAGCCATAACATATGGGATATTGATCTTGCTAGGTAGGTTAACCTAGTAGCTATGTGATACCGTGCAATGTTATAAAAGGGTGGGATATTGCTCTTTGAGTGCCATCCTTAATATCGAGTGATACACGAGCAAGGATCTCATTTTTAATTTGCAATAGCCTTTCCAGAAATGAGAGTTATTTTGCTAGATTTCAACCTGTGATATACTCAGATAGTATTTCTAAGTAAAGTTTGCCATGTTCACTCTTTTTTAAGTAATTTGATGATCCATTTACTTAGCATGCACTTATTTTTTTCCTAGGCCTCTTTGATCTTTGGGCGGCATAAGATGTTCCAACGAAGGACATTATAAACATGGGTAAGATGTTGAGCACTGAATTAAGGAGGATTAGGATTAGTCTTTCATAGTAAAAGTGTTCTGCTTTCCAGCATAATAGTGTTTTTTTTCCAAATCTTTCTTCAATGCTCCTTCAGGGCCATTTGGCATAGCTTAAGCTCATTGACTTATGTACTTTTTGGTACTGTAACACAAAAGAATAAGCTCAAATAAGCCACCTTTTGTGGCTTTCATGGCTTATGTCCATGTAGTTTTGAATAAGCCAAAGCTCACAAGCTCTGCCAAACAAAGCCTTACTATTTCAGAGTTTTTTGTGGTGCATTCGGATTCCTAAATATCTAAAATGTTGGTCACTGTATCTCTTGCTTCACCATAGCAGAAATTTCGTTTTTATGAAAGCTTATTTTTCACCATAGCCCAGATAGCTGTTATAAAAATGTAGATGAATTGTGTACGGTTTTCTCTGGTTTCAACACTAAACTGACCGTGGTAGAAATGTCCAAACCCGATGAATTGGGCTACTTGTCCCGTTGCCATGGGCTAACACTTTACTGTGAAAGAGGCCCGGCAAGAGTCAAGCCCGAGCCAACTCCTCGGCCGTCGCAGCAAGCACGCAGCCAGCCACCGCCGGCGAGTCCTGTGACGAACGCCAGTTAGGAGCCCTAGCGCAGCCGGCGGTGCTAGGCCTTGGAGTGAGTTACGGAGCAGAAAGGGGGCCCGGCGGTCGTGGGCCGGGGAGCCTTCGCCACGCGCGCACCCGCATTGATGGAGGGAACTCGAGGTGCAGCAGGGGCAACGGCAGGGCGGGAGGGACGAGAGGCCGGAGGAGACAGGCCGGGGTCGCACTGCAGCCGGAGACGGCACACCGCCGCAGGTGCGTGGGAGTAAATTCTTCCTGTTCCCTCGTTCGCTCTGTAGGAGTAATCAATCTTGCTGGTTCATAAATAGAGATGTGCGCCATCTCTGCAAATGTTTGATCATAATGAACGAACAGCGTGTTGTTTTACTTGGTCAGATGATTAGTCGAGATTGCACAATAAAAACCAATTAAGGGGGCTGTAAATTTTACTATTTTTTTGTGGCAAGAAAAGTTTGCTGGGGTGTGATAGGTGCCTCATTAAATGCCAATTAAGGAGGATGCGATTTTATCTTTGTGGGAATAAAAAATTTCTGCGGCGTGACAGGTATCTATCGTTGTTGTAGGTGGGAGAGGATCTAACTCCATGCGTGCATGAATTTGGATTTGTGGAGAATCCAAAGTATAATCTGAATGATGAACAGCTTGGTGCTTTAAGATCCATCAGTGACAGTGTGCAATGCCCCAAGAAACATGTTGATGTTATATTGGGTCCACCAGGGACAGGGAAGACTAGGCTGATCGGCACCACCTTGCTAGAGTTAGGTGACAACAGAAAAGTCATAGTTTTTGTGCCAACCAATTCAGAGGCAAAAGAGTTGATCGATGTGGTGGAGAAGTTGGGAGGAATCAGCCTAAAGTGCCTCAGACTTGGAACCATTTCCCTTCTTTCTAACAAAGATGGTGTGCCCAGTGATATCTCATGGTTGACTGTCCAGTCTATAGCTGATACATATTGTGGCATTTTCCTTTCTTGGAGGTATTTCCTAGGAGAAGTCATAAACCATCTCGAGAGCTACGAAAATATGTATGAATATCACCGAAGAAAGAATGAGAACTTGGTGTTTGCAAATTTCTTCAAGTGGAAATTTTCTTATGCTGCAAAAGATTTGATGGACTGTTTTAAATTCATCAGAAGGCTTCCACTATGCATGTTTAGTGGAATTGATGATAATGACATAGCATTGCTACTCACGCAGCTGACGACAATGGATGCAGATTTGCGTGACATTGACAATGATGCTCTAAATTTCGTGTTTGGCATCTCATCTCCTCCCAAGGTGAAGTCAGAGTACTACCACAATGGAGTAGCTGCAGCACATAAGCTCAAGAAACACATGAACCTATGCCTCCAAACAATGAAGTCCATAAAATTGTCACTGAAGTTGAAGGCTTTTGGCACACGGGATGAAGTCAAAGAATACCTGTTAATGCAAAGCAGAACTGTCATATGCACTTCCTCCAGTTGCTCTAATTTGAACAGCATGCTGTCGCGGCTGAATCGGAAGGATGGCCATCTGATTGATTTGATTGTGGCTGATGTTTCTTCGGGGGAACCATCAGATGATCTCCTAGACTTACTATTTCTTCCTGAAATAAGGAACACAGCATTAACCACCGGGATCACACTTCAAGACAGTTTATCCAAAAAGCTGTCATCCGAAAAGCTGGCATCCATAAACACCAAACGGCACCAATTCACTAAGCAATACCAGTGCAAAGAAAGGGACATGACCCCTACTGATCCTACACAGCAGGTACCCCATGATCTGTTAAGTATTTAAGTCCTTACTCCTTGTATCACTAATGCACTGTTAGCTTGTTTTGTGTTTCAAAAGAATGATGACAAACAACATTAACCATCTCTTTGGTGGAATCGTGAAAATCCCTGTAGAAAGTAATTTACATGTGATCTTTTCAGACTCATACTCGTGGATATGGAGAGAATGATAATTATTACATGTAGAAAGTAATTTACAGTTTCATCATTTGAGTGGTTCCCACCGAATGTTTAGATATTGCTTATGCCTTATGGTCAATAATTCATATATAAAAGGCAAATAGTAGTTGTCTACTTGTATAGGAAAAAATTAATGTTTTGAACTATTTCTTTTTCCCAGGCATCATCTAAACCATTAACTTGGACTGGGATCCCAAAGGACATGTTGGCTACAATCAGAGACCAAGGAGACAGAGGTAAATGTGTTGTGCATTTTAGTTTCCCTTCTCTTGTTCTTCGAAAACATATTTTGTCTATTTAACAACGTGAAATTAATATGATCATCTCTACTCTTGGTTCAGACACATGTTCACTCCACTCTTTGTTAGCCGGCACACAGACCCTTTATAGGTTGGATGCAGCAGCGGATAAACCACAACGAACATATACTATTGAACTTTGTGTTGAGGATATGGAGAGCCAGTACATAACTCGCACTGGAACAGAAATTGGATGTGAGCTATCTGATAGCGAAAAAGGACAGTCTCGTGCAGAACATGGACTTGAAATCTTGAAGCAGCATGGTGTCCTTGGAAAAGGAAAATCTAGTAATGAGAAGGTAAAACCTCTTGAGTTCCTTTTGTTATGTTGCATGCTGGACTTGTAGTTGGTACTTTAGGACTATAGTGTCAAAATTTCACAAAATAAAACTGGCATATGTATGAAGCTTGGCATGATCTGCTTACAATCAAGATCAACAACTTTTTAGTCTCTAACAGATTCTTGTACAAACAGGTACCAGTTGCCTTCAGAATATCATCATTCCGAGGATATCATAAAGAAGATTCTACTGAAGTTTACAACCTGTTGAAAACAGGAAAAGTCATGATTGGAAATTTTCGTTTATCAAGGAACTTCTTTAACTTGAATCCCAGGAAGGTGTACGAGTTCAATGCTCGAAGACCAGTTGTAAATCCAAAAAATAAATTGGTGCGTTCTCACGCCATTATGTTTGTTGGAGTTTTACCCAGTGAGTCATCAGAGAATGAGATAGCTGAGCAGAGCGAGCTTGTGTACCAAAATAGTGCTGGAAAACTGTTTGGAGAAGGTGGATTTGGCATCGTGAAATTTTCTTCAGCCAAAGGATTCTACCAGCTAATCTTATAGGTACCTGCAATGTAATCCGCAACTGTACTACGATATATCAAAGCTTAATACTAAAATGACACATATGTACATTTATGACCACTTCTCTAGAGCAGTATGAAGTTAAAATTGCATTACAAGCTGCATGCATTGTTTATGCTTTGAAAGTAGAGCCCATTTATTCCATACAAGTTTACTGACTCGATTACAGAAATGATATTGTGTTCCAATAATTAACTCTTCAGATCCAATTTATAATTCTTAGTACAGTTTGATCCTTCATCCAGATTTGGTAAATTTAATGAAGCCAGAGGACATTGAACTTGAAGAAAAGAAGCTTGAATTTCCTGAACTAAGCAGAATTAGTAGTCAAGTCATCTTCAGAGTTTTTGAAGATATAGAAGAGGTTTGGAGCAGTATTTATTGCGAAAGTAGTTGGCCCGCTGCCCAACAGACGTTTGACTAGAAGCTTTAGTATGCTTTATCATTTTCGTAGCTGCTGGGACCCGAGCAGAACTTTCCTGTTTCCGTTATACTCTTTCTTTGCTTCTTTGTAGTATTAATTGGATGTACAACGTGGTGGCTTTCCCAAATCTGGCTGATACACACATCTAGACTGAAAACATCTCTAGTCACTTCATTTATCCATTTTTCCAAATCCATTTAGTAATACACTCTTCTTATTGGGTGCTTTATATTGATATTTAGTAATACACTCTTGAATATTGATATTACTTGCATTAAACTTTCTGATTTTCTAACACGTATATGTGGCATGTTGGGTGCTGTATATGGTGGCATGTTGTGTGCTGTACATGGGTCGGTCAATGGTATGGAACCGAACTGGTTTTTTGTCCTACAGAGGCTGAAATATGCCATGGCATTCTGTTGAAACCCTTTGTTACATGTGATATTGCTGATGAAAGAACACTAGAGTATCTACAAGGAGGTTCAGATTAGTATCCAATCAAATGATATTCCTACTTGGTGTAAGCAAAGCACACTAATTAATTGCTTGATATAAGCAAAGCACACTAGAGTATCTACAAGGAGGTTCAGATTAGTATCCAATCAAATGATATAAGCAAAGCACACTACACTAATTAATTGCTATAAAACTTGCTTGATTCATTCACTAGAAACCACTGGCATGGCGTATTTTGGTTCCCTTTTGATGACGCTATAAATTTCTACTTGAGCAATTAGTACTGACTATGGTACAGTTTGTGGTTTATCTGGCTTTCAATTTTGTGTTTTCAGAGCTGCATTTGGCACTCTAGCCCTGAAGCTTTTTGGATTTAAATCTGGGAAGTTCTCCTCTAATCTTAACCTCGTACACCTTAGAAAACTGTTCTTTTTTAGACAAAAGTTCACCCCAGCTTCTATTGAAAGCGCCAAACAAGGTTTATTACAAAATTCAGGAAAGAAAACTGGTTTTTCGAAGATGTTAGCTAAAGACATCATCGTATTGTCTTACCTAAAATGGTACAAAATTGTTTGGTTTAACTTTCAAGGGGAATGAAACTGCTTGTTCCATTCAGAGGAATGGCTAATCAAAAATTCATTTTCTTTAGTTCCTTCTGAAGCCATAATATTGGAGGTCAAGTATGTCTGGCTGCATGCTGCAGCTCCTGCATTCTGCTATCTTATAGCAGGTTTGTTTTTATATTGCATTTGCATTATTCTGAAGAAATGGGGGGTTTCTTCAGATGCTTGATGTACCTAATAGCACGTTTCTGGCCATCTTGCATTCAGAGAATTCTATGAGAAAATAGGTTGTGTTCCTTGAGATGTTTCCGCAGACTACTTACATAGATGTCTTGCCAAAGAATCATTCTGGTGTGTATTACGGGAAGATCAAATCCAGACATATGGTAAATCGTACAGACAATTGAGGTTTGAACTTGCGCTAGATAGCGCCTAATTATCTTGGATTGAACATATCTTTAGGTTTGAACTTGCAGGTATGCATGCTATATGATTTTATTTTCGATATTCTGAGTAGGAGGTTTTGCATGCTCGAACTATTTCGATTCACCTGAAGTACTCTTTCTTATTTCCGCATACTTGTGCTATCAGCTGTCAATATCTCAATCTCTACGTCTGTTATGAATTAATGTATAATATCCGTCTGCACTGTCAGCCCTTCTAGGTTAACTAGGGAAACTAATTCCTTTGTGCTCTAACGCATATTTGTTCATGCAGGATGTTGGATGTAAGCACTGAGCACCGGCCTGTGTGTAGCTAGCATTGTTTTAATTTTCTTCTGTCACGCTTAAATCAAAGCAAGTGCAGAGTTTGTTATCTGCTAAGTTGCTCCTTTTATTTGAGCTAGATCATAGATGGATGTATACTTCAGAAGTAATAGTATTTGCATTTTGCACACATATCATCGATGTCAACTTAAAAATCTTCGCAGCAACGTGGGGCATGCAATTTTTAAGTGCTGACCATTTAGCGCTTGGTAAGTGACTTAAGTCTACCGGATTTATTCGTGTGACCCCTGATGCTAGAATGCTAGGGTCGGGGTGAGGTGGATGGAGATTGGAGAGTGAACATACCTGGGCTGAAGCTACAGATCCACACAAGGGAGACCAGACGGGGAGGGTGGACGGACCAAGTGACCATCGCACGCGCAAGAAGATACTGCTACCTAGGACTGGAGCAAATAAATTGAAGAAGAGGTAAAGTTAGGTAAACAAGAGCTCTGTTTTGATGATATATCTTGCACTAAACTGGAAATTGGCAGACTAAATGGAATTGGGAAGGGAATACCTGCATCGGGAGATCTGATTGATACGCGACGAAGCACAGAGAGATTAGTAGCCTACCATTGACCTGCCTCAACCAGCTTCGATTGAGGCACGCCAAGACCCTCCCTGCCGTCCCATCCATCATTCGATGTATCCAAATTAAATCTCCAAGCAGCACGCAAACACCAGCAGATTTAGTATGCATGCACCGGCAGCAACAGCACCACTAAGGCACTTTAGTCCTAAAGTTTAGTTCAGAGAATCTTGTTATTTAAAGGTATTAAATAAAGTTTAATTACAAAATTTTTTTACAGATGGGTGCTAATTTACGAGACGAATCTAACGAGCCTAATTAAGCTATGTTTTGCTACAGTGATGCTACAGTAACCATCGTCTAATCGCAGCTTAATTACCCTCATTAGATTCGTCTCGCAAAGTAGCTCAAGTTTCTGCAAAAAGTTTTATAATTACACTTTATTTAATACATTTAAATAGCAAGAACTTTGGACTAAACTTTAATCCTAAACGAAACGAACACGCCCACTAGTCTGAAATGAATCAAACCAATCACCAGCTGAGTCCCCGGCAGATCTGGGAGCAGGAGCACAACCTAGCTAGACATGGAGTACGACGAGAGACTGAGCTTCAAACAAGCCCCGGTCGGCCATGGAGGGGAGAGGAACAAGCTAACCGAGCGGCATAGAACAGCTCGCTCTCTCTCTCACACACACACACACACACACTGACTCGCTCACTTTTCGCTGGCCGACGAGAGCAGCAGGAGACGAGAAAGCCTGAGCTGCTCTGACGAACGCGGAGGGGAATAAGCAGAGACGAAAAGAGATTCTGGTTATATTTGGCAAACCTTACCTGCTAGTAGGCTCTGTCATCAGTCAGCTAGGCCGACCACCTTGGCTGACAAGACATTGTTTTTTTTTTTTTTTTTTTTCTTTTTTTTAAGTAAGAGATAAGACATTGTCATTTCTCCTTCCCGCCGCATGCTCACACGTCCACGATCTGCTGCAATGTTTCCTTAACGAAAGCTAGCAGCTTGTTAATCCGAAGCTGAGTTCATGCGGAAGCGAGGATTGACCCGTTCGAGAACAGGCTCGTAGGCCAGTGGTAAGTTACTCTGCCGTCCGTGAGCGCGCAACTTGTTTGCAGCCAGTGCTAAGTAGTACTAGTGTCTGTTGATACGATGGGTCAGCATGTCGTGTCCAACTCAGGCATGACCCAAACCATGGCCCGATCTGACTGACGGACGGCTCCTCTGCTTCGTGGCGCCACGGGATCTTCCGTTTGCAACTGGCTCCTCTGGACCTCTTCTTGCCTGCCGCCAAGACGTCGACGCCGATAGCAGAGCTCCCCGACCATTGCCCCGGCTCCAGGGCAGCACCGAGGCGCATCAACTTGTTTGGAGCCTGTCTGATGATTCATCAACGAGTTTGCATCTAACTTTTTTTTTTTTTTTACGAGAACAGACTGATAGCTGCGCTTGTTCTAGGACTCGCGTCTCACAATTCCCGTTGCCACGAGTGTTCTGGGAAGATGTGCATCGCACATGCGCTTAGAAAGGTCTCAAAAGGATAAACAAAATTGACCACTCTAGTTGTACGTTCAATTGAACATGATAGATATTGCCACAAAAGGCACAAAGTTATAGCTCATCTGGAAGTTATTTGACTCAAAAATACTCTCGGTTTTGTCAGTAGGATATTGTCGGGACAGAAACTAGATATGATTCCACATGGAATAATATTTCTTAAAGAGCTCCTTCAGTAGTTAAACATAGAAGGAGCTTCAACAATCCATAATTAATACAAAATATATTGCACGCTCCAATAGAAACCAAATATGACTGTCCTAATAAGCCTACTATATCTATCTTCTTTCTCTGAGAACTTCCCAAACTGCGCATATTTGATAGCTGCAAATCAAAGGCAAGTTTGTCAGCGTTGTAGTTATGGTGTCGGTAGAATATCAGTAGTATGCGAACGCAAACAATAAAAGCGTCATCTCTTGAAAGCTTAAAAAGCTACTCCGTAGCTAGGTAACCACCTAAAACATTATCCGTGAATAAAATGTTAAAACTGTTCTGAACCATTCATGACTCAAATGTAAACGGTTCCACATGCAAAAACATTGGCAGAACAGCATGAATACATATTGCACCCAAGGTTTTTGTGGGAAAGGTACTGCATATTGCACCACAAAGCTCATTTCATTGTTAGTGTTTGTTGTGTCCATAAAAGCATAAAACAGTTTTGCTTGCGTTTAGGTAACTTTTACAATCTCTCGAAGAAAAGGGTTAACTTTTACAAGTCTGGAGATGGATTAGATTTGGGAGAAGGGAGAGTCAGGTTTGAAATGGAATGTTGGATTTCCAGATCAAATGCTTCAGGATAGATGTGTTAAGGATTGTAAAATTTTAAGTCACAATGAAACGAGACATATCCTATAAAACAGCTTCTAGTTTAGTATGAGTTGAAGCGCTAATTGTCCCTATTTGTTATGGCTTGAATACCGATGATGATTTGCTAGCAGAACCTCCACCCATAAGTCATTGCGAACATGGGACAAAATAAAAATCAGAGATTCACTTTGCGAGTCTGAGCAGGCCTGGTAATTGGGAGTAATAAAAATGTTGCCAAATGTCATATAACATGAATATGAAAGTAATAATCACAGAACATTCCCTAACATGAGCTTCATCTGCACTGTTGTAAACTAAACCAATCTATAGAAATGTTGTCTAGAAAGAGTACCACGTAGACAATAAAAGTTAAACCCATCTGCAATACAAAGTCCAAGCAAGAAAGAAGTTCATTATTACGAGCTATTGGTGCCCTCCAAATGAATATCTTCTACAACTAAGGATTCCTTGATCACAGCTAAGCCAGCAACATGTTCGTTAAATTTTCATTATTATTTGTCCCACGTTTCGCAATGACTTACGGGGTTGAGGTTTCATGACGGACACCCTAACAAAACAAACAGAGTCACATATATATTTTGATATTTTCACAGTACAATATTAAGATATCGTAATTTGTACCTTCTCAATGGCCAAGGTCACAGTCATCACTACTGTCAGTGTCACAATCAGTGTCAGTCTCAAAAGGCCAATATATATCTGCATCCCCTTCCTTGTAACCACCTATATTAGGATGTTGTAGGTCATACACATCCTGGCTTTTGCATCCATAACAGCGACCTTACCAACAACAAAGGAGAGAAAACTTTAAAGACTATTTCATCACCATGGAAACTAATCATACGAAATATTGATTTTGTTTTGTTTGAATAATCCGACAATAATTTGACCCAAAATTTCAACATGAAACTAACAGCCTTTATAATTCAGTTCAGTTGCTTTTATAAAATTAGAAGATAATAAACATACCTTTGTCGGTTGGATCCAATGGGCAGCAAAAATAAATTTTGAGACCAGACACTTCCTTTACTTCAGCAAAGTAAAGGTTGGAAGTCCAAACATTAGAGCCTTCATGTTGTGCCTCAATTGTGAAGTTGAAATGATGAAAAACTTGTCATAAGCCTCAACACTTAAACACTGATGGCGAAGCTCGCCAACTTGTATTTAGCACTCTACAAAATCCATGAAAAATCAATCATTACATAATCTCAGTTAACCTACAAGAA
Source organism: Eragrostis curvula (assembly GCA_007726485.1). Taxonomy (NCBI): domain Eukaryota; kingdom Viridiplantae; phylum Streptophyta; class Magnoliopsida; order Poales; family Poaceae; genus Eragrostis; species Eragrostis curvula. The sequence goes on along the minus strand of RWGY01000305.1, from coordinate 8,487 downwards.
TGAAAATAAATTAACAGAGAATTGACGAACCTTAACATTTAAATTTTCAGCATATTTTGTAAAAGCGAGAAAGCATTCATCACTCATCCACTTCAACCCATTTCAATTGTTTCTCTATAAGAAATTCTTTTCACGTCTTAGGATAGTCTTTTGCTTCCTTGTCCACGAGATATTCATCTGATGGATTAGAATGCACTGGATGTTTCTCTTCTTGATCCTCCTTATAAATGTAAGACATACTTGATGGACCAGAATGCACTGGATATTTCTCTTCTTGACCCACCTCATAAAGGTAAGACATATCATCCCTCGCTCCTGCTGCCAAATTTATCCTAAACATTCCATTTCCGTCTGATTAGAGATAATATCTACAAATAATAAAGTGTCTAGTAACCTAGAGTTAATGACAATAATTATTAGGTTCATTTGCCTCAAACAATCTTCACTATGTGCTGGCTAAGGAATATAGGAAAAAATACTTAGGTATATAGGAAAGAGATACTTACACATTAGACATCCAATCTAAAAAATTATCTTCGTCATCCACGCCTTCGATCGGGGGCACTAAGACAGATCATAAACGTCACGATAGAGTTAGCATATTACTGATTTCATATTATTCAACGATTGCAAAGCGTTTCCTAATTGACCCCCAAAAAAGCTATTTTCAGTATGGCATGGTTGGCCAGTAATCAAGATAAGTCAGTCATTCAGAAGGTTGTAAACAAGATCCTAGCATGACACCATTCCACATTAGTGCCACACAACGCAATACACCTCCAATATAAAAGTAAAAGGCCTCATTCTAATATGGCATGGTTAACAAAATCAACAAAAAGGTGGGCAGATAATAAACGGCAATGATTTCTGTTATTCTTGCTGCTCGAATTTTTTACAGAACTGCATCATCAATCATAATCTAATTATAAGAGTAGAAGCTAATATCAATGAGACCTCAAAATTCTGGATGCGATCTCACAATTTGAATAGAAACAATGAAAAACAAAGGATAAACAATCACAGAATAAGCATAGCAAAAAGATAGTAATTCAGCAAGCAACCATATACTGGAAAATATGCGATAACTCAGTAGGAGATGTTGAGCAGTTTATACATAAAGATGCAGAACATAAATGAAATTCTGCTACATAAGCTGGAGCTTATAGGAGATAACAAAAGATTCCAGCTAAAGAAAACTAGGTGCTATAAGATAAGAAACCATGGGGACAAAAGTAAGGTTCAAACAGAGGCAGATTTCCAAGCAATTAGAGAATAATATGTTCATTCACTACTTTATTAGGCAGATCAATGGGATAAAATTAAGTGAACTTAATATGCAAGATTGAGGGGATGGAAATTTGTAGCTAACAAATAGTGGACAATGTTAACTGCTATATCCATTAGTAAAAGAAAGTGCAAGGTGGATATAACATACATGACTGAACCTGCCCATTTGAGGACCAGCGGGTTTCTGAAGAAATACAACCCTCCGAAAGAGGATATGTCTCTATGTGAGCCACCTCCCCAGTAGAACAAACACTATCCTCATTCATATCCATATCCAACTTCTCAAACCTACAGTACATTTTGATCTGATTAAAAGAATATCTCAACATTTGACTAAAAAGAATCCTGCTCAAGCTTTTGATGGATACAGGACAGAAACCTTCTATTCTACTCGCAATTTTTTTTAATAAGATTTAAGGTACACTAGCAATAATTCAAGAAGTAGAAAAGGATTCAATAGTCGTAGGTGTTTTTTCCTTGAGAATCAAACTCAACAGATTAAGCCGATATTATGATGTTATGATGCACATATCGCAAATGCCTGGTGTTCTATGTTTTCTCCCCGTGTAAACTAATCAATCGCTCCCGTGTTTTATTCTAAAATTTTAAAGTATGAAAATGTTAACTGCTATATACATTAGTAAAAGAAATTCAAGGCAGATATGCAACATACATGACTGAACCTCCTCCTTTTGAGGACTTGTGGATTTCTGAAGACATACGACCCTCCAAAAGAGGATATGTCTCTTTGTGAGCTACCTCCTCAGTGGAACAATCGCTATCCTCATTCATCTCCATATCCAACTTCTCAAACCTACAGTCCATTTTATCTGATTTAAAAGAATATCACAAGGTTCATTTGACTAAAAAAGAATCCTTCTTAAGCTTGTATGGATACAGGATAGAAACCTTCTTGGAAAATAATTGTTTTATTCTACTGCAATTTTTAATAAGATTAAGTTAAATTAGCCATAGCTAAAGAAGTAGAAAAGGATTTCAACATAGGTGATTTTGGCTTGAGAAACAAACCCAACATATTAAGACGATATTATGATGCTCACATCACAATTGCCTGGTGTTCTTTGTTTTCTCCCCATGTAAACTAATCAGCCACTCCTATTCCAAAATTTAAAACTCTGAACCGGACCATTAGTTGGGCCACCATTATTTGCTAATGGAATTCAGGTGCCGCCCTTCAACAATACTACTAAAATGGGTATACCAGTCCTCACCCAAAACTATACATTTATCCGGATCAATCCAAAAGGCACATTTGGACCTAATCAACTGAAGGAGATGCAGTTCAAACAAAAAAAAAAAAAAAAAAAAAAAAAAAAAAAAAAAACTGAAGAAGATGCAGGATCCGAAGTATTTGACTCCCAGATGAGATTTTTTTTTTTATATACATTTTAGATGAGATGTTGGTAGACCAATTCATTTCAATCCACTAATGAAACAAGTGGGATTAGGTTCAGAAGCTAGGATGAGATGGTCCATCCACCATATCTTTACTCAAACAAATACCTCATTAATGTAATTTGACAGGACTTGTGTGAAAGAAGTGCTACAGCTCTGACATCCAGGCTGGTAATTCTGGTACTTCTTCTATATGCAAGACAGCATCCACATCGGCCCTACATAAGGTCACAAATGCCACGATACAGTTAGCATGTTACAAAGGTCAAGAATTAGGTCACAGATAATATGTTCATGCACTAGTCGATTAGGATAGATAAAAAGGCATGAAGATGCAGACTACGAGAACACTATCCAAGGCAGAGGTACAATACATGGTTGAAACACCCTCCTCTTCGCCCCCCTGGATTTCTTCGAATGCCGGAGAGGAAATCACAGAACCCCGTCTAGAAGCTTCCATTTCCAAAAATCCTTCGGCTATTAGTCCTCGAATTTCTGATGGTAAGTTCGTCTTCTTCCAGAGCTCTTAGTCTCGAATGTCTGAGGGTAAATATAACAATGCATAAGTCAAACAGTAGTACAAGTAAAATTGCAGCCCTTTTCGATGTGAAGACCCGAAACCACACGCATAGAACACAAATCGAATTGATTTCTAGGGGAAAGTTTTTTTTTTACCGAGCTCTTATTCTCCGATATCTAAGGATTAATAAGAACACATTAGGTGAACATTAGAACTAGTAGCTAGTATAAAATTGCAGCCTTTTTCGATACAAGAAGGCACCCTACATTCCCAGACCGCTCCCACCCAAACAAATCGAAATGATTTCAGAGAAGTGAAGCAGCAGACGCACCGATGCTCTAAGTACCGACGTCCTGTACCTGTACCAATCAGTTGTCGGGGACGCAAGAAAGAGGACGCAGAAGCGAGCGGACGGTGGGCGGCGGGAGAGGGGGACTGCGTAGGTAAGGAAGAGGGCGCGCCCTCGGAAGGGTGCGGACGGTCATCGGCGACGGAGGGGTGTTGGTCCTGGGCGTCGCCGCCCTTAGGGGGGCGAGAATCTGACAGCCTCCCCACGGAGGCTGGAGCTCGTCGACGAGGAGCGAAGGAGGAACGGCGGGGCCAGCAGGACTGAGACTGTCTCCAACGGATGTCTCATTTTGGGTGTTACACAGGATATAGGTGACAAAAAGAAGAAAACATGTCTTCAACGGCTGATGCATACCAAGCATCCATTTCTCGCTTCCATCCGTCAGGGACGCACATGTACATCACGCAACCCCCGCACCCCATCTCTTCACGAAACATCGAATCGTTTTTTGCTCGGCAGACTCGCCGAATTTGGCGGGGCCCGCGATGCAAAGCGGCGGCTGAGCGCGGCGGAGGCGGAGCTCGCGCGCGGCAGCAGCGCGGCGGCGGCCGAGCTCCCACGGGCGCGGGCAGCAGCGCAGCGGAGGCGGAACTCGCGCGGGGCAGCAACGCGGCGGGGGCAGCAGCGCGACGGGGGCGAAGCTCGCGGGGGCCCAGCGGCGATGCTCGGGGAGGCAGCGGCGGAGCAGCGCGGCGGCGGCGGCCGAGCTCACGCGGGCGCGGCAGCAGCGCGACGGGGCAAGCAGCGCGGCGGGGGGTCGGCGCGGGTCGGGGAGGGACGGGGTCGGCGCGGGGCTGCGCGAGCGTCGGCGCTGGTCCGGGAGCGGCAGCGCGGCGGCGCGGGGTGGGGCCAGCAGCGCAGCGCGTCGGGAGCGCGAGAGGAGGAAGAAGATATCAATTTTGCGTCCACCGTTAGAGACAAAGATTTTTTGGTCTGCCATCTTGAAAAAAGTTGACATCAAATTTGAGTTTGGAGGAGCCTCACCGTTGAAGATAGCCTCAGGAGAGGATGGGGAAATGGGGAGAGAACGAGCCGGGCAAGGATGCCGTCTGATTCAGACGCGTGCCCTGATGTTTCACGGGAAGGCACTCTGTTTTCCTCAAATTCAGCCTACCATCCATTTGAGTTATGACTTACTCCCTCCGTCTCAAAATAGTTGTCACCGAACATTATGATTTGACTTTCGTCTTATTCAAAAAATTATTTAAATATAAAAACAAATATGTTATGATTAAAATATATTTAATAATAAAATAAATTGTAAAAAATAAATAAGATTTGTGTAAAAAATTTGAATAAAACGAGCGGTAAAAAATTTAACAACGATATCTATTTTAAAACAGCCAGAGGCAAATTGCCTGCGTTGCTACGGGTACGGGGCAACGTCAACGAAAGAATCTCGAGGTAGGACAATATCTATTTAAATTGGAGCAACTATAAACCATTGTGAAGCTTTCATGCATTTTTTTTACTGTCAACGGGGAGCTCTCATGCATTCAACGTAGCTAGGATGATTTCTTGAACATCCAGTTGATTTTCTTCATTTCTTTGATGATAGAGATGAAATCAAAATAAAAAATAGCTAGTGGTAAATGTTGATGTGGGAGCGTGTACTAACGAATTTATTATCTTCAATCATCTTTGGTACCCCTTAATTGCCATACCCTAAACAGCATGCTCAAAACGTTGAGGCCTATATCGAAGGAAGCAAACAAAAGCTTTCCATCCAAAGGAACCTAAACCTAACCCGATTTATCAAGACATATAGATAATTGGTCTTGGACATAGGAGTACGGTCGGTGTTTGTGTACCTGATAGGTAATTGGTCCTGCCGGCTGCCCAGTTTTTGCTAACAATAGAACTCGTCTTTCTTCTGCAACACTTGGGCGTGTTCGGCGTTGCACGAAGAACTTTAAAACGCCAACGCCGTGTTCATCCAACCGGTTGAGGATTTCGGGCAAGGGCAGCGATGGTTGCTTCGGCGGTGGCAATGGTTGTTTGGCACGATGCCGAGGCAAGCGGAAGGAAGGGCCGGAGTTTGGGGACTTGATTGCGAACGACGTGGGGGCGGGAGAGGTATATATAGATGAAAATCGTGCGATGCAAGAGGCGAACGCGTTTTGTTTTGAGATCGATTCAATTTGAGGTTTGATTCCAAGTTGGATCCGGACCGAGAAATCAACAAAACCAGTATTAACTCGAACGGGCCAAGAAACGCGCATCCTAGTTAGTAACCCGGCCCGTAGCCCAGTTAGTAATCTGGCAGCCCAGTGCACGAATGGAACTGGCAGACTCGCGTACGGGTACGGGAACACAGTTTTTGCTAAAACAAAAACTGCTAAAAATGCCCTAAAAAATGCTTAAAAACCGTACGGGACTACAGCTCGAAGTTTGATTCGATTCAGACTGAATTCACTTTAGAAAAGAAAAAAAAAAAACATGTACAGGCGGACTCTTGGGCAGATGACTCTCTTTCTAAACTTTTTTATAAACAATTTATATAAGGAAAATCCATTCTACAGGCACACTCATAAGTTGAGAAATTTTAACTTTAATTAAACCTTTAAAGGCTTACATTTTGAGACCAAGCGAGTATAGAAGCTAAATTCTAGACAAATTCTTGTTTCACAAAAAAAAAAAAAAAGATATCTAGACAAATTCTACCAGCTTACAAGTTTTAGCACGTCCAGTTACTCATGAACATGGAAGGAGAAACCTGTCTGGGAGCGAATTACTAGGTCGTCTAAGCAGCATCTCCGGCTGTAGCTGGATCTCGTTGGTTCAGAGGCAGCATGCAGCATAAAGTCCCAACCTTTCACATCAGTGGCCCCAAAATGCAACAAATAAACACGGCATTTCATAATCAGCTCAACAAGACAACAACCATGTGCTAGCCACCTCAATAATCTTTGGTAATCTAGAATAATTACAATGCGCATATGGCTAATGAACAGTATGAAACATCGCTAGCCATCCTGCGCTCTATAGAACCCTGACACAACATTTCAATACAGTAATAAGACTTCCTCATTCATTGCGTTGTCACACTCTTCGCTAGATTTCTTGGTTGGTCAACATCGAATCCACGAAGTACAGTAAGATGGTATGCAGCAACTGGCATAACAAATACATTCTTCTGTCAATATAATCGCAGTATAATATGGAAGGTGCAAAAGGAGACTCAAGATTTGACAAAAAATGTAGCAAAGTAAAGCTAGGAGGAACCTGTAATGGAATTATATTAATCACTGGTTGGAGGCAGTCTGCAACCTCTGGAACTTCAATAACTCTACAAGATCCACTAGGACATACAGCAGATGCATCCCCTTTGAGCACATTACAATCAGTCGTCCCTTGCGTGAAAGCAGCTGCTGAATTACTGATTGTTTCTTGCTGCAATACATCCAAAACTTGTTTAGTGGAGTCGTGTTATAAGTAAACAAAATGCTGACCTTATTCCTTTTACAAAAGGCTTACCTGAAGCATGCATCACGTGTTGCAATCACAACGATGGGAAGGTTTTCATCCACTAGTGCCAGCGCCCATGTTTCATCTCACCAGCAAGCATGCCTTCACTGTGCATTAGGGCAACCTCCTTGACTTTGAGAGCACCCTCTAATGCTGTGGCATAGTTATAACCTCTTCCAAAAACAAGGAGCGACTCTGAGTCAACTAAGGAAGAAGCAAGTTCCTTCATTTCAACATCAAGTTTGAGAACTTCACTAACATTTTCTGCAACGTGGAAAATACCAGCTTGGAAATGTCAGTCACAAACAACAATTTGCTTTGATCGCATAATATACCTTTGATACAGTGCAACGTACTTGGGAGATTGGAAAGGCCACTGATGATAGCATCCCTTCTAGCTTGAGTGGATATTTGATCAGAACCAATAGCCAAGGCCATCATTGCCATGGCTACTATTTGACTTGTATATGCCTGCAGGATTATCAGGTATTGTGAAGATGGCTAAAAAGGAAGAATGTCGTAACATCCAAATGTATATAAACCAACCTTGGTACTGGCAACACCAATTTCACAACCAGCATTGATATGAACTCCGCAATGTGTTCTTCTTGACAGTGTGCTTCCAACGGTATTTGTTATGCCTACACAAAGCGCTCCATTTGCTAGAGCATAATCAAGGGCAAGGAGGGTATCAGCTGTTTCCCCTGACTGACTAACAAAAACTGCAGTGTCTTCTCTATAGATGGGACCTTGTCTGTCCAGCAAGTCACTTGCAACCTCCATAGTCACAGGAATACCTATTATCAGAAAATTTGAGTTAAAGATCACTAACTAAATATTAATTGGACCGACAGTGTATATCATTTCCACATCAGGACAAAAGATGTACTAGACTTACCAGTCAATTCTTCCACAAAAGGTCTTGCAGCTAAGGCAGCATTGTAACTTGTACCACAGCCAACAAAGACCACCCTTCTACTTCTCCGAATTGTTTTGAGATGCTCCTTCAGTCCACCTAAAAGAATCCCACCATCCTTCAGTCTACCCCTCATTGTTGTTGTCAGTGAATGTGGCTGTTCGTGGATTTCTTTTTGCATGAAGTGGTCATAATTTCCTTTCTTTATCTGCTCTACTTCCATCTCCAGAACAGACAATGCCCGTTGCACAGATGCTGGCTTTTCTTTGTCTTGGTCAAATTTTAAGGACAGACACACTGCCATCCTGTAACACTTAAAACAGTTAGACCTTATGTAAAGTCCAAAGCATAGTGGATATGCAAGAAACTAAAAGAAAAAATCTGTATGCAGTGTATCTTCATTTTTGGCAGCAATGAAAAAACGGATGAAATATGCCAATTGTTTTAGGTGGTGAATTATCTCTTGAATACTATGGTGGCAGGCGACAATGGTATTAGAAAAACTGAATATATCAATGTCTATAAAAAGAA